>VZTM01027466.1:58829-104370 GCA_013400555.1 Jacana jacana
CTCCCTCCCTCCCTCCCCACTTTGCTTTTTTGTCTGCCTGCTCTTTGGGTAGTAATTTGATGTGTTGAGCTCTCACCACCTCCGCTGCCCCCGGGGCTGAAGTTCTGACGATGCTAAACAATTAAAATGCAATGCAATTACAGGCAGTACAGAACAGTAGAGAATAAGCCGGCAAAAATTCAGCCATGCAGAACACTGCGGAGCCTGTGTGGCTGTCAGTCTCTGACTCCAGGAGATAATTTGGTTTCTCTAAGAAGCAATAATTGAGCCTTTCGCATGTGCCACGGTTATGAACTACTCAAAAGCCTGTTTGCTGTGCACCCAGGAGCACCAGATGGATTGGATAGTCCCTGCAGCTTTTCGGGGGCTGCCAGCTTTGCACTTCAAGCCTTTTCTAGCTCCTGTACTTGAAAGTTATTCTTTTGACAGCTTTTATGCTTACTGAGCGCCTTATCTGAATTTAGCTGGCAAAGCGAGGGAGGAAGGGTGAGGAAGAGCATGCTGAAAGAAGTCCATGTAGTTGAGGGGAGGCCAGAGCCAGAGCTGAACTCCACTGCTCACATCCACCCAAAAAAAACACCCACAGGAGGGACAAAACCATCTCTGACATTCAGCCCCCAGATCACAGTAAGCACTGTTTGCTGTGTCTCAGATTGTGGCCGCAGGTGCCGCACACCAGCCAGTTTGGTCACACTCAGATACTTTCCACCCTCTTTTCGCAGACCCCATGCATACCTTTCCAAAGAAAAGTTACTATGAAGAAGCTCAGCAAAGAGCTTCTACTATCAGAAAAGTAATTGGAAGGAGCATGTGGACCTGGGCTTCAATGACTTACCTCAGTGACACAGCCCATGCAAAAGGCAGAGAGGGGATGATTGCAGGTACCTGCAGCTGCTCTACACAGAGTGCTGGACGTCAGGGCTGCTTGGACTTGCATGTCAAATCCCAAAGGGGGGCAACAGAAAACCTTAAGTGCTCCCCACTGCTTTGCCAGAGCTCCTGCTTACAGCGGGGGGCAAGAAGGTGGGACAAGAAAGTGCAGCACCTTCTAGGTACAAACCCCATCTGGCTGCCCAGGGCAGCTGCTCTGCCCAACATTTGCTGGGCTTGCTTCCCACTCCCTTCCCAGGTCCCTCCCTTGCAACCCAAAATCAGTGGGCTTTCACTGCAGACATGGAGAGCAATGGCTCAATTCTAGTGCACTACAGTGATTTAATCTCTGGGGCCTGGCCTGGATCTGTGGGAGATGGACATAAACTGGGACCTGGATGTGAACCAGGCCATGCTTTTGTGCTGATGAAGCCAGGTGCTGCTTTATAAGCCATGTCAAGTTTTCGCGCTCTTGTGCCATACTGTGCCTGGCTAGGAGAGAGCTGGTCCTGAAACGTATATGTCCCCCCATCACCCCAGTCTATTCCTTCAGGTGCTGCTACTGTGTGATCACCAGGGAAATTTGGCACCGTGCACTGCCCTTCCTCCCAGGCAGGTGTCTTATTGCTGGGGCTGCTTTATGCCCTCCCTCACGACACCAAGTGCTGCCGTTTGCAAAGAATGGAGACTTTAAGGTGTCTTCCACCCCCCATAAGCCTGGATGTGCTTGGGTCCCCCACGGTGGCCCAGGCTTGGCTGCTAGTTTAGGAGCAGGAAGGCTGAGCTCTGGCAGGGGGAGTTTGCTGGGGTCCTGCCCAGTATCCGAGCACATCTCAGTTCCTGGTGCACAGCAATGACACCTCTCACTGAATAACTACTTATTATACTCCACCCGTGTTTCTTCTCTTTCTGAGAGCTGCTGCTTTTGGCTGCTCCCTCGGGTGGTCTGGTTTTGCCCTCTTCCAAAAACTCATGGTCTTACAAGCAGGAAGGCATCCGCATCTCTCCAGGCTGCACCCACTGCCCCTGCAGAGCCATGAAAGCATCTGCATATCGAGAAGAGCTGTTTGTGATGGGCACCACCTGGCCCTCTCCGCACAGCCACCATTGAGCTCTGGACCTATAAAAAATACAGTTAAAAACTCCATTTTAAGCTCAGCCTTAAAATTTGGAGCCCAAGTCTCTGCTCGCTGTGGCAAGCCTCAAAACCTGTAAAAGACACTATCTGGAATGATGTTTTCCCCCTTCAAATAGTTTCTCAGAGCAAATTGTTGGTTTTCAACCTTCTTTTAGAAAGCATTTTAGCAGTTTTTTGCAACTTTACCAGTCAGAAGCAGTAGAGTGTGCAGGAACACAACACAGCAAAGGTGATGGATTTCTCCTCCCCCAGGGTGGTGCACTGTGGAAGGAGCAGGAGCCTGGCAGGTGGGGAGGTGTTCAGTCTGCTGCTTCAAGTAGTGTCTTGGGAGCAAAGGTAAGGAATGGCTTTTGATGAATTAATAATGCAAATACACTGCCTCACTGGTCT
The DNA here is from genome assembly GCA_013400555.1 of Jacana jacana. Taxonomy (NCBI): domain Eukaryota; kingdom Metazoa; phylum Chordata; class Aves; order Charadriiformes; family Jacanidae; genus Jacana; species Jacana jacana. Next base: position 61,228 of record VZTM01027466.1, read on the forward strand.
AGGCTTTCAAAGTTTCAAAGAAACAGTTTTTCTGTACCTAGAGATCACCAATGTTGTGAACTGTCTGGGGACTGTCCCTTGGTGGTGTGGGCACCATACACTGTTTGGAGGATGCAGGAACTTGCACTGAAGCCATCTTCCTGCTGCTTATAGGCTGGAAAATACAGACCTGCCTTTCTCCAGGCAGCTTTGCTCACCACTGGCCATCTTGACACAGCAGGACTGGGTTGGGTATGGTGATGCTTGGTCCATGTGCTCAGTTTTCCATCCCCACACAGATCATACCTTAAATGTATAAGGAGAAGTCCTGACACTGAAAAAGTCAGGGAGCGTGCTGCATCCTTGGGACAAGCAGGTGTGTATTTCAGTAGCACACATCCTCCAATAGAATAAAATTAAAGCACATGGCCCTATCTAATTTCTTCTAAATTCTTCTTAATTCTTCTAAATTCTTCTTAATTTCTGGTTATCTGACAATATCACAGCCCTCTCTGAGGCACAGAAGGGCAGATACCATTGCAAAGACAGAAATGTGATTTGGAAAGAGGAGAGAAGGATCTTTGTTTTCTTGCACTTGCAAAAAAACTTGTCTGCAAAACTGCCGCTTTCGGAGGCTTGCTGTGGATTGCAGAATGAAGGTGATTTCTGAATCCATAAATACTTGATTAAATATATTCCAGACCCTTTCCCCCCCTCTCCACCCTGCCTCATTAAATGAGGGCACTACTAACCAGCTGGTTTACTGTGCCAGTTTTAGGAACACGATCATTAGGATTCAAATGCAATGCAAAGGCAAGGCACTAACTTTAGCTGAGCCCCAGTCATTAAGCACATATGGTTTTTTTTTCCTTTCCGTAGCCAGGGCTGATATATATAGAATTAGTTATTTTGCCCATGTGTGTTGGAAGCAGCAGGAATTAGTACAGAGTATAAGCAGTATGTCTGATGGAACAAAATAAGAAAAAATTAATGGACATAATTATTGGAGCAAGCATTCCAGGTACTCAAGGTAGCCTTCAGGAAAAAAGAAGAAACCCAGACTATTATGGATAAAATAATTTCTAGGCTTTCAGAGGTCCTTTTCAAATGGAGCTCATTAATACTTAGAGTCTGTGTTTTCTACTTGAAAATGAGTAACGTTATCCCCATGTTACTGAAAGGAAAAAAAGAGAGGGAAAATGCACCATGTTGACAAAGCCTAGCATGCATCTGCAGTGGGNTTGACAAAGCCTAGCATGCATCTGCAGTGGGGATAGGAACAGCAGCTCATCAAGGCTCACATAGGCCCTGCTTCTGCTTTGCTCTGCAGGTTTAATGCCCAGGAAAACTCATTTAATGCCTAAAGTCCTGCAAGTGAAACAGAAATCAATGTGTACTGTGTTTGCAGGGCAAGGTTTTGGTAGTGGGGTGGCTTCTGTGTGAAGCTGCTAGAAGCTTCACCTATGTCTGATAGAGCCAAAGGCAGTTGGCTCCAAAAGAGACCTGATGCTGGCCAAGGCCAAGCCCATCAGTGACGGTGGTAGCACCTCTAGGATAACATATTTAAGAAGCCAAAAAGGCACCCACAGCTGGAAAGAGGAGTGGGACTATGCGACAGAAACAACTCTGCACACGCCAAGGTCAGTGAAGAAGAAAGGGGAAAAGGTGCTCCAGGCATTAGAGCAGAGATTTCCCTGCAGCCTGCGGAGGTTAACAGTGGAGAAGTTATCCACCTGCAGCCCATGCAGGACTCCACACCAGAGCCAGTATGAGATGAGACCAACACCATGAAGCTCCTGTGCCATTTGCATTCATCTTCCATATTAATTAAAATCAGTCTATTTTTAGTTAAGCTGACTTGCAATTTCCAGCATGCTATAAGAAAGTGCCAGAGAAACAGTGAAACCTTCTGGTGCAAATCCTCCCTCTCCTTCAAGAGAGCTAATACAAAGTGGTCTCTGACAGCCTCTGTGCACTTGTTCGGAGAAAACACATCTCCACAAGCAACAGATAACCATGGCCTAAAACCCCTGACAGGTGAGCCCACAGCGTGTCAGGGCTGGAGTCTCAGTCATATTAATTTTCTTAATTATGTATGTTATGTTAAGGAATACTCTGAAGCAATGCAAAATACCACACACACAACTAAGAAAGTTAAGACAATTAAGAGATTTTGGAATCGCCTTGCCTGCTAAAACCAGCATGGAGCCAAAGATGCACACATGGGGGTAATAGGGGTCCCATTGAGCAGGAGTTTGCTGTGCAAGGACTCTAGTAGTTATTTATTGACTATACATACGTGGGACAAACTGCTGAATTTTTGGTGTCATGCAGGTTCTGGTGCAACACTTGGGGGGCGGGAGGTGAGCATTGCCTTTGCTTTTGCAAATGGGGTATACGTGTGTGTGTGTTAGGAACAACAGAACTTTAAGCAAAGTCACCAAAGACTGGGATGTTTTCCTGTTGTTTATTGTAGCCTACTCTCCTTTAGTGTTGAGCTATGTCACACAAACTAGGATGGGCAGTAATGGTCTGAGTTAAATGGATACTGTTCCTACCTGTCCCTTTCTGCCTCCTTTTCTCCTCAAAAGGAAGTTTTTACTGTCTCGGTCCTGCCGTGTTAGCAGTTCCTCTGCCCGGCCTCCAAATGACACTGCTCAGGATTTGTGTTCAGCAACCTCTGCTTTGATATGAGCAAGTCACAAAACCAGCCACCCTCTGTTTTCCAGCAGATGGTGGGAAGGGAAGACACGGCACTGAACTGCTTTTATCATGGACCTAACTGGCTGCCAGCAACGCTTCCAGCAGCACACCAGTGGCAAGGTGCAAGTCCTGGGGATGGTGAAAAGGCACAAGCCCAGGTACTGGTCCTGAAGCCAGCTTAGATCATTAGGAAACCAGAGGGGGCTTAGCTTTGTGCTGTGGAAAACAAACATGAAGGTCTCTTGCAAAGGGAGCAAGTACACCAGAGCAGCTCGGTGCCCCAGACATGCCTGCAGCCAGGCAGGGAGGGCTGGGCTCACGTGGGAGACTGGTGGCACGTTAGGAAGCAAAAGCTGGTTTGAGAAGCCAATGCCTTTTAATAATGCATTTTAATTCCTGGATAGGAAGGTAATGTTCCTTGTAAGAACATCACCTCTGGTTATGTTGGGCTTTCTTTCCTGTACCATACTCCCCAAGCAGATTTCCAAACACTCAACAAGCCAACAATTTCTTGCCTTTGTGTCACCGCACGGCAGGGGATGGCAGCTGGCATGATGGTTTTAACCAGCATTGCCTCCTGCTACCTGCTGTATGGCCTCCCCAAAACGCCTTCAAGGCATGGATGGAGGCTGAAGTGCTTCAACTTGCATCCCTCTTCTTTTATTACTTTGTGAGATCTTAAAAAAAATATATAATAATAATCTTTGTCTTTTGGTACCTGCAGCCCATGCTGCCAGGCAGTATTTCACCTCTAGTGGCAGAGACCACCAGGAGGCTGACAGCCATCACTGTTTCAATGTGCTGTCGGGTTGTGTGAGGCCCTAACACTAATGCCGTTGGTTTGGGCTGTAGGAGGTGGGTTTTGCAGTGGTGCCATACCTGAGCTGGCTCTGAAATGGGAAAGACTTTGCTGAGCTGGGGTTCTATGCCAAAGCTTTACCCCAAAGCCAGGCAATGAGCCTGGGAGCTGCTAGGCCAGCATGGCTACCCTGCAGCCAGCGGTTTGCCTGAGGAAGAAGCTGCTGGCTCTATTTTTGTACACAGACTGACATTTCTATGTTTCTTTTCCCTCATCCACATGCATTTGCACCACAGCCTCAAGTTGTAGGCAGACACCAGCACAGCTGTGAAGAAATGAAAAGTACGTGATGTACAACAGAACTTGGGTATTAGTGTGTTTCTCAGTGGGCTGTTTATTTTTAAGCAGATCCACTGCTTTGGGTCAGTAGCCTGACTGTGTTCTCTTAAGATATCTCTCTAGGCCGGTTTATAAGGACAGGGGAAAAAAAGAAGGAAAGAATAAATTATCATTCCCCAGCTCAAGAAGGGCAGGGAACTGCTGGAGAGGGTACAGCAGAGGACTACAAAGATGATTAGGGGCCTGGAGCATCTCCTGTGAGGAAAGGCTGAAGTGCTTGGGTCTTTTTAGCCTAGAAAAGAGAAGACTGAGGGGGCATCAGATCAATGCCTTCAAATACTTAAAGGGTGGGTGTCAGGGACGGTCTTTTTTTCAGTGGTGCCCAGTGATGGGATAAGAGGAAATCAGCACATACTTGAACATAAAAAGTTCCATCTAAACATGAGGAGAAACTTCTTTACTTTGAAAGTGGCAGAGCACTGGAACAGGCTGCCCAGAGAGGTGGTGGAGTCTGTCATTAGAGACATACAAACCCCCCCTGGACACATTCCTGTGCAATCTGCCCTAGATGGATCTGCTTTGGCAGGGGGTTTGGACTAGATGATTTCCAGATGTTCCCTCCAACCCCATAGCATTCTGTGATTCCCGCTGGAAAAGATATCCATGCCTTTTTTTTTCACCCAAGACTTCATCTGGTTCCTGGGCTGCACGTCAGCACTCGGAGCACAAGAGCCTCCAGCTCCGTGAACAACCTTGCTCTGTACCTCCCCCTTCCTCCAAAATAAGCTTATACCCATCTGAAAAATACTACTGAAGCAGGATGGTTATGCTACCTTTTCAAGTCATTTATTCAGCAGATGTAGTGGAGGGGGAGGAGCACTTTGGGTTAGTTCTGGATATGAACACGATGGTGAAAAGACTCATCAAGAGGTTTCGTTTTTTCCTGAGAAATTTGGCATCTTGATGTGGGAAAAGGGAAACTGCCCAAAGCATTAACAAAGTTCCGCCCTGGGGTAGAGATGGAGGGAGCAGGTGTGTGATTATAAAAGCTGAACTCCCTTAACTGAGAATTGCAACCAGGCACGTGAAGCTTCTTTGTGTGCAAAGAAACCATTTCTGTTTTCTAACAGCCATTTATAAACCTACTGCTGTGCAGATAATCTTCCCAATGACAACTGGACTTGACTAAAGCGTTCCATCCATCCATTTTACCATAGTTGCCTCAAAACGGAGTTGCAAAATGAGCTAGGTAACAGCTATTTGTATTCACAATAACGTGCCAACATAAACCATAAAGCTTTCAGCTTTTGCTCTCCTTCACTAAGGTAGTTTGGTGTCTTTTGTTTCTGCCCCACTGTTTGTTGGTGGGGGGGTTGGGTTTTTTTTTTCCCTTATGTCCTTTCACCTGGGAGATGCTCCGGGTAGCAGCTTTCAACCAGCGTTTCACACCACAGCAGGAGTTTGCTGAGTAAAACACCTCTGAAGAGGCAGCAGCTTCCTCCCCAAGTGTGAGCTGCCCTGAGGTAATGGGGGTCATTGGGGTAGAACCAGGGTCCAGGTGATTTCTGTTCATATGCGCTTTATGTTTGGTTTAGCAGATTTGGCAAAGGCCCATTTGACTGGCAGGCTGCTGATAGAGATCTGTAAAACAAGCAAGCAAAATCAAAGCAGTGGTTTGGATTGAACTTCCATGAGATCTCCTGGAAAATGTAAATGTATAACTTATCAAATATACAAGCTACGAAATCCATAAGCTGCAGGAGAGGACTAAATGATTCCTATCCTAAAAATACCTATGAGAAAGTTGTTTTACAGAAGAAAGCAGTGGGTTTTGTAGAGGACAACTTGCAGCAAACTTCTATCTGTTAATCTAAATAGACCAGAAATATGAGGGTAATGATGCAATCATCTTTCATTTTCTTTTCTCCCCAAGAAGAAAGAAATGTGGCATTCTGCCTGCAAGTGCCCTGTAGGTCAACCCTGGTTGCGCTGCACCCAGCAGAGGTAGGTAGGTAACAGCACCTGAAGTCCATACCAGTTTATTTTTCCCTGAGAACAGATGGGTTTCCATCCCCAAAAAGTGAAAAATCCATCTACAAAATAGAAGAATTTCTTAAGGAGAAATGGAGGTTGCAAAGCCCCTTTGCAGGGCTCCCACGCGAGGAAGGATATTTCAGCAGCAACAGCCCCTGAGCTGCGAAGAGCCACGGCCAGCTGGCAGACGGAGATGTTCGCAAGCAGTGAAACCAGAGCCTGGGAAATGTGTAGGTCTCGTCTGGCCCTGCAGGCAATTAGAGAAAAGACCTCTGCTTTCGTCACCATCCTTTCTTCCAAAAATATGGACGGGTGGATGCCATCAGCACCGTGACTGACAGGGACACTTGCCACCAGCCCACATCAGGTCCCTGGGTCCAGGAGCTGCTATTGGCTCCTCATTCCTCCTGGAGACAATTTGCTTTTTCAGTGTGAAAGGTAGACAATGGCAGTGATGAAGATGATGGTGATGGTAATGATCATGTTGATGGTGTGCTCCCTGATGGGTTGCTTAAGGTCTTCACTCCACAAATTAATGTTTCCTCTCTTTTGCAGCCTACCTGTTGAACACAGCAGCTTACAAGCACTATATTCTTGCGATTGCCTTTAAGCTTACAGGCATTTGAGAAGGGGAAGAGCTTCATGGGACTTGGCAGTTCTGGTCTTGAGGTAAGGATTTGGCTTGTCAAAGGGCCTGTGCTTTCTAAACATGCATATTTTAGTTTGGTAGCTAAAAACACCAAACAAAACAACAAAACAAACAGGTAAAACCCCATCACAATCAAGAAAGTCCCAAAATGAAGCCCTTCCTCACCTTTCATCCTGAATTTTTATTAGCCTGTTGCTGAAAACTCTTAAGACTTTTTAAACTTTAACTCCAGTAAATAGCAATTAAAATTAAATTAAAAGATTTTTTTTTTCCTAACTGGTGAAAACCTGAAACTTTAGATCCTTATTTTGAGTCTCCGAAGTCTTGACATTTTCAGCTGTTCAGCTATTCCTCTGCCTGGGTTTCACAACAGGTCTGGGAGCAGGTTTGCTCTTCTCCTGGGGACAACAACCTTTCCTTTCTCCCGATGCCCTGCCCTGCTGTGAAATAGAGTGTGGATCAAGAGGTGATACAGTGAAAAAAGTTACATTAAAGTGAAATGAAAATTCAGGTTAACTTCTTGCCAATCTGCCCCCAGACCTGTGTTTAGAGGGACCTGATGGGGCTCCCAAGAGCAATGGTGACCCTGTCTCATCCCTTCCAGATGCAGGGTTGTTCCTCAATGCATGGTCCCATGGGTGCTCTTGGGTGCAGGGAGAACAGTGGAAATTCATCCAGTGATGATATTTTCAGGTCATGAGCAGGATTTCTCCTTTATTACTACCATTGCTTTTAGGTAATTGGCAAACTATTGGCTGTTTAAGGATGGGTAGAGATGTCTCTCCCATTTTCCTTAGTCTGGGAATTGAAGCAAGGGCTCATTTTAGTTGTCATATTCACATCCTTCATCTCTCATATTCAGTGCCTGGAAACTGTTGGGTGTGAGGTACTTAATTATTCATACCTTAAATGTGTATTTGGAATTGCTCTAGCACTTTAGCATTTTTATGTCACAAATTAAATCTATTCAAAGTTTTTCTTATCTGCTCTTTTTATCCAACATTTTTGGAAAGTAAAAGCATTCAAGCTGAGATGAAGCTAAAGAAGATTTATTGGAGTTTGAAAAGTCCCACACATCAAAAGCCAGGTCCATGCAAACCCTGGGAACAGCCAAGGTTGGCCAAGGGGACTCAGCTCCCATTGTATTTTGGGGCAGGACAGGGCAACTTTTAGCAGGACCACGTTATCAGGGGCGAGGGGAGCGAGGGGGGAGCACTGAGGAAAAGGAGGGGCAGCTTTTAGTAAATCAGGCATCTCAAGGTGTTCTGGCTTGATCTTCTTCATTGCTGCTAGACAGTCGCAGCAGGGGACTGGGAGACATTTACTGTAAGGCTCAACACTTTTTAATTAAAGCCACTATAGAAAATACTCCTCACTTGGTGGTGGGAGAGAGAGAAACCTCCTGCACCTTCTCTGAACATTGCAGGGAAGCTGAAAAGGCCACGTACCTGTTCTATCTCCTCCCATGTGGGCCACCTTTGAAGCAAGGTGGTGGCAGCACCCCTGAAACACCACCTCCCCCGCCGGCCTTCCCCCCCTTGCAATTTCAGAAAGGAAGACATTTGCATCTATTCACTTCCAAAAATAAAAGGTTAATTAAAGCCAACAGCCTAAACTAAGCCCCAGTTGAGCTGGCTTGGTATATTAATCAACTGGAGCTACAGCATTGGGATTTTCACACAACGGCTAAGGTTTAGCAGGAGAAGACAAGTCAGAAAGTGAGAAACCCATGGTTCACTGGCCAGGAGCTGTCATCTCTGTACTTTCCCAAATCAGGGGTACCCTGGGGATCACAGCAAGTGTCATAAAGTAATTTAAGCAGGGTAAATTTAATACAGGATGTTGTACACTAGAGTAGCATGCTGCAGGGCTATCACGGATGAGAAAACACTCTACAATGACATGAGAAAAACCACTTGCCACTCCAGTTGTATCGGTGCTGCCTCTCCCTCTTTGACTCACTATCTCCAATAACCAAAATGATTTTGAGCTGTGTGTAGGCAAATGAATTGACTCCACAAGGCAGCAGAGATCCAGCAACTAGTCCAGTCCTTCAGCCCCACGATGCTGGCTGTGGTTGTCGCCAGGGAGCCTGGACATGTGTAAGTTGGTTTCACTATCCTAGGGGGAATCAAGCAAAAGAGGGCTGCATGGCTCTCACTGCTGCCAGGGACGGGTGGTGGGTTATTGATGGGAGGGAGCACAGCACCCAGCTTCCTGCACAGTTTGGGACTGGGAGCATCCCCAACACAGCTCTGCAGACCAGTGCCTCTACATCCACAAGAGGCATGCAGGGAGATAGGCAAGGATTACTAAAAGAAGCTCCAAAAAGATAATATTATTGACTAATAATGCTTTGTTCTAGTCTCACTGGGCATTGCATCCAAATTACTATAGCAGTGGTTGTGCTTTCAAAATGTTTCCCAAAATCTTCCCAGGGGAGTGCTGGTAGATGGTCTATGGGAGAAATATATATTAAGATTATTCAAAGTAAGTACAAAAGTTTTACATTTTTCAACCCCCCTTTATGATAGGCAATAGTGGGTGGCTTCTTTCTGCGGGACAAACATGTCTCTGATTTCTTCTCTATTTTTTCTGCTTCTCCACAGGGGTTTGAAATTCTTCTGCAGAGTCTGTATGGGCTTGAAAACTGAGCAAGATTTGTAGCTTGCACCAAATCTGAGACAGTGCCTAGGAGTGTACTTGCAGGGAAATGTGTGTGTAAGGTTCTTCAGGCCAAAAGCAAAAGGGTATTATTTTTCCCTATAACCTACATTGCTTTTTCATACTCAAGGCCTAACATTTGGAAAACTCATCTTCCTAAATTGTTTTCTGTGAGGGAAGGTATCATATAGTGTTTATACTGCATTGGGCAAAAATTATCTTTAAGGATTGGGTCACTATGGTAACCACTTCTTATCTCAGAATCAAAAAAGTGGTTACGATTGTAATTAAAAAATGTATGCTTTCTACCAGGAATTATTCTGAATTATAATAAATCACTTTCTGTCACACACTGGAGTTATTTTTATTGCCCCCAAAGGCATCATCATTTGTTATAATTCAGCAATGCAACACTTCATAGAGAGAGACTATAACCAGCTTTGAATGTACTGTCAGAAATTGTGGTTGATGACTTCAACCTCTTAAATACTTCAACAGACTCCAGTGAAACACCAGGAATGCTTTTTATTCTAACAGAAAGATAAATGAGGCCTCCTAAAAGCTCGTGTTTCATCACAACTCATAATGTCCATTGATGCACAAAGAGGGGTTCGGGTTTGTCACTGAAAACAGGTGGGTTGGCCGCAAATTCAGATTTTTCTTCAGTTTGAGCAGAGAAGTTTTTTCTAAAAAATAAAGGAAAAGCTTTACTTCCCTGGGCATTTGTGCCCATCCCTTCTGTTTCCAGGACCAAGGTCACACATGGACACGTTGGCAGACCGCTGGGATGTGGTGGATATTCACAGGTAAATCAGCATGGCTGCCTTTAAAAATTATAAGATCAGGAAGATTAACATAATGCTCCAACTGGCCCAGATCAAGTTGGTGGCAAAGCTGTTTTTCAGTTTAAGGAGAACAAACCTAGGTGAGCTGCTCCAGTTGGCTCTGATGGGAATTGTCCACAGGTGGCTTCAGGAAGGTGAGAAGCACTCACTGCTAATATGAACCATTTCCAAGGGGGTAACAGTAGGGTGGTCTTGTCCTTTTCCTTTTGGTCTGGTTCTGTGCCAGGTCAGGAGACTTTTAGTAGGATTTTTGGCACCTGCTTCTGGTATTTAATTTTCTTGGGGGCTGCAGCCTTTTCATTCTTCAGCTCATGCATTACAGAGCAAATATCCACCTATGTTTTATGTAAACAGTAATAGAATTGTTTGCCTAAATGTTTCTTTTTTTTCCACTCTTTCCAAGAAGGAGGCAGAACAAATGTTTATTTTCCTAAAAGCCTATGGCTTTCAACTTTTTCTTTTTCCTTTTTTTTTCTTTTTTGGCTCATCTCTCCATAATGCAGTTGTGAATCCCTGCAGAATTCTGAGCATTTTCTCCTGGAAGAGGATTTACTCTTTGGTAGCCACAATTATTGCAGCAGGACACTGCAGAAAGCCTTTCTGGTGCCTAAAATGAGGGGTTTGCTCTTCCTGGCCTGGGGGAGTAGACTTCTGTGCTTCAGGTGAGCAGTAATCAGTCAGGTTAATGACCCACAGATTAATAATTTTTGGAGCCTTTCTGAATGCTCTCACTGAGGATGAGTTGTAATTCAAAAGGCCAGCTGAAGGCTGCTGGGAAAGGACCCTGTAAAAGCCCTAGCCTCTGGTCACCCAGAAGAGCCCAAAGATGCCTGTGGAGCCTGAGCACTGCACCCCAGTTGGTGGCAGCGCTGCCCATGATGGCACAACCCCTTCCTGTGTTTTGGGGCTGGCACAAGGCAACTGAGGCTCTCAGCAACTGAGGACCACGTACCCAGCTACAGCCTTCCCTTCACACAGGCTAATGCCACAGGCTTTCCAGGTGAACCTCTTGCCACCTAGAGAAGGTGAATACTTAATAATGGCTATAATGAAGTTGAGTGGGGAATTACTTCATTAAGCCTGGAGTAATAATTAGTTTAATCAGCTGAAGCTCAGCTCAATAAAGTGCACTTCAGAGGTAAGTTAGCTCCAGCATACTGTGCAGGGGCAAGGGAAGATGCTGGTAGAGGATGCTCTGCAGGCCTGTATCACAGTGCTTCCCAGGCAGGCAGGGAGGGACCTGATGCATCACAGAGATGCCCCTGGGGCAGGTTTCCTAACCCTACAGCTTGGGGACAGAATTAAGTGCAGGGCAGCTCCTGAATCAGAAGGACTAAACCCTCTGGCATTGAGGCATGCCTGTGGCTTTGCTTTAGCATCCTTCCCTCAGCTCCACTGGGGAAGAGCAGTAATTTGGCCTTTTCCCTGTGGGCATTTCCCAGAACATCTTCAGGGGTTTCTCTGTTCTTCTTTTGTGGCTCAAGCTAATGGTTTGGTCCCCAAAACTCAGGCTGGTAGCTGCCTAATTTCTTTCTTCAGTTTTTGAAGTATGTCAAGCAGTGTCTTCAAGTATGGTATCCCATGCAGAGGCTGGATCTCCCATGCTGCCATGTGCTGTTAGCTTCTTCTACCACCCTCATCTTTCTAGTTTCACAATGGCAGTCACTTGTTGGTCTGGCCATACCCTTAGATAACAGAAATTAATTTGTCTGTGCTGACACTAAAGACTATATTTTTGATTTTCAACATTGTGTGTCTGTAAGTGTGAAATCCTGCTTACCACCAAGTACGTGCATCACAATTCCAGCCAGTGGGGACTCCCTTAATGAGCTGCTCTGAGAATGGTGGAGTTGAGAGGTGCTGCAACAAGTAGGACAAACTGGTGCCTTTATGCTCGAAACAAAGGAAAGGATGCCAAAGCTCTTTACACTACCCAGGTACAGGGAACCAACCTCTTGCCCATTCTCCCAGCAGTGTTCAGGGTTGGAAATGCAAAAGCCCACCAGAGAGGGTCTCAGGGGGTAGGAGAACTGCAGCTTCAGTGGTCCCCATGCTGAGGAGCTCTTGGCAATGATAGATACTCGAGATTATGGAGGCTATGGCAATCAGTGATTCTAAGCTTGGAGGAGCCTACTTCAGTTTAAGTACATTGTATGCCTGGCACTGGAGAGCAGAAACCAGCAGGATGCACCCTCACATTATGAAGTGAGAAATAAATCCTGCCATTTGTGCTGAACTACTGGGATGAAGTGACCCTCCATCTACTTCCTCAGCCTGAATTCATTTCTTTGTCCTCTGGAGAGAGTAGAATGTGACAGTCCCTGTCCACAGAGCACCAGAAAGAAGAAAACAAAAGGGATTTGCATGCAAGACAGAAACAGCACTTTGCCAAAGTAGGAACAACCCATCATCTCTCTTCTGGCAAACAAAACATCAAGCAGAGAAAAAGCCTCCAACAATCAATGTGTCCATCCTCTAACCATTGCTCTGAAGCTAAGTTCATGTTTTTAAAGATCACTTACCCTGCAACCTGCTGGTGGAGCAGCTCAAGGGGCTGGGGCTTTATACCGCCTTCACTTCTCCAAGTGACATCTTGCTGTGATGTGACTTTTTTGGAGACTTACCCTAGACATGCTAGCAGGCTGGTTAATTGGGTTGGGGCAGAGGAAGATTGGGCCAAAAGAGGTGGCCAGGAGATCCAAGTAATGAAGTGCAATATCTGTAAGGTCCTTGCCTCCTAGCAGAGTTCCTTCAGCCAGACATGCTGGTGAGAAAGGAGGTGTGTGTGTGTTGGTTGTTGATGCCTTTGATATTGATATATCCCAGGTATTGTATGTGGAAAGATTACTTGCACTGAAAGCACCTGAACAACCAGAACAACTATTTACTGTGGGTGAGTTTAAATCTCCCATCCCTGTAAAGCCACTACATGAACCAAATGAGGCAGAGATGCCAGGAAGAAAAAAGAGTCAGATATCATACACGCTGGAGAAGGCTGCGCTGTGCTGCAGCACCAGCTGCACTGCTGCATCCTCCATTCTGAATCCAACACAGACAGATTCTTCTCATGCACACACACACACAAACAAATAATAAATCCCAGCAGCTTTTCAAAAAGAAGTTGCAAGTTCCTTCACTTGGGCTTCCCAAATTGAGTTTGAATCCAGACTCCCCTGGGGTGTGCTTGAGCTCTCCAAGCACACAGCCCCACAGGCAGACACAGGGCCAGCAGGTCTCACGGCAGGCACCCATCTCCCATTACCCATTTTCTACATGAGCCTCAAGGTGGAGGTGGCCAAGGTGAGGTGATGCTTGCGTAGAGTGGGGGCATCCCTATTGCACCTCCCTGCTGCTCCCACCCCTCTGCCAGTCTATGGGACAACCCCTCCTACCCTCTGGGCTGGTAGGCTCCTTTTTTTTTTTTTTTCCCCCTTCTCCAGGGGATTATGACCGTGAGAGAAGGTTTGAAGGTTTTCTGGAGCTCAGTCCAACATGCACAAAAAAGTAATTGTGTTATCTACCTTTCCTAACTGAAAGTGGTACAAAGAGGAAAAGAAACTCCTCAATCCTCAAAAACTATTTTTGAGGAAGACAGAGGTGTTTAAGGATGGTTTTATATGCAATTCTTGACATCCTGATTTGTCAAGGGGAGAGCAAGAGGAACAGGTAGGAAAGAGGTTTCTCCCCATGCAGCAAGCAGGGCAAGCTCTTTGTCCCCCAATATCAGGTCACCTCCTTGTGTTTCTGCTGAGCTTTGGGCAGCAGCAGGCACTGAAGGCTTTTCTCTTTCCTTAATCCATAAATAGTGCTCTGGGAGGCATTTCATTGTCATCACACTTGCAGTCCCAAAGCAGGTCTTAGCCCCACTCATGGGTCAGGAACCTATTGTGAGAAGACAGAAAGTTTGACATTACTTTAGAGTTAGAGGCTCAAAGAAACTTTTCCCTTGATATCTACTGTACGTTAAATGTTTCCTTCCCTGATATGTCCAAACCAAACAAACAACACCCCCAGAGCAGGACAGGGCTATCAGCAGTGCTGAGCCCCAGCTGTAGCCCAGCTCATGCTTCCCCAGGCAGCGAGGCAGGAGTGTGAAGCGGAGGGCTGGCTTTTAGTGGCGGGAATGCCAAAGCTTGGGAGCAACTTCTGTCACCCTAGACACCGCATGGCAAAACCCATCGAGGCCATCTAAGGATGCAAGTTATCAGCAGGGCCTGGTAGGCTCTGGGTTGGCCACGGTGGGGGCAGCAGGTGTGATATGTTTTGGTTCCCTCTCCTCTGCCTGCACTCAAAGCCCATTTGCAGTTTCAGCAGTTGCAGTATCAGTTTTACAGCCACAGCCTGAATTCTGCTACCAGAAAGCCTGGGCTATGGGCATCTGGGCACTGTCTTTATGGCTGTGGGCATTAATGTGCCTGTAACTCATGCCTTCTTTTTCAAATAAGGGGTTTGCACCAGAGATCCTGGATGGATCATTGGTGGCCTCAATGCATTTCTTTAGCTGATAAAATTCTCTTGTCTGGGAAAACTGGTATTCTGTGACCCTGCAATTTAAATTACACATTCAGGCTGTTATTTTTCGGGAGCAGTCACAAGCACAGGCCCCTTGCAACACCTTTTATGCAAAGGTAGATACCACCACTTTGCATGTGGTGATGGGAAGCATCATTGTAGTCACTTAGTGATGCTTCTGCTGAGGCTTAGAAAATTTGCAGTCTCCTGATAGCTTCCTCACTGCCTGAATCTGCTTCCCCTTGCTCTCACTCACACAAGTTCCCTCTGCCTCTTTGCTGAACAAATGCAATGGGGAAGGGAAGAGAAACCCTCCAGGAGTGTTCTTCTGCACCAAGCAGGAAAAAACAGGTATGTTTTGCCGTGAGGCTGCAAACGGTGATCAGAGCAAACTGGAAAATGAGGTGCATTTCCCATGACAGGGGCTGAGGCACTGGTGACTGCTGTTCAGCCTGCCCAGCCTCCTGGAGCAGGGATGCAGGGGGGCGGTACACTGCTGGGAATTCAGAAATATAGTAACAGTTCCTGTAATATGGTATAGAAAGCCTACCTTATACTGCCACCCCAGCTACACACTGGGATCCCATTATGTTGAAAATTGACCTAGCCAGTGGATGCATCTTGGACGTTTATGTCTGTGCTGGTTTTAAGGTGTTTAAAGCTCACGGGGGCTATACTATCTCATCTGGTTGAATGATGCCAAAATGATGGTTGAATGATGCAGCTCCCAAAGGTCTTCCCAGAGTGAGTCACTGCTCAGACTTGCTACTTTGCAAGGATTGTCCTGCATTAGCACCATGGGGGAAAGGGAGGGATGGTGATTTGCCATGATTATTTTGACTCAGCAAGTCAGATGGAGAAAGCTTTAGGAGGGACTTCCAGCAGGCATTAGGCCAAATGTCATGGTGAATGGATTCAGCTGCACTCTTCTGCAGCAGTGTGCTCCTGCTCTTTGGCCAGGTGACCTGAGCACTAGAGTTGGGATGCTGAGGCATAGATAAAATTTCCCTGCTCAGGAGCTAAGATGAACACAGAAGAAATGTCTGGAAAAACTATTTTGCACAATCTGAGCTACCCTTTTATAAGGTAGTGATAGGCTGGTTTGGTAGCTGAGTACTTGCCAACTTCTGTAAGTGGATATGAAGACAGCAAAGGCAGGTGCCTTTATATATTCTTGCCTCTTTATTTGTGTGCAAGAAACACAGGGATGTGCAGGATCCTTGTACTCGGGTCTAAGTACACCTCATCACTGCTCCAGCAAAGTTTGCATGGAAACATGTCACCGTAGCTCTGTATTTACTTAACCAACAGCAGTCTGCTCTTCGTTTTGAATTTTATTAGCTATTAAATGAGCCTTATGGAGCATCAGACTGCACACTTGCCAGGTTGTAAACAGGGGATTTGTTCACAAAACTTGCTGTCTTTGCACAGCCAGGTGTAAAGGTAGTTGGGAAAGGACCAGCTGGGTTGGGTCTGCCAGGGCTGGCGATGCTGTGCCTGTCCTCAGTGGACGTTGAGCCTGTCCTCCACCCCTCTGTACTTCTCCAAAGCTGAGCGCTCATCTTTTGGGTGATCAGAATGCATTTTAGTTGGCTTTTTCTAAATGCTGGAGCATCTGCAAAAGGCTTTTTGTTCTACAGTTTTTTAGTCATTTTATATATATTTAAAAAATTAAAATCCTAAATCATATCTTGCAAATGGCTTCAGAAAACTACTTACTGGTCTGCTTCTCACCTTGTGTAAGAAGGAAAATATGCACGCCTGGGTTTTTCACCCCACCTCTGAAAAAGTGAGTTACATTACAGTTGCTACTGCTGTTTTGTGAACAAGCTTTGGGCAAACAGCCTGGGAACTGCTGAACGTGCCAGAAACCCAAGGCCCTGAATAAGTTGTTCATCCCACTTTATAAAATAATTTAATATAAAATAATTTAAGTGGTGGTCTTAAGGGCATTGCTGAATTGGGACTTTGGGGCAAAACCTGCTGTATTCAGTTCATCTTAAGCAGATATTTGTTAGAGCTTGGGCAAAGCCACTGACATCTGGCTTAAAGTATTTCATAAAAATCCTGTTGGTGATAACTTGGACACCAGCATGCAGGCATTTTTGGGAAGCAAATGAGGATCAACCAGCATTGTGATGGATGAGTCATATGGGAGAAGGGGAAAATTGGCTGATTTTGCTATTTTTAAGGCAGTCAGCCATGCTGATGTGAGTGGCAAACGAAGGAGAGCCAGGCAAGAGGCAGCCACAGAGGAGACTGTGATGGCTGGCTATTCATTTCAGAGGAAAATTGGCAGTAAAGGGGATCTGGTTAGCGTTAAGCTCCGGCAGCATTTATTCTAATTTTGTTGAGCTGACTCCTTAATTAAAAGGTCGCTTTATGGGGAATAGAAGTATCGGCTGTGTGGTAGAAAAAGGTGGAGGATGCTGTTCCAATTCACCTATTATTTTTTTTCCAAATGTTGAGAAAACACTTTTTACCTCTGAGAGGCTCTTCTCCCAAAATCTAGCTTTCCTTCCCATGAGTGGCCACCATGGCTGTGTGCTGCTGTACCCCAGTCATGGAGGATAATTTTGCCTCTAGTTTTCAAAGAGCACACAGGCATTTGCCTTTTCATAAGGGACAACTTAATTCATTTTCTGGACTTACTTTGGGCTATAATGTGGCTAATTTCAATGCCTCTTATTAACCCCATGTTGAAGGCAAGCATACTAAGATGTGGAAAAAGGTTTACTTTTTTCCTTGCTGAAGGTCTTCTTTCTCCCCATGCCGAAGGTTTCTCTGGGTCCCAACCCAGCAACCCTTCCATCTCACAGTGCTCTTCCAAAATGATTGATATAAACTTTAGGCATATGAGAAATATGGTTGTTTGTATCTCTGCACCACTAAGATGTGACTTTGGAAAGTCATCTCTGTGGTTGGCAGTGAAAATATGACTCATGGCGCAGGACTGGGATTGCCTCTGTGGATACTGCTACCAGGGAAAATGGTCAGCTGGAAAACCTTGAAGCTGACTTCCTTAATGGCATACAGCAAACTCGGAGTCAGCAACAGAGAGGGCAAGGATGGTTTCTTGCACAGTTTAGATCTTGCAGGTCCCTGGTGCTCAGTTTCCATCAGCTCATTCAGGGCCCCGAGTCATTCAGGGCAGTGACAGGAACCTGAGGTTTCTTGTGCAAGCCACTCCTCACTAGAGAAAAGCATCTGCTTCCAGGTGACACTGTAAGCAATGGATGTGAATCCGTGTGATACGCGCTGTGAATTCAGCAATCTGCCCCGTTAATGTAGCTGACATAATTGCTGATGTACATGACCAGTGCCTCTCACTGACATCTGGATGATGGACAGCGACTTTGAGGAAGGAAAACCATATTTGCAAGAAGATCCATGGCAGGTTGAGCTGGTGCTGCAGCCAGGAGGGTACCTGCAAGGACAGGGGGCCAGCAGCACTGTGTGAGTACACAGCACTCAGCTATCCTGGATCTTGCGTTTGGCTTCTGTCTTAAAATAAATTAAATATCTCTTCATTGCAACTGGCGCACAGCCAGGGATGGCTCAGCTGCAATGTTCCCTGGGACGAGCTGTGTGCCTTGTACGTGGCTTGTTTTGTTCAACAAACCCTAGGCGTGGAAAGAAAAATTGCCAAAGCCTGGAAGAACCAGACCCGCTATTTCTCAGGCCCCTGAGCTAAAGCATCATTTGCCCTCAGCAGAATTATCCAGGCTCAGCAGAGATGATTAATTTCTTTAAAACAGGATCGCCTCAGCCCTAGACTCCATGTTGCCACATTACTTTTGGCCAAAACACCTGACATATTATGTGGTGGACACCACATCCAGAATGATGAATAGAGCATCATCTCTTTGTTTGCTGTTGACTCCTATGCAGCTGGCTCCTTTCTATGGTGAGCTTGGAGGGATTTCTGTCCAGCCAGCCCCTATGACTGATCTGCAACAGGGTGACTGGCTTCAAGAACCCCAAATGCGATCAGATCCTTCCCTGCAAGCCGTCACCTCACTGTTTAAGACTAGCACTGCCAGCCTCTCACCTCATACATGGCACTGGCTGGCTTAATTGGATTATAACACCATCCCCTGAGGATGGACCTCCATTTTGTGATGGAGAGGGGGGGTTGTAAAGTGCCTTGGACTCTGGTCTTGAGCTGTTGGGGTGACTTGAGGGAAATAAAAGCTCCTCACAGCAAGAAGCCCTGTACTGCCAGTGGGGAAAGCCTTTTCCCCCGAGCCAGCCATGGTGCCGCTGCTTCATGTGTGCCATATTCTCTGCTGCTTTCAGGCAGCACAGTCGGTAATGACTGCTGGAGAGACTTTGTGTCAGAGGATGATTTTATTGAGATGCTTAATCCTCAGCAGGTGCTGCGCAATATGACACACAACTATGTCTTGGAGGTAATAATGCGGCATTGATGTTTTACTATGCTGTTAACCCTCGGCGCGATGAAGTATTGCAAACACCATTTATCTTCTGCTCTATCTTGCTGATAACTTGTGCTCTTGCTTGGAGCTGCCTTGCCAAAGCAATGATTGATACGATGCAGGAAGCAACTCACTTCTCATGGCCGTCATGTGTTATATCACTTATTTTCCACACTCATGGATCCTCCTCTGTTTCAGCTCTGTGAGGTCTTCCACCATAAAATGGAGGCTCCGGCTGCAGGATGCAGCATGGCCTTATTTTACTGTCATGCCTTGCTGCTGCATGTATCTCATAGGGTGTCTTATTTTTTTAGCTGCTCCTGCTTCTTTTCTTTGTTAGGCTTAAGGCAGAAAAACAATAGAAAAGATCATGGCCCTCTGTAAGGATTTACATTTATATTCCATGAAATCATGACATAGTTCCTCAAAGAGCAGGACAGATGCATATTTGGATCAATCTATATGATATTCTCGATGCTGCAGGTCACCCCTTAATATGGTGCATGTTGCATCTCCTTGGTTCTTCCCTGGCCAGTGAAACGAGTGGAGCTTTGACTACATGTCAGTGGAGGACTAGGACCAGGATCATGCACATTTGAGCAATGACTTGTACACACAAGGAATATTCTCCTGATTATGGTCTTGGATAATTGGGGCAATTTTCACAGGAATTAGAAGCCACTACCGGGACGTGATTATGTTTTACATAGTAAATTCTGATTGACTGAACTATGGAAAATTAACACTGATGAAAATCACCAAAAATTTAGGATACCAACTTTATACTGATTGGGTCATTACAACGTTCAGAGCTTTGTACCTTATAAATGTAGAGATCGTCTTGCAGAAAGCCTTGACGGTATGTCACCCTTGGGAAATCACTGCTATGGCTGCAACCTATCCCTTTCCTCAACATCTGTTTTTTGCCTTGCTCCCACATCTAATAGCTTGCTTGGGTCCCACCTTTCTGGCCTGCCAAACTTTTCTCTTTGTTTTTTGTGACTGAGTTACCCTCAGATTTTCCATAAAGATGGTGCTTTTCAGCACTGCGTTTCTTCTAAGCTGTAGCTATCCCTAAGATTTCCCAGATGTGGCTGTCTGTCTTCCCTGGTACTTTGCTGCAGCATGTGCCCAAAGCGAGCCCCAGAAATCTCCCAGAGAGGGTCTGGACCCAGACCTTCCCAAAGGCAAAAGGAATTTCCTAAAAATCTCGTGAAAAATCCAGCTTTGGAAATTTTTCCTGTGTTGCGGCCTGTTTATTCCCAGGGCCATCACCACCTTCCAAGCCCTGGCCAGAGGACTCGCGCCGGGGCCACTTGGTGAAGCAGAAAGGGTCAACCCAGGGCTTCTGCAGATGCAAAGCTTCTCCCCCTCCCAGTAAGGAGGGAGTAGGTCACATCTGATTGGTATTAGTGACCTGTCAGATAGGTGTTTTCTGGACGGTATGTGCGGCGCATGCCCAGATTTTATCTGATCCCCCTGCCTCATCATGAGCAAACTGGAAAACAGATGGCAATTACCCGCAGTGCTAAGGGAGGCTTGGGTGGGAAGGCACCGTGCCTTTCCTTCCGGATGCCTCAAGCATGGGGAGAAAAAGAAAAGTAGCGAATCCTTGTTTACTGGGACAAGGCAAAGCTCACGGCTATCCCTGCGCCCAGAGCCTCGGCTTGTGGTGGAGGGAAGCAGCTGTTGGGTTTGAAAGGGTGGTGCCAGGCTCAAAACTTCAAGCTTGCTGATGTCATATTCTCAGTTTTCAGTGAGTCTCAGTTCAGATATGTAGTACTGGAATGCACTCATTCTGTCTGTGCCTAAGCCGTTTCCCAAGCAGGTTTTGGTGTTGAACGCTTGGGAGTAGGTAATGACATACCCAATACCGGTAAAGTTCACAGAGTCAGGGAATCATGGATGCATTACTGCCTTTGGGAGTAGCCCAAGAATAATTGCATTTGGTGTTAATATCCATCATTTATTTTGCTGTTCAGTGACAAATTCTGCTTTCCAGGTGTGAATCCACATCTTTCTTCTGATGAGGCAGAACTGCAGCCCAATTCAATATACAGTTTGGCTCTCGGAGATGGTAGGCTCTGCACTGCACATGGAGCTGTATGGGAAAGCACCAACCATCCTGAGAAATAGCTGCTACTACAGGGGGGGCAGAAGAAAACTTCCCTCAGAGTCACCTTGATGGCATCAGGGGAAATGATATAACCCAAAAATATTTAGGTTTTATTTTCTGATGGAGATGTCCATGCTCCCTGTGTTTTGTGTCACACTGGTTTTCTTCTCTGTACATCCAGGGCAGGGTACAAGGCCGGATGGATCTTGGTGTCCCCCCATAAGGTTGGGCTTCTGTGGTGGGGATGCCATGTTGTATTAGAGCTAACACCACACTGCTGACCCTCATGAGCTGCCATGTCCTCGGCACTGCTCAGGGTTCTGCTGCTTTGTGGGCTGATACCTACCTTTCATTAACACTGCCCCATCCAGCCTTCAGATAATCTTCAGTAGTTTCAGGGCTTTCTCACTCTCACCATTAAAAAAAATGGGTTTTCAAATGGAAACATGGGGTTGCTAAGCCTTGTTCCCACAGTACCCATTGCATGGCAGAGACGGTGCTTGCAAAAGGTCCCAAATTCTGCTGGGAGCAGCTGCCAGAAAGCGCCCCACGCAGAACACCAACCAAAGAGAAATACAGTGCTGGTCTTGCATCTGTAAGAAATTCTTAATGCACTAGAGACTCAATATTATAGCATTTCTCCCTTTTTAACCTATGAGGGGAAGCGATGTGGGTTATCATATGCAATAATGTCCAAGAGCTGAAATACAGAGCTGTCAGCTGCGGGATGCTGAAATGACAGACTTTTAACATGCTGTCAGGCTCTTCTTGGACACTTGTATCAAAACTTACGTCAAAATTTTAGCCTCAGGAAGACAAATGCACAGTGGCTTCCCTTTCTGGGGAGCTCCTTAATTTAAAGTACTGCTATTCAGTGTTGGGGTACATAACAAAATGGCTTTTTTGAAGTTGCCTGTGCTGTAGGTGAGGCCTCCTCCCTTCCCAGTGGCCAAAGTACCACCAGTGCCATGCCCAGGGGCTTGAAGCAGGGTAATGCCCTCCACAAAATGCTGATCTCAGGGGATGCAATGCTCTGCGATAGCTCAGCACTTGCAGGAGACCTGCTTGGGTCTGCATTTTCCTCCTGTCAGCCAAAGTCCACCACTTCTCACTCCCTGCCCTCTCCAGCACTGAACAGCCTCTAGCAGCAGTCAGATCTTCCGGGGCTTGGCAAAGTGCTGGCCTGGCATGCTCACTACTTACTCACTGGAGTGATAAGGAAAGAAGGGGCACCATCCCCAGTGCCACCAGTGTGCTGGAAAGGACCTCACTAGCTACTTTGTCCAGACAAAGAGGCCAATGCTTGGCCTCTCCTTGTGGCCATGACTCTCAGGTTGAGCCCTGCTCCGATCGTGGCACCACTGCTGGACCTGCAACATTTTGCAGGGTGGGAGAGCAGGAGGTAGAGGATAGCCAGAGTGTCCCATGCATTTAAGATGATGGATGAGACAAGTGTAAATGAGCTGCCTAATGTCGCCTCCAGCTCCTAGCCGGTCGGAGGAGGTTTGGCACAGGGCGGCATTGCCATGGCAGAGCTTCCCCCGTGGCTGCCCACGGTCGTTGAGTCTCCATTACAGGAACACTGAGTTCACTCTGCAAATGAAAGATAATGTCTCCTGAGGAAAATTATTTAAAAGGGGGCTGGGGTGGGGAAAGCAGCAAAACAAAAAGAACCCTTCACACTACAATAGCACTTGCAGTTAGGAACAAAACAGGGCAGAAACCTCTTGAAGCTTGACTTTGGGCAGGAAGAAAAGGCCCTCCCCATGAGCCCTGGGTGTCTGTAGGCACAAGCGTGGTGGCTGCTGTCTTCTTTGCTTTACGTCAGAGCATTAATGCTGTTGTTTCGCCCCTGGTATCAACAGAGCTCGCCTGGTAGGTGGGTGGGGTATTGGGATTTGTATTGTAGAGAAATTCAGGAAGGCTTCTGTTCTGTTTTTTTCCCTCCTTCCTACAAATCTTTTGAAAGTCCACTGGGGACCCCTAATGTTCATCTGCTGCTGAAGCACATGCTTCAAAGTCAGAGCATCACTGCTTCTTTAGCCATCTATGGATTTGATCATTCCGATGGGCTTTTATTATGGGCAGTAACACTCCCTTCCCCCTGCCAAATGTCATCTTTCTGGGAAGTTCTGAGAGCTCCTCAAAACATCTGGTAAAACAGCATTTCTACAGTCAGACAATATGCCAGCTGCATCAAATGGGGATGCCCCTGGAGATACTTTGGGAGGCAGAAACTTTGGTACCACCCACATAGTGTGTAGGATCCCTTATTGCCCTGAGCATGGTAGCAGACACATCTAGGACATCCAACAGAAAAGTCTGTAGACGAAAAGGGGTTAGAAGTCAAGGCTGTTGTAAAAGCATTAGGAGGAATAACCTTGTGAGGACTTTTAAGGTCATCAGTGACAGATTGTCAGGTGCTCAGCCCTCCATAAGCTTCCACTGTGCAGTCCCTGTTCCCACACACCTCCCTGTGGCTGTCTCACTTCCCCCCCAAAAAAATCTCCACTGCTTATCTTTTAAGGCCCACACCCAGCTGACTGGCCTCCATGACCAAAGCCTACAGTTCCCCTGTTGCATTCAGCCAAGACAAACAGGAATTGATGCTTTCATAGGCTTTTGTCCCATTTTCCCAGCACCTCTGCTGGTGGGGCCAAGCAGGACACACAAATCCCTCCACCACAGCCTGGTTTAGAGGGCTTTATCCCAAATCCCTGGAGTCAGCTCTTTTCCCTCTTCTTGCATAAATGAGTCATCTTTCTAAGCTCAATGTTATTATCATTATGATTTTTCCCCACAGCCAAAGGCAACAGTGTGGACAGTTACGGGGAGCAGGCAGCCACACCAAACCCACCCAAAAGTTTGGGCAGAAGAATGTTAGAAATGCAGTTGGAATTAGTTGCCCTCCTCTCTTTTGCACTTCCATCCCCAAACCCAAATAAGTCAGAAAAATACGTGCTTTCTAAGTGGCTTCTAACATAATGAAAGTCAATTAAAGTGATGAGAAGGGAGCTGATAACTGCAGGTTTTCATCACCAACTCCGTGCTAAATGTCTGTTCTGTGTGGTTTGCAAGGAAGTAAGGGTGCATGGAGAGGAAAGGATGGGGTTTTTTAAAGCAGTTAAATTGCCTCTAATTAGCAACACAACTGTAGTCAAAACATAATGTGAGGATAATAAATTGATATTTGCATAATGGAAATGCTACCAAAATGTACTTCAAATAAGCTGAATTAGATTATAATTAGAGCTGTGTTTTGGGAAAGAAAATCCTTCTAATTGCCTGCATAAAGGCAGTGCCAAGGAGGAGAGGGCTGGCAGCTGCCAGGGAGGTCCAGCTGGTGCCGTGTGGGACAAGTGCCCTGAGACTGGGGGCTGTTCCCTGGGGGAGAACAGAGTGCCCACACCCACCGGGAGCCTGCGCAGCCCCAGCGAGGCAGGGCAGTGGAGAAAAAGAGGAAAAGGTAAGAAGAATGTGAATGCATAAACCCCTGTCCATCAGCCGCAAATGATGGGATTGGACCCAAAACCGTTTCATGGGATTGGACCCAAAGAAAATCCAGGGGGAAAATCATAAGGGCAGCAATTGGGCTGGGAGACGTGCATGTCTGAGGGCAGGTGCTGCAAGGGTAAAAATGCAAATGCTAATTCTGCAAATTGCACGAAACCGGTGAAGGTTTCTTGGTGAAGTCTCAGCACTGCACTAAGTTGCAATAGCCTCCTCCTGCTGCTGTCCGATAACTGGCTTTATTAAATCAACAGTTACTCTTTTTCTGTTGAAATGTATGTAAGGTTGCTCGTGATTTATTGTCCAGCTCTTATTACTCCTTATTAGAAGAAGAGGCCACCTGGAAAGCATTGGATGCCAAGCCACTCACTCCTTGTATGAGACCATGTGTACCAGTAAGGAAACTGCAGCTGAAATAGATAAAGGGAAAATGTCATCTTCCGAAACAGCTTTTTTGAGAAAGTGAAAAAAAGAACCAGCAAATGAGTAATGTGCTAATATTACACCTTGTAGCTGGGGAGTTTCACACTTGGTGTTAATGTCCATTTTGGTGCTGGGCACTGACATGATTCAGCAGAGAAAATTGATCAGTGCACAAAAACCTGCTTGCTTGCTTTAACTGGAGGACAGAAAAAGGTGACTTTTTTTAAGTCCTCTGAAATGCAATGGCCTTGCCCACCAGGCCCTCGGCATACTCGCTATTCAAATACTCAGGATAGAATGCCTGGTGTTGGCTGAGGTCGTGCTGTACCCAAACCTGGGCAGCTAATAGCATCGTCCTGGACCCGGTGGCAATAGGAAAAGGATGTGAATATGGCCACCACCATTTGGAGGAGATGTATAGCAGGGCATGGCTCTCCCCAACCATGCTTGAGTGCCCTTCTGACATTGGCTGCTGTGGTTAGGGAGAATGGAGAAAACAAGGAGGATGACCTTGAGGGTAAGGGAAAGGCAGCAGACATCACGAGTCTGGGTTTCAGCAGAGCTTTTGTCACAGCTCCTCACACCATTTGCCTGGTGGGTGCTGTTTTGTGGGGACAAGTACAAGGTTTTCCTGCCCACAGACACAAAACAAAGGGTACCACAGGCCTGAAAAGGATGTCCAGTGCACTTACCTGGTACATCTCTCTGTATGTGAGACATACAGCATAGGTCCATTTCCAAGTCAGGAGCTACAGTTCATGCATGTTTAGTGTATGAGGAAAAAATGTGGGCATGAAACATGATGCAGCAGTAGCCTCATGTCAAGGGAAATATTTCCCTGCCTTCAAAGGCTCAGGGCCTCAGTCCACAGCTGCCCCAGAGGCCATGGACATAAACTCCTTTTTGAGTTGGCAAACGCTGTCTTGCTTTCCTGCTTGAGGGGGAGGGAAGAGAGAAATCTGCCTGGTGCTCTGCTCTGCTCTCTCTGCTCTGCTGTGGGTTTTGTGGTACCAGATTTAATAAAGAGATGTGTGGGAGGGAGCACAGAAGGGAAAGAGAAAGGAGGAAAGCAGGAGGGGGGAGCAGAAGGCTGCACTGCAGAAACCAGCATCGTTCTGCAGCCAGTGCTGCCAGGGATGAGCTGAGGGGGACAGAAGGATGGCCAGGGCTCAGGTCTGGCCAGGTTGCCTCTGCTTTTTCCTCTCCTCTTGGGAGCAAGACGCAAAACTGGCCCTGAGGAGCTCAGCCTGGGGATAATCAAGGTAGAGCAGTGGAAAACCCTGGCCATCCCTTGCTTAGCATGTGGCCACCAGCCCCTGCTGGACCCCACCACATGGGTTGCTGTCATGTTGTGCCTGCGCGATGCCCCCCAGATGTTGCTGGGACTGCTCTAGAAAAATACTGAGGCTCACAACCGAGAGGGGACGGGGAAACCAGAGCCTGGGCAAAATCCTTCATACCTTTGCCTATGAGTCACAGCACAAAAGCACTTCTTGGAAACCAAAGCCTGCTCTCCACCATGGGCCTGCTCTCCCATTTGCTACCATGGTCGTCTTGGGCTCACCAGCACTTGAGCACTTGGGGGTGTGCAGGACCTCATGTAATGCAACAAGTGAGCTGGATAATCACAGGTGGAAAAGGGGGAAGATTGCACACCAACAAAGGCAGCCCTAGGAAACAATTTTATTGCTAGTAAAATGCTGTGGATCTTTGTTTAGTGAGTGCACTTCCTGTGAAATGCAATTGCTCCCACTGTGGTTTTAAACCGAGATCATCCTGAAAACGAAGGCAGTTTCCATTAAATTGAATTATTTTTCCCCCAGACTGGTATGGCAGTGGTAATGCTGATAAGGAACAATAGCTATTAACTGAGAACATTATTTATATTTTTTATTAAATCACTGTCATTTCTATTACAAATGACACCATGCATGCACGTCATGCTGATTTACAGCACTAAAGTCTCAGTCTTGATCATTTATTGCAATGCATAAGCAGAGCATGAAATACACACAGCACAAACGCACAAGCAACACCACTTCCAGG
Organism: Jacana jacana; assembly: GCA_013400555.1. Taxonomy (NCBI): domain Eukaryota; kingdom Metazoa; phylum Chordata; class Aves; order Charadriiformes; family Jacanidae; genus Jacana; species Jacana jacana. The sequence goes on from VZTM01027466.1 coordinate 88,286, forward strand.
CCAGATCAATATTTGTATCTAATTTAGTATTAGCAGATCAGTTGGTACAACAGTAGTGGTGCTTCTTCACTAACGTTCATATGCCCATCTTCAGTGTAACCCTGAAGGCTATTTGTCTCCTCCACCCCACTTTTCTAGCGCTGTTCAGAAGTGGTGAGCCAGGGAGCAAAAGGAGAAGGAGCAGCAACACACCACTATCATAGATCTAACCATGGAGACCCAGTGCAAAGCAAAAGTAATGTCCGGTGAATGATTCAAACACCTGAAGACTAGGCACTCAACAAGGAGAAAGCGGGGTTGCTAAGTGTAGAAGAAGGCAAGGCTGAACAAGCATTGGTATTGCAGCAGTCACTCAGGGAAGGTTTCTGCTCTTGAGGATGTTTTCCAAAAGCTGTTGAGCTTCTTGGAGCCCATGGGCTGCTGCCACACTGAGGAGTTTCTCCACTTCCCTGAAGGACATGGAATCACCATTAAGAAAATCTAGGAGGAAGTTTGATTCATTCTTTGCTAAATTTCATTTACCCAAGCTTTTATGAAAGGACTACAGCTACTAGATCTGCAAGCATCTGTAAAGTTAACACTCTGCTATTCAGAAAAATGATCTGATTTTCTTTCTGCTTTTCCCGATGGTATGAGCATGTATGTCTTGGGTTTGGCAATTTTCTCATCCTAGTTGAAGTAGAGGTGGACTTCTAGATCTTTAAATACATACTTCTTTTACCATCCAGTGCATGAGACTGCCTGACTATGTGACACAAAGCAGAGATTAAAACAAAATGCACTGGCTTCAGCTCACAGGGTTTGTCCAAACACTGCTTTTTAGTTTCAGTTAGCCTAAGACTGCTCTCTTCAACCACAATTTTAATTTTCAGGCTTGGAGTAAGTGTAAAAAACTCAAAACAAAACAGTACACACACAAAAAAAGAAAAATGTACTGGTTTCACTGTGATGGGAACTCATCAACTGTTTCAGCTTCACTTAACCCCAGGTCAAGTCACCACAGTGAATGTACAAAGCACAAGGCAGGTTTTCTTTGGCTGTGGGCCTTGCTGGGAGCACTGGTGTGCAGTGTGCCCCGGCACAACAGGGAGAGAAATGTCCCCCATAGGGTTTCAATCCAACCTCCAGGCAGTCAACAGGAAACTTCTCACTGACCTCACAGGACAGGAAGGAGAGCAAAAAGGGGGTTCCCCCAAAAAGACAGACAGGTCTTTGTAGCAGAAAAGTCATGTGTCGCTTCAATAGTTCTTTCTGTACCAGCACAGGTCTCATCCCTTGCCTTGACTAGGAAATCACCAATGGAAATACATATGTTAATCAAATCACAGGCATTTTAGGGACTGTGTCACTTAATTTTTTACATCTCCTTGGGCTAACTGGGTTTTTCAGATTTCTTGCTGCAGGGGGGTGCTGCATTACCAACACTACAAGGAGAGGATATTAGAAATGCTGCGGTAGCTTAATGCATGGAGTATCTATAACACTAGGTTCCCCCCTTCCCCAGGAGGAGCTGGGAATGCAGCTGCAAGGGAAAGGAGGAAGAGCTCAGGTTACCCTTCTTCAAGTGCCACAGTCATGTTTCTGAGTGCCCCCACCGCCAGGTTGAAGGAGGAGTGGGGATGGCCCTGCTCCGCAGCCTGCCTACACAGGGGAAGAGAGAAGCAGAGGAAGCAGTAAGAGGAAGGGCAGAAGAAGAAAATCTGAGTTTGAATGTTTTAAAGCAAGGTAAGAGTGTCCTGAATCAGTGTCCTGAAACGTGACGCCTTTGTAATTTTCAGGCCCTGATTTGGGAAACCTTCAGAAAGGTGCCAAGACTTCAGTGGTTTTTTAGGTACAGATGTCTTTAAATATGCCCTCTTGATTCACAGCCCTTGCTGTCACAGGCACATTTATTTCAGCCCTAAAAATCTTGCAGCTTTATGCTTGAGCAGGCACAGAGAAAGCATCCAACATGCCTCCCCTCTCCCCTCACTTTTTGGGTAGTGAAGTAACTTTCCCAGCCCCTTATCCTTCCCATTTCTCAGCAGGAGCCATGAGAGTTCCAGGGGATGCAGCCCAGGCTCCCACCGTGTGTGTAACCCCTGTGGATAGCACAGCAAACGCGCACACCGGGCCTGGCTGCCTCATTTACGTGGCAGAAACCTCTTGGGACCACATGCTGAGAGCAGGAAATTAATACATGGCCATAACTTGATTTTCTGTTGCTTCAGCACCTCCTGGCCCTCTCCCCTCCTGCGCTTGTGCATTTTTCCTGCTGCCCACCTGCGGCTCAAACCTCTCCAAAAGGCTGTACGGCAGCGCCAGCAACCCTCTGCAGTCTTGTTCTCGAGATACTTACTTGCCCCCTGCTGATTTAAATAATAGAAATAGCAAGTGGGGAAATTGGAGCAAAGCATCTGACCCACAGCAAGAGGTTGGGAGCTCCTGCTCTCCCTGCTGCTGCCCTATGCACTGACCTCCTGCCAGCTCAGGACAGCTCAGCATGGCTCTCCCCACAAAGCAGCACTGGCTCTTTTTCCTCCTCCCATGCCACCATAGCCTTTCCCCACAAGAGGGCAATTTGCATGGCAGAAGTTAGGGGTATTTTTACACCTCACCTGAACCAGTGCATGGCCATGTCCCGATTTTTTTCCACTCCAGCTCCTGGGTGTGAGACAAGGTTGCAAAGTCATAGTTAGGATATAAAATACAGTGTCCAAAATCCAACAGTGTGGTGGTGTACCACATAGCACAGAGCCACGTTTGTGCTTCTGGCTTATACTTGTATGTACTCTGGCAGCAAGTTAGCTGTGGCTTGGAGAAATGTTACCTTGCAAATACCTCTGACCCAGGATGTGCTGGGCATTGGGGTACCCCAGGCGAGCGTACACGTGAGCCACATGGAAATGGAAGTCCTCATAGCACAACAGGATGTAGAGCAGGAGGAGCCCAGCAGTGATTACAGCTGCCAACTGTAAAAAAGAGGAGCAGTCACGATGCAAGGAGAAAAAGAGGCTGAGAACCAGCTACAGCAAATATTTCATTTGAGCTCTGAAGCCTCCTGAAGCTATTCCTCACAGAGAAATTGGAGGAAAGGTTCACACAACCACAGAAAATCAAAGTTGCCTTTGATAGAGAGGCGGTTCCAGCACCCACTGAAGCAGGCAGAAAAGGTGCCACCAACTTCAGCAAGCAGTGGATCAGCTCCTGAGTTAATATACCCTTTAAGTTGTGCTATAGCAAAGGAAACTAAAATCATTTTATTTTTTAGTGGTTCTCTTGAAGAAAAGAAAAAAAGAAAATCATAAGGCAGCATCAGGCTTTTACAAGCAATTCATCAAGGAGGCTTGCCAGAAGGAGCTTCATTCCTGAGGCAGCTGGGTCCTCATTCCACCACTGCCCACCACCCACTGCAGCATCATCATATGGAGGTGGACGCTCCCTTTGTGGACATCCCCAGTTCATAAAGCCTTTCATTCCATGTTACAGTGAGGACACATCGCCAATGTGCACACCTGACAGGAGAATAACCTTGGGACTGAAACTCTTCTTGCATCCCCACCAGTGAAAAGCCTGATGTACTGTGCCAGAAGGAAAAAAAAAAAAAAAAAAAGAGAGAGATCAGAACTGGGCTGTTTGCTTTTTGATGGCAAATTGGATTCTCTTTGTTCAGTGAGACAGCTTCCAGGGAGAGCTGGCAACTTCAGCGACCACATCTTGATAGGGTCAGGGAACCCTGGCTGGGAAGAGAAGGGAGGGGTTAAGGAAAGGCTGTGGGAGGCCCAGGTGAGCTTCCTGACCACACAATGTACCAGGAGACCTTTGTGTCCCCATGAGGAAAAGTAACACATCTTGCCAATGGCATGAGCACTGCAGAAAGTAAAATCATCCCTACTACATGTGGAGATGGAGGCCAGATACAAGTCTGTGGGTCTTCGAAAATAATACTGGAGGCAAGCACTGATCAGGTTTCTCAGCGTGACTCTGTGATGGGAAGAAAGGATGACAAGACACAAGAACTTTAAAGCCAGGGGCTCCTCTGGCCACTGTAGATGGTTTGATGCAACTGATATACACGGGTGGAAAAAACAACTCCCCCTTGTTTTTTTGGGGGCGGTATGGCACATAAGGTATATTGCAAAAAAAATAGTGCATTTGGCTCCTGATCTGCTTCTCAGCTGTCTGCAGAGCTTGAGGGCAGAAATGGTGTGGGTCTGGTCTTTCCTCGCTGTTTTGTGGCGGCTCCTGCACTCCCATATGCCACAATCACCTATGGTGACCAGCCACTAGAGGCAGAAGGTTGCCAAGAGCCTGTTATCCTAATTGGGACCGAGGTCCTGGTTTAAACCCATCTCTCATTGGGATTAGTGAATGCTGAGGATTAAATGAGCCTAGTTAGCTAATTAGGTTAAGTAGATAAAATAGGTAAGCAATAGTGATATGCAAATGCCCCAGCATTTGATTTTCTGGCTGATGAGCTTAGGGATGTAGGAAATTTTGCTGTTCTTTTTGAGACCCCTGTTCAGCCTGTACACAGAATCACAGAAAATCAGGGATTGGAAGGGACCTTGAAAGATCATCTAGCCCAATCCCCCTGCCAGAGCAGGGACACCTAGATCAGGTCACACAGGAACATGTCCAGGCGAGTTTTGAATGTCTCCAGAGAAGGAGACTCCACAACCTCCCTGGGCAGCCCCTTCCAGTGTTCAGTCACTCTCACTGTGAAGAAATTTTTCCTCATATTTAACTGGAATCTCCTGTGTTCCAGCTTGCATCCATTACCCCTTGTCCTATCACCGCATGTTACTGAGAAGAGCCTGGCTCCATCCTCCTGACCCTTTACATGTTTATAAACGTTAATAAGGTCACCCCTCAGTCTCCTCTTCTCCAAGCTAAAGAGACCCAGCTCCCTCAGCCTTTCCTCGTATGGGAGATGCTCCACTCCTGATGCTGTTGCTCAGGCAGGGATGATTCCCAGATGTCTCCTGAAAAAAAATCATGATGGCTAGAAATAAGGTAAGAAGTGCTCCTTGCTGAAGGAGGGTCTGCCTGTCACTGTGTTATTTTGTCACTGTTGTAGTTGTCTGGGGCTGTAATATGTCAGGGGGTTGCAAGAGACAGGGCACACAATGCTGCAAGAGATAGTGATGGTGCTTTTATGGGTGTGGATTTGGGGGCTGCAAGATGCTCACAGCTGTGGCATCTCCTTTATGTTTCACATGAGGCTGCCTGAAGTCTTGGGAAAGGAGTGGGAAATGTGGTGTTTGGGAGGAGATATTTCACAGAATGGTAGGAGTTGGAAGGGACTCCTAGAGATCATCTAGTCCTACCGCCCTGCCAAAGCAGTTTGACCTAGAGCAGGTTGGACAAGAGCATGTTGTCCCAGTTTGAGACGCATCCAGACAGGTTTTGAGTACCTCCAGAGAGAGACTCTATCACCTCCCTGGGCAGCCTGTTCCAGTGCTCTATCACCCTCAAAGTAAAGAAGTTTTCCCTCATGTTCAGATGAAACTTCTCGTGTTCCAGTTTGTGCCTGTTGCTGGGCACCACTAGAAAGAGTCTGGCCCCATCCTCTTGACGCACACTCTATAGATGTTTATAAGCATCAGTGAAATTTCATCTCATTCTATTCTCCAAACTAAACAGACCAGGGTCCCTCATCTTTCCCTCATGAGAGGTGCTCCCGTCCCTTGATCATCTTCATAGCCCTCAACTGGACTCTCTCCAGTAGTTCCTTGTCTGTCTTGAACTGAGGAGCCCAGAAAGCTACACATAATAGCAAAAAAATGACTGAAAATTTCTAAACATAAGGGGAAAGGATGTGGATGGAAAGTTGTTGCAGGTCACAGGGGAACTCTCTACAGCCAGGCTGCCTTGGGGGTACATCCCAGCATAAATAGTCCCTACAGGACATCACCTCTGTATGGCAGTGTCCATGATGATCAGCCATCCACTGCTGGCAGCTCCACCCTCATTGTTATGGTGATGCTGTGCCTGGTTCCTGTGAGGCTGGTGGCCCAGGAACTGCTGGATGTCCAGTTTTTGTCCCAGGCTGCTTTTTGCAGGGAGGCTTTCAGCTTTTTGCAGTTCTATAGGCACTGTCAGATGTGACAAACAAGACATTTCACAGATAGTTCCTTTAGAAATGGACCACTGAGCATCCCTGTTGTGGTTTAACCCCAGCCAGCAACTAGGACCACACAGCCACTCAGTGACTCCCACTCTCCCCAACAGAGTAGGGAGAAAACAGGAAGGGGGTGAGGAGGAGGGGTGGAACTCATGAGTTGAGATAAAGACGGTTTAATAGAACAGTAAGGAAAAAGGAAAATAACAGTAATGGTAAAAGAATATACAAAATAAAGTGATACAATAAAACTTGCTATCATCATCTGATGATCAATTGCCCAGTCTGTCCTGAGCAATGATCACAGAATTCTGCCCCCACCCACCAACCCCCATGTGTATACTGAGCATGATGTCTATGGTGTGGCTACTCCTTTGGCCAGACTGTCCTGTCTATGCTCCCTTGCAGCTTCTTTGGAAAGCTGAAAAAGTCACTGAGTAATGTAAACATCCCTTAGCAACATCTAAACCCAGTATGTGTTACTAAATTATTCTCATGCTCAATCCAAAACACAACAGCTACTAGAAAAAATAATAACTCTATCCCAGCTGAAATCAGGGCAATCCTTGGTCTGATTTTCAGTTTTTGTGGGTTTTTTTCCTATTTTCTTTTCCTAGGCTTTCCTAAAGCGTGAGGAAGACTGAGACCTATGTGTGGCAAAAGGCAGGTGTACAAAGTGCTGGAGTGCACTGATCCCAGCTCTGGGAGATGGCACCGCAAACGGTCCTCGCTTGGCTGCCCACCAACATCTGAAGAGGCATCTAAAAGCACGCAGATAGTCCCACAGCAAGCAGAGATGTTAGCAGACATTTTCATTGTTAGTTAGCATAAAAATTCCTTTGCCCTCTGCTATGACTGTGGCTACAGGTTTTCAGGTAAATGTTGTGCTGTTTTAAATGTCTCCAGGACCAAGAAAGAGGGGAAATATACTGGTGTTTCTCAAGAAATAGTTGCTGATGGAGGAGGGGGACCCTGAAGTGAGATCTCCCTGCAGGAGGGATGGAGAAGGGAGGTGTAGTCCCCTGGGTCTCCTCCAGGCTGGTTGCCTGCAGCCCCTTGCTCTCATGGCTGGCACCAGGTAGTGAAGATGCAGTGTACCAGCAGTCCCTGAAACCACTAGTACCTCCAAGACCCCAGGTGGGCAATGTTAGTCTACCTCAAACACAAGAACATGGGGAGCTTGTTGCGTTACCACATGCAGACCACTGGTCTGAAACCACTTTCACAATCTTGGGGGGAGCTCTTGGTTACTCATCCCACCCTTTTATTCCATGGTAACTCATTTGGAAACTACTTTGCATGTTTCAGACCCTGCGTCATTGGGTCTGTTTTAAAGCAACAGGAAGCTCAGGGGTATTGGTGTGGCTACAGCAGTGAACCAGGCAGTGGGGAAGCCAAACCAGGCTCTGCATGTGTATTTAAGCAACCTGGCTCCTACAGCAGCTTCAGTGTCTCACCTGTACCATCACCAACATGCCAAAGCCAGGTGATTGGGATTACACAAGGTGATGAAGAGCAATGCCTAAAAATCCTACTCATAGTGACTGCACAGGGAGATGCTCTTACTGTGTGCTAGCAAAAGACCCTTCTCCCCAAACTCTGCATTGCAACAACCATGGGCAAGCCTTGTGCTGCATTCCCCATGCCAGTGAGCAAGAAGCACCAGGGACTCTGCAGAGGCTTCAGCGACATTATAATCGGATCTGGGCAAAGCCGTGGTGCTGAGAAAAGCATCGCAAGACTCACATTTGGAAGGCTGTTTTCTGTAAGCATCTCCCTGTGGCTTCAACCCACCATGGTACCAGTGGTTTTTAGGGGCTGGCATGGCTTCCTGGTGCGTCTGGCTGGCTACGGGATCCAGGACATCATATAACACCCCAGTAGCAGTGCTCACATCCCAAGCCCGTCCCCGCACTTACCTCCCACCTGCTCCACGCTGAGCCGGGGGGGTGGGGTTTCCCACCTCCTGGAGAAGGATATACCCAGCAGGTGTCAGCACTGCCCCTTCCCTCCTGTCGCCGCCGCACTGCGGACTTCATGTCCCCCATTTCTCCCTCCCACAGGAGTCTGAGCACCTCATTTTAAACCAGTCTGCTCCTCATCCCGCCAGGCACTGCTGCCACCCTGCCATAAGTCTTCCCCATCACCATTCCTTAGTTTTGCTCCTGATTTATGGTAGCAGTAGCCCATCTGCCTCACTAAGATAAGAGGAATGGATATGCATCCCCTCACAGAGTCATAGAAAAGGGGATGTTCCTGCCGAAAACCTTTCAAACCATTGATGTTTACCTCTCTGTGCTGAGTATTTCTCTTCCTTCAGGCTGCTCCCACGTGTAGCAAGACCCTACCAGAAATCATTGAATTTGACAAACTTGATGAAGGCTTTTCTTTCTGCTTTTCGCCTGAGAAGTGCTTCACAAGCAATTATAATGCTACCCACCACTGCAAATATATCTTCTATCACGTCAGTTCGATTGCATGGCCCCAGCATGTGGGGCCTGACGTGTTGGATTTTGCACAAATGCAAGAACATGCAAGAACCCCAGGTAAGAAATTTAGAATAAGTGCAGGTTGTGGTTTAACCCCAGCTAGCAACTAGGACCACACAGTCGCTTACTCGCTTCCCCCAGCTCCTGGATGGTAGGTAGAATAGGGAGAAAAGGAGAAAAAACCTCAAAACTCATGGGTTTAAGTAAAGACAGTTTAATAGAACAATAATGGAAAAGGAAAATAGCAATAATAATAATGGTAAAAAAAAATACACAAAATAAAGTAATACAACACAAGCCACTCTCACCACCCATGCATTGGTTCCCCAGCCAGTCCCAAGTAGAGATGGCAAATCCCTGCCCACAGTTGGCCACCATTTGCATACTGAGCATGACGGCTATAGTTTGGAATATGCCATTAGCCAGCTTGTTCTGTCTGTACTCCCTCTCAACTTCTATGGGAAGCTGAAAACATCCTACACTAGTATAAACATCACCTAGCAACAACTAATGTAATATGAATTATAAACATTCCTTTTGTACCACATCTGAAACATAGCAACCACTATCACCACTAGAAACAAAACCAGCTCTATCCCGGCTGAAATCCGGACAGTATAATGATATATAATCAGGACGCCATCAGAACATACAAAACCCCCACAAAGTTCAACAGGATGGGATTTTGTTTCTTATTTTAAGGCTAGAAAAGAACTTACTTGTTAAAGGCAGTCATTTTATAGCTGTAAATTTATCCCTCTCCCTCTGTTCATCTGCAATAACTCCACCTAGAGACTTTCAGACACTTAAATTCTGTTTTTCCTTCACCACTAAGAAAACATCTCTTTTTACACAAGATTCCTAATGCATGTTACCTTTCTGCTCTGAAGTAGCTCTGAAGATCTTAACTAGGTGGCCGTCAGACAAGGTCCATCTCATGCAAAGCACTGACCATGCCTGGTTGTATGATAGGAAAACACAAAATGTTTTTCTTTCCTATTTTATAGCAAGGTAACTGTCATGCTTTGGTATTAAAGGCAACCCAGGGCTACCTCTTTGGCAACGATGACTCAGCCTAAAAACCTTACTGAAAAGAAAACCCTTCATCCTTTTGCATTGCATTTCTTATGTTATGCTGCCACCATTGGGTCAATTTCATTTGCTCAGTCACACAGTGGAAGCAATCCATCTTCATGCCCCTGGCCAAAGTGTGAACCATTTTCACAGTATATCAAATTCAATTGGACATTAATAGTCATATTGCAGGATCAATTGCTTCCAACTGCAAACCTCTACATTAAGGAAATCAAAATATCTCAGAAATTTCTAAAATTAGTCCAAAGCCGAAGATCCTTCACTGCAGCAAAGAGCAACAAAGAGATGAAAGAAGGTGAGGAGCCTAATACTTAGACTTCTATTATTATTACAATTTATTATAATTTAAAGATAAAGAAAACAAACAACCTCTCAGGGAGTCATTCTACTTGGGAATGAGCCACCCTATAGATGCAATTCCAAATTTCAGCAGAAGTGAGCGCCTGAGTTGTTACTCCTGCTGTTGGTAAAGGCGTGTTGGTAACAGTTATCTGTACTGACACCTTGCCTAGCTCTATTTTGGTACTTTTCGGTACTTTTCTCAGTATAAAACAGGCCCTGGAGCTTGAAGTTCTTTGTTTCAGATGACTAAAGATGAGACCACGTCATAATTAATTATGCATTATTCAGTAAGGGCTCTGCTGTCTGTGTTACAAGCCAGGTGCGGTACAGGGTCTCATTCCAGTTGTAAGCTGAGTCACTCTTCTATAAACATCAACTTACAACATGAGGAAGAAGCAAACCAGGTTGTCAATCAAGAAACAAATGATGGCTGCAGTAGCTGCCTCCTAGCAACAAAGAAGAATTGGATCCCTTCTACCTGAAACTACTTTAGCAAGGAAAAGGCAAGACCCTCAGTGAATTTTCTCTCCACTCTTCCAAGCGGCAGATGGCTTTTCTACTCCCTTTTGTCTTTCAACAGAACAAGTTGTGAGGAACCATTTCCAGCTCCTGCAAAGGAGCGTTTTGATTGAAAATCTGGAACCAGCCACATTCAGGAAAACACAGGTTTTTTCCCCGATTCTTTTTGCACATAAAGGATTTCTCCACACAGGTTCTCTTCCCCTCTTTGCTGCATCAGATTGGGCAGGGCTAACGCTCAGGTACTCCAAGTGGAAGTCACATGCTGGAAGAAGAATGGGTAGCTGTAAGTGTAAAGAGGTACTAGGACAAAGTCACTGCTTAGAATAGTTGATGACTAGACTGAAGTCCCAAAGAGAAAATAAAATATCCTCTCCTCCCCTCCCCTCTCCTGTCTTCTCTTTTTTTTCAAAGGATTGCACTGAAAGCCAGATGTGAAACACAGTAGTCATCCTTTTTTATTTGTTTTTTAATGTTTGCTACTCTTTGTTCCAAACTAACTTAAGCCATTTAGTAAGCAGAGTGACTAAAGAAATACATAATACTTGAAGGAATTATATATTGAAAGAATTAACCAAAATAAGACACAGTTACAGCACACTGCCAGTTCAAACCCAACAGCAAACACCTCAGGCACAGACTGTTTACAATCCATGCTTAGTTTAGGAGTGGTGGAGAATTAAACAACATGAAGCGATTAGCCCTAAAGGTTTTTCCAGGTTGCTTTCTTAGGGAAAGAAATTGGTACAACTAAAGAGTTGCAACTGGTACAAGCCTATTTAATTACAATGTCCTCTGGGTGTAGGTATCACAGGGCAAATTGGATTGACCCTGAGCATTCCCCAACCCGAACACGGAGTTGCATACAGCTTTATAGCACAATACAAAATATCAAGTAAATATGCCTCAATTACTATACTGAATAGAGCTCAAATATGGGTGGCAGGGAGGACCAAGGCACACAGCAACAAATGAGCGGAGAAGGGTAAGTTTCTGCATAAGAGGACGGAAAGAATGAGGGTATGGATTTCTCTCCAGTTAGCACCATCTCTGACAGACTCTCATTTCATTTTGCCTAACTAGCTCTAGCTTCCTCTCACAGCTGACTAAACAAGAACAAGATAAAAATCTATTCAAACTAGTCATTATGACACTATTAATAGTTGATGCAAGAACTTACAATGAAGACCACTATAGATGTAAGGGTAGTTCAAGTCTCTCTGCAGTCAGTATACAAGTGTTATCTGCTGATCTATTTATGGAGACGTGTAAAGCTGTTTCCAGATTCCAGATTAATAAATGTGTCTGTTAAACCAAACAGTTGCATTCATTCATCTCCATGTGCAACACCACAGTGCAACTGGAGAGGATGTGATTTTCCTGAACACAAATACAGCAGCCAGCAGAGACCCAACCGAACGGAACCCTGTTACTCGATAGAGGACCTGCAAAAGGGCAGCAGGGAAGCCCTCCGCAGGGGGGGGAGGACCCCAGAGGCAAATATAAGCCATACTGTAATGGATCTCACCACAAAAATAGAAAGTAAGCAGTGGTTGCAGGTTAAAAACAGTCTCTGCTTAGCTGTCACCTAAAAAACTAGTTCCTCAAATACCTTCTCCTCTGTGGCTTTGAAGTTTGCCAGATATTCAAATTTGTCCCAGGACAAATCCATGCCCATGGCAGGGCTGAGCACCTAGGCGTGTATTTTCCACAAAAACTCATTCAGGATCCAGAAACTGCAAAGTTCCCTGAGGGATGTGATACAAAGAGCTTTCTGGGAGCACTTAATTCATTAGTCTAATAATGAAAGTTATCTCCATTACTTCTGCAGAAACTAAAACCCCACGAGAAAAAAAATTCAAGAGAGAATCCAAATAATAATGTGTTCATAGCCTGGTAGTTAGTGAGGGGTGAAAAGTGGTCCCTACTTCAGAGAATGCATCCATATTTTGGGGGCAAGTGAAAATGAGTGTTAGTATCCAAGGAAAATCATATTCAGGAGTAGGCAGAGTAAGAAGGAAAGCAACCCTATACCCCAGCTCTAAGATGTGTTAAAAAATGTGCTCTGAGAATGTAGCCAGGTGACTGTCCCTCAGCTACAACTCTCTGTCTCCAAAGAGGAGGTAATCTTCACACAGTAGCTCACACTGCATCTTTCCTCACCAGGTTCCCCATAACCTTTCCTTAATAGGGATCTATTAATGTTAATTGAACCAATAAAAGCCATTTACTCTGCTCTGTCCCCCTTTGAGGCATATCATCCCTCTCCCCTGTGAGGTGGTTACAGTATAAAAACTGAGTAAGACAGTGGGGGGTGGGCTTGGGATACTGGTTCCATTAGGAAGATGGAGGTGGTAAGTGGTCTGTTTGTGTAGGATTGAGGTTGAGTTATTTGTGCTCCCCACAGGGTCTGAAGTTATTTTAGGGTTGTTCCTGGTGTACCTGTGTAAGTTTTAATTTCTCTCTTTAAGTACTGGGGAGAGGGGAGTTCAGGTTGTGCTGGTTATTAGCTAGCACATGGTGATCTGAGGCTGGCTTCATGTACTCTGACATGTCCCCACCATGATCTGTTTGGTAAATGTACATCCTTGGGCTAGCTTAACCTTTTTGTTAGGCTGCCTTGCTTGGGTAATCCCAGCTGTAAAGAGCCCCGAGCAGCCAAAAGCGTGCAGCCCAAGAGAGCCATTGGAGAAGCTCACTTGGGAAGCAATGAACGTCTGTGGTAGGGATTATCTCCATCTGGTAGGAGGCCTTTTTGTTCTACTTCCTAGCACTTCTGTGGACAGAAACCAGGGAGAAAAAAAATCGATTTTCCTCCTACTACATCTCAAACGCTGTTCCCAGAGGGTCTTACAGCCTGCATGTTGCCTTCCCTTCCTGTAAGGAAAAGGGTAAATGGATCCTTGTTGTAGGGCACTTTGGACAGAAATCATTTTTAAACTAGCATGGTGAATAAAATCCCAATTTCTGCAGGCTTCTGTAAAATATTTAGGTTTGTTTTCAAACAGAAAAAACATAGCAAACCCAAACCTTCTTATCTTCTGGCTTGCTGAAGGAGACCATAAACAACTAATGCCTCAAATAGACAGAGGCACCAGACAGTTACATAAAAACAAACCGCCAGATTCCTGCACGTAGGAGTGTCTGCTCTCGATTCGGTTCTGCCTCTTGGCGCCTCTGCCTGGAAGTAGGTCTCCCTACCTTCAAGTAGGAGCAGCTAGCACAAAATGCCTGAAATGAAAACTTGCTGATGAAGGGCTTGAGGACCTTGAGGACATAGCCTTGGGTGGAAGCAAAGGGTCCTTTGTAATCAGGCAACCAAGTATTTGGCATGAGTCATAGGAGCAGGAAAGCTACAAACTTTGTATCTTTACTATTTCAATGAACAGCTGGAAAGACCTTGAAGTGGAACTCTATCAGATCAGCGTGTACCCTTTTATTTTAGATTTCCAAGTATTTCACTTGTAGGTCTTTCCTGAATAAAGTGGAAAAGTTATGGTGAGGAGAATAGCCTCATAACAACTTTATGCCCTCAGCTCTATCTCCCATTAAACATCTGTCTGTAATTGGAACCCTTCAGTACCAAGGTGTAGGAAATACATATATTAATGCCTATAAAAGCCGTGGTCTTGTGATCAGACTGGTAAAGCGTGGAACAGATAGAGCCAGTCTTCCCTCTAAAGAGCTATTCAGGCTTTGAAGAGTCAGGGTTTCTCCCTGAGCTCATGGCATACTGCCAGCTGAACGGAGTATCTCCCAGATAACAGAGATTCATGGTGTTCTGGAAGAGCTCAACCAAATTGTTGCTTTTGGGGAGCTGAAGGTTGATTAGCTGAGAAACCACCCACCCTCCCACCCCACCCCAGTTGAGCTCTGAGGTTAAATGGCTAGGCTGTTTTGTTTTCTTTTTTTTTCTGGAGTCAAAATAACAATGCTATACTGAAAATGGCACAAGAAAAAAAAAGCCAAAGGAGGGGGGGAGGCTTAATTTCAGGGAAACACGGGCAGGGATTTGAAGTGCCCAAGCTGAGGACATTTATATGGCATTAATTATTACACTTGGAACCAAATTCATGGTGAACAGTTTTTAACCAGAATTCATGAAATATCCTGTGAGACGAATGGGTCTGAGGCAGGGTTGCCTTTGGTAATCACTCATCTATTGCATAAGATGGAGGTAAAAATAAAGACCCGTGTGGAGATGCTGGCCACTTCCCAGCCCCCAGCACCACCAAAGGGTCAGATGCAACTTCTTCCTTGATAAAACAGCACTGGGTGGCCTCGTCTCTTCACTAATGCAGTCTAATAGCTCTTCATCCCAAGCCCCGGACGTAATCTCCTTCAGGCAGCTTCTGAGGCACTTTGTGCGCCAAGTCAATTAACTTTATTGGGGAAGGCTTTACAGGGGATCAAAAGTGGCTGGAGTAAAGGTACAGCAGGGCCAGGCTGGGTACAGGAACAGGACTTGGCAATAAATAATCCCCAATACATCAGCTGGGATGCTCGGTGATGCCAGGCAATCCCGCCGAGCCCGACACCCAGCCCCTGCCTGCCACTGGCAGCCGTCCCCTTTCCCTGGGGGGAAGATAAGGGGTAACCTTTTCCCTGTGGGGAAGGTAAGGGCGGGTCTCACCCCTCGCCCAGGCGGCTCTGGGCGATGGAGGGCCGGCACGGCGGCCCGCGGTCAGGGCCGCCCGCCGCCTGAAGCGGGCAGCGGACGGCTGTTTCGGCTCCCAACCCGCTCCAGGTACGCTAGTTTTTAATTAATGTTATGTTATTCCAGTCAGATCTCAGCTCTCAGAGGGCAAGATCCACTAGCGGGGGCCCGTGAAGTGACTCCCCCGCTCGACAGCGGCCGGCACGCCCTTGAAAGCCCGCCCTAATGGCGGGCGGCCCGCTCCTCCGCGGGAGGAGCTCCCCGCCACCCCAGGCAGTGCCGCCCGGGGACTGCGCCTCCGTCCCCCCGAAACACTGGCGGAGGGCGGTAGGGAGCCTGTGAACGGGATGCTCGACCGGTGGACGCCAGGCGGAGCCCTTGCATGGCAGCGCTGGCCGCGACCACAGCCGGGGCAGACGGAGCGCCCCCACACTGTAGGAGTACAGCGTTAGCCCCCCCCCAAACCCCAGCGCCTGGCCCTTTAAATAGGGGCGGGGCCTCTCCGAAGCCCGCATCGTGAGGCCGGTCCTGCCCCACTCCGCCATTGGCTGTCACTTGGGGAGAGCGGCCCGCCTCCGCCCGCAGCCATTGGCTAAGGGCGAGGCTGGGGTTCCCGGATGCAGGCACCGTCGGCGCTTATAAAGGGCCGGGGGAAGGCGGGAGCGGACGCAGTTTGAATCGCGGCGGGTCGGGATAGGTCGGTGTTGTCGCTCGGGGTCTGTCCGTGTGGGACTCTCTCTCTCATCGTTTGCCCATACCTGCGTGGCACTGCTGCCCGGTTCGCCATGGTGAGAAGCGGGGGCGGCAGCGGCGCTGCTTGGGGCGGGAGTGGGGAGTGCGGCGGAGGGGATGGAGGTGATGGTGGCCGTTGGGGCTGAAG
>VZTM01027466.1:107396-123382 GCA_013400555.1 Jacana jacana
CGCTTCCTCGGCAAGGCCCAGAAGCTCTACCCGACCGAGACGGCCCGAGGTGAAGCCCGGCCCCCTCCCCGCCGGCCCTGCTGCCGCGGCTGCCCCTCCTCCCCTCTCCCGCTCCTCCACCGCCGGGATGAGGGGGACCGCGGGGCCTGCGGGCGGGGGGGGGGGTTCCTAATGGCCGGCCGTTAGCCCCAGGCGAGGGACACCCAACGCTGGCCCCGTACCGGCACGGGCCCCTGGCAGCGTGCGGGACTGGGCTGGGAGGAAAGGCCGGAGCGGTGATGGAAGCGCCCCGGAGGAGCCCTTAGGGCAAGGTGGATCTCCACCGCTAGTGCCCGCCTCCAGCGCCGGGGAGGGGGGCGGAGTGGGGCTACTTGCCGCCTCGCCAAAGGGGTTCGCTCTGGGCAAGCCCAGCTCCTCGCCTGCGCCTCCCCGCTCCCTTTAGCCAGGGATAGCTCAGCGCAGCCCTGCAGAGCAGGCTTACACCCCATTACCAGCAAGGCACCTCAGGGCGAGACAGGCTGGGTTGCCTTCTCTGTCACTGTGGGTTAGGCCGGGGCTAGCGGCCCGCAGCGAGTTGCTGCTCCAGACTGGGCAGTGTCCTCATCCTCTGACTTGTGCTTTGGTGTTTTCTCGGTTTCCTCTCCCTTTTGGTTGTGCAGTAACCACATAGGAACCGCAGACAGGTTTAACTTGCCTGGGCAAAATGCAGGGATAGGTGGTGACCCCTATGACTTCATTGGCTCTTCAGACACTTCTGCCTGGTACCCGTCTTGAGTCTTTCTGTCACACAGTATCAGAAGTAGCTCAGCAGTGACTTGTTGCGTTCCTCTGGTTCTCACTTACGTTGTCTCTGCCATGGAAGAAATAGGAGAGACATCAAGGGTCTGGACAGGCTTAAAGGCCTCAGCGTTTACCATTTCTAGAACATTACTTTGGGGTGAAATCCTGACTGGAAGTGTTCTGTGCTGTGTGTTATACTGTAGTGAAGCCTTCAGTCAGGTGGGCAGATGTGAGTGTTTTCTGTCCTGTCTTATCTCCTGACAGCTCTTTATAGGCAAACAATAAGTGAAGTCTCATCAGTGGTAATCTTTTTTATAGTATATAGGTTTTTGTCTATGTGGTTTGGGGCTTTTTCTTCTGCAGGGCAGGATGGATGATGCTGGTAAATCACCTGGAAGAAGGTAACCATTGCTTTGGACCAAGAATGTGGCTCACTTTATACTGCTGCCACCATATTCAGATGCCTCCCTGAAATAAAAACAAGAAGAAGTTTGCCATATTCCCCTAAATTTCTATGTCTTAAGAAGATGACATATGTGAAAATACTCTGAGATTTTTGGAAGCTGTGTTGGTGAATAGGCAGGAAGGCTGAGGATTTCAATTCAGCTTCTTTCACCAAAGAGAGTGAATAGCTTTGTCTGCTTCTCATAGCAAAGCACAGTCTTATACCTGTAAGATAAGACTTAGAGTAGCTCTCAGAAAACAAACAAAAAAGATATGTTTTGAGTGTTTGGTTGTTTTGGGGATTTATTTATTTTAAGTAGGACTGCTACTACATAACCACCATTGTGAAGCACTCAAGGTGCAAGAAATAGGTGGCTAATTAGGCTATTGTCTGTAGGACACTTGTTTTAGTCACTGTGGAAATTAGCAAAGTATGTCACAAATTAGGTACAGATCTAGTGAAAAGATGGTTCCTTGTGTTTATGGTAGTGGACTGTAATCTGGGGAACTGTGTAATGAAACTAAATACTTCACAGAATTTCTCTGTGATGTTAAGTAAATCACTCGGTTTCCATTAGTGATGGCTAATTGTTTGTGCTTCATTTTTCAGGTATTCAGCTTGAAACAAGGGCCTGATTTGTGGAACTGGTTGACAGTTAAAGCTCCATCTGAAGCTAATGAGAATTGCAGATGTCCTAATACCACTGAAAAAAAATCAGGCCCTAGGCCTGATTTGAACTAGGTACTTAGAATTTAGGGGGCTCTGTAAACTTGTAATGTTTCTGTGCTTCAGTTTTCTAGCTGTGGAGGTTGGTAATTCTTTTCAACTCATCCCATTTCCTCCCAAAACAACACGCAACTCACTGAAGTTTTTTGGTTTTTTTCTTAAACTTTATGGCTCTGAAATAGCCCTGTTAAAAGGGCAGTAAGCTGCAAGAACACAGAACGTCCTGTTTTCAGGACAGGAACTGGAAGGTGTGCAATAAATTAGAACTGGAATTTTACACTGATGAAGAACAAGCAAAATTACTGCTTCATTGTCTCATTGTCATCTTTTAGATATGTTAAAACCCAAAGCCAACAACATTAGATAATTAGAAATGTGTCCTAGTACATACCCAAGAGAAAGAAACAGTTAAGGTTTTGTGGGCTCTCTTAGTTCTAATACAAATTCCTATTTTATAGTCATAATGTGTTGGGTTTATATGGTGCTAGGACAACGTGGTGCAGCCCCAGTTGTCACTGTGCTCACTTATTTTCTCTGGAGTATGTATTAGAAGGTAGCTCGTACCAGCTTGTCAGTGAAGTCTCAGGTGCTTCATAGGTTGTATCTTCAGTATCATTTTGGGAACAATTGCCCACCATTTCACAAATGATGTTCCATCAGTGATAAAAGGAATGAGAATCAGCAATCTTTTACTGATGGGAGCCTCCTCCTCCTGACGTTACAGTGGATTGTAAAAGGGCAGGGAACACATTTTGAACTATTGTCTCTAAAACAATTCTATGTGTGGTTGAGTTTTGGCAATATATACATTTGAAGTGGATTCAGCGCTAGTTCAGTCATCAGCGAAGTTGAGTTTTGCCAAACAAAGCTTCTGCTTGAAACATGCTGACTGCAGCAGTGCTATTTTAAGGCTTTACTGGTGTGAAATGTAAGGTCAGTGCTTATTTAATGATACTCAGCTAATGACTTCATAGTAGCAGTGTTCATGTTGACGTCACTCCACTAGAAAACTGTTGTACAATTCAGCTGTTCAAAATATTGTTGGGATTATGAGTTTTCCTAATGATTCATTTTGCAACTGAATGGAAAGTAACTGCTTGTCTGGGAAGGATTTGTAAGGGTGGATTTAAAGATAACATAGGACAAGATCTCCTTTTCAAATTTAGGTGCCATTCTTTTTGGAGTTAAAGGCAGAAAATGACATTAAGGGCAGCTTTGTTTTTCAGTGCTTAAAGATTTCTTGTGCTATTTCTCATGCTTCCAGTTAAAACAAACTTTTCTTTTCATGAGTACGTGAGCTTAGGTTTTTTAGGGTGTTGCATTAGTATGAATTCTGAATTCCATAGTTCTTCCATTAATGGAAGCAGGGGCCATGTTCATTGTATAATGGAATCAAATGCACTGCAAGCATCTTTCATTTAGCAGCAGGTAATGGTACACAGAAGAGAGCTTTCAGACACGTTTTGGAGATAAGATTTCGTTGTCTTACCTGCTAACAAAATAAGTCTTTGGTTCTTTGTATGTCCCATTTTAAAAAACCTAGATGCACAGTGGAAGTTTTCAATAGTACACTGGTGGTACTGCAGTTCTAACAGCTGATTTTACCAGCAGCAGGTCATAGGAGAGATGAAGTTGTTTCTCAATAACCAAACTGTATCTTTTCTGTGAAGGAAGCAATGGTCCCAGACCCTTTGCATGGTTTTCTTTTTCAGTGTAGAACACTAGCATGTTTGTATATGCTGTGTCCTGCTATCTTAAGCTATGGATTTGAATTTTTTATTGTTGCTGTTGTCAAGCATCCTGCACTGTCTTCTCAGCAGCGTGGCTCTGTTATGGGGATGGGAGGTCTGAGAAGGTGATTAGGAGGTAGTTGTGTTGAAAATATAGTGCAGCCAAACCAATGCATGAAAAGCCTTACCAGCTAAGGTTGCTGTGAGACACTGGGCATTAAAAATGCCAGCTATTGTCTACACCTGAGTTTCCACCATTAGTGTTACTACTGATTTTGCACAAGCTTAAGTGCAGGGATGGGGGAATTTCCAGAGCAGTACCTATATTAAGGCAGGGTATGTCTGTCAAGTAAGCATTTTTAGAGGGTAAAGTCAGGGTCGCATGTTGCATTGGATCCCACGAGATACCGTTATTAAATATCTAATGTCACAGAAGAGGAAAAGAAGAATTTTATTTTCTGTTACCTCTTGCCTGGAGCACATTTGGACCAAAGATGCTTCATTCTGAGGGCATTGGCTGTTCAAATCTGTGTTCCTGATCAGTTCTTAGCTTGCAGGCACAGTCACCTTGTTGGAGTTGTTACTACTTCATTTATCACAGAACGTTAATTCCTATAATGGATGATATGAGAATGAACTGTTGCAAGTATTTGGATATATGCTTCAGCTACAATCCATAATGCAACTGTAACTCTCTTGTTTTCAAGAACTTAATTTCATTTGTAGTGAACACACCCCCTCAGTATACAACCCAGCATGTAACTGTGAGCCTTTTCCTTATTTCTGCAGTAAAAAGCCTGATCTGATCAATTGATGAATCTTGCTGAGGCAGGCACAAGCAGAGGGCTGGCACTGGAGTCAGCTGACTTTCTTGGTCAGGCCAAGTGTAGCTGCTCATCTGTAGTACTTCAATGTACTCTTCTGCCTTGGTCAATGGGTAATAAGTGAATTAATAAGCAAATACTGGAGAGTTTTAAGAAGCACATCTTGTGGAAGTGGTTCTCCTTTCAAACAAAGCTCCACTTTTTCTTTCCTGTGCTTCTCTGATATACAAGCTATGGATGTGTAGGGTCCTAGTTTGCTGCTGCTCTAAGAGAAGCCATGCTAGTCAGAGGAGAATTTTATTTTTTTTAATTAGATTTAGGAGGAAATCTTTCAGGCTGCTTCTTACTAGCTTCCAGAAGAAAATGTGCTTTCACAGTGAGTGGGACATTTTTCTTTGGGAATTTTTATTAGGGCATTTTTTTATGCAGATAGTAACTCTTAGTTGTTCATGAAACAAATTTGGTCTGTGTAGTTTGCCGTCTTGCTCTGAAGGGATCTCTTTTCAGGAAAGACAGACTGTTTAATAATCTTCGATCCACAATATGCTTTGTGTGCAGTCCTTCAGGTCAGACTGGTGCTGTTTCTGATTTATTGGCAAGACAGATACCCCTAAAATACAGGCTTAAATCCAGAAAGAAAAAGAAAATTTAGCTTCTGATGTTTTATTGAAACTGCTAAATTTGAGATCTTTTGGAACATGGAAGGAAAAAGAATTTCAAGATCTAGTGAAAGCATGCTGGTTTCCAACATCCAGATCTTAAGAGTTGGGTGTAGTTGGCTGTCCCAGCTTGTCTGTGGCATTAAACAGTAGTTTGAATTTCAACTGGTATTGCCTGGAAGAGGTATAGAGCATCCAATTACAAATAACTATGTACTGTAGCAACTGAAATGTGCTGGAGGTGAGCTTGGTCTCTCTATGGAGTAATTTGTAAGTTCTTTAGAGTGCTAAGTTAGTTCCTTTTTTTTCTCCTTGCCATTGCTTATTTGGGTATTCTGATGTTTTCACCCCAAAGAATGGACTCGGTTCCTCTAAAAAAGCATCTAGAAGTGAAGGACCTGAACAAATTCTCTCCAGTATTAAATTATCTTGGCAGAGGTGGAGGGGAGTCCGGCTGCTAATATTGAAACGTTTTTCCATAGTTTTGCCACAGAAAGGATTTGCAAGACTGGCTTCAAAAAGTGCTGAACGATAAGGAAGGAGGATGTAGCAGCTAGCCTTTTACAATGTGGTGCTCCTATTTAAGATACGCGAGAGCCCTGACTTAATTGCTAATGCCTATAATGATACTATGATATACCATTGTTTTATAGTTTTGTTGGAAGCTATTATGAAGAATGGAAGTACTGCTGGGGGAGGTGCTAACTGCCGAAAACCAGCCAGTAGCAATGATCAAAGTAAGCCCAATACCACAAAGGACAGCAATGCATCTGCTGCAGGTGAAAGTGGAAAAGGCTACACCAAAGACCAAATGGAAGGAGTATTCAGGTATGGCCTTGCTTAAATACATCGTTGTGTTTTATTCTGTGTATTACATATTTATGCCTTCAGGTGACGCATCAAAAGAATTACGGGAAGATGTAAGGTTAGCTAAGCGGGGTTACTTGTACTGAACTGTGACAAAAGGGGAGAGTTTTGTTGCATTATAAAGTAGATCGCATGTTAAATGGAAGAAATGGTGACAATTCTACAGCACAACTTGTAGGACAGTGTTTCTGTTCCTATATATTTTTGTACTCATGACATCTTAAGCTCGCGTTACGTGCTTGCTCCTAAAGTTTATTTTCAAGTTAATTTTGCTGTGCAGGCTGGTCTTAGGCCAGTGTTAAAACTATTTCGTTCTGGAAGTACGGGATCTGAGAAGCACTGAAGCATATAGTCCAGGTTGCAAAATAAGCTCTGTCTGGACTTCATTCAGCATGATAGTATTAAGATGGGGTGACATCAGGAAAGGAGGATGTGTGAAAAGAAACAAAAGATCAATAAAAATGTCCTTTTGAGGCAAGTAACTCTTAAATTGTGTTGCCATTACATGGGTTTTGGCTGTAGGAGTGAGAAGGGTATTGTTGGATATATACCCTAATTTCTGCTGAAGAAATACAGCCACTCCAAAATTGCATACCTTAAAACTCTCCTGTACTTTCAAAGAAGCCTGGCCCAGATATTTTCAAGGGAGCTCAAAGAAGGGAAATCAAGAGGTCCTCATCTCCTAGTTTGTGCAGACTGGATAAAACTTACGCAAAATAGAAATCTGTGTGTGAATTTTTTTTGGTGTGAAATGTATGTTGCTGTTGATATTTTCTTGGAATCTTTTTTTCTGAAGTTCAGTAATCTGCTTAGCTGTGCTAACAGTGAGGAAAAAGCAGCTATTTGGTTGACACAGCCTGTCTGCATTCAGGCACGTAGGCAGCAGCAACTCCAGCACGGTTATCCTCTTGGTGCTGCTGTTTAGTAGAGATTTTCATTTACTGTCATTTCTGCTTAATTAATCTTATGGCTCTTCATGATACATCGAAAGTAAAACCTGAGTAAGCGTCTATGTTTTTGGCCACCTTGAAATATTAGCTGTTAAAATGAACTCAAAGTGTGTGTGTGTGTGCACGTGCATTCATGAGGGACAAAATATGCAGAAAAAAGTCCTCTTTAGAATGACTCTAAGATAAACTAAGACAGGTAACACATGGAGCAGCAGAAAGCTGCAGCAAGGCAGGCTCTGTTTCTGCCAGTATTCACTCACCCGTGACGTGCCATTCTGAGCTGCCGTCTGCTTTGACATCGTCATCCCTGCAAGTTCTTCCTTTGTTTTACTAGAAAGTAATGTTGCCTACTTTTTTTTTTTTTTTAATTGAGTAAAATGATGATGTAGAGCCAACTTTTCTTCATGGTATGCATTTGTGGTATTTGATATTCCTTGCTTGAAGGAATTCAGTAGATACCAGATACAATTAATCGAGTTTCTTGAGATCAGAACCAGAATTGGGGATATTCACAGAAGTTGCACATGGAGTATAACCTTGATGCAACATTGCTTCTTAGTACCTATTTCAACAATCTGCTTTGTGAATATAACACTTTGAGTTTTTAAGAGTACACAAATTTTTGCAAAAAAGCAATTGTACTAACTTGGAGAACAACCCATGTTTGTATTTAACGTACCACATAGAAAATCAGCAATTAGAGTAGTATCTTGACTTTTGCTTGAGTTATGCTACCATCCCTTAGTACAGCAGTTTATAAACTTTTGGAGAGAGACTGAATTTTGGTTTAGATGTGTAGTAATCAACAGAGAAAGTCCTGAGTTCTTGTTGGAAGTTCTGAAAAGTTTGTCATGTTGTCAGTTACTGACATGAAAATGCCACTCACAAAAGTTGTGGTTAAGAATTAAAAAACGTGTGCGTCTTGGGATTAAATACAAACAGTGGGCTAAAACTTCATGGAAAAATCTAACACATTCAGTGATGATAGCTGAGGGAAAGCTCATGTTTAAACCACAGTGAGAAATGAGCTTTCTAGTTGGAAACATGTCAGGCTGCATATGGTACTGCTTCAGTCAGGCCCCAGACTTTCCCACTTTCCAATGAAATGTGCCCCTCTGGGGAGGGTATTCTTCTAAGAGTAGAGTTTGTCGCCACCATATGCTTCTGCCATACCACAGTAGAATAGTTTTTGGACCTTTGAGTTGGTTAAAGAAATGCTGCCTGAGAAGAGGTGGTTTTAAATAGTGTTTCGTGCCTAATGTTTAATTCTTTTTTTCTATAAGGAAATTTCTAGATAGCAAAGTAGCAAAATCTTTCCGTTTTAATAAGTTCTGAGCCATATCATGAATCTGACTCTGTCAGACTCTATGATTTGAAAGGTGGTCATTATCCTCAGGTATTCTTCCCTCTATGTTTTTTTTGGTGTCAGTAACTGGACACAGACTGTAAGAAAGCATTCCTACACATTCTGTTTCCAACCCTTTTTTGTAAGCTGTAGTGAACAGTTAGACAGGGGGGTTCTCTCTGCGTAACTGATAAGTGTTCCTGGAGTTGTCCAGCTGCCTTGAATTTGCTCATGGCAATAGATGTAAGAAGTATAATGAAGGCACTCTTGGAACAGTATAACTAGTTTAACTGCATTAATTTCCATCAGGGTTACTCTAGTAATGCGGGCAGGTATGAGCACAAACAAGTGCCTCTGTGCTGGTGTTATTTTCTCTGCACACCCAGGGGATGCTGATCACTCACAAGCTACCATAGCACTTGTGTAGGGCCTTACATGAGCTTGCAAACAAGTTGCTCGACAGGGAGAAGCAGAAGATGCAATATCTTTCCACTGATTGCATAAGTGCTGGATGATGTTCTGTTCTCTGTGGGAAAGATGCTCGCTGTTTCAGTGTGACAGTTTAAAGCTTGAGATATCCAAAAGCACTTTGTTACTTTTGAATTGAAATGCTTTGAAAATACCTTATGTAGTACGTGTATCTTTTTCTTAGTGATGCTTATCTTGTCACCCAGTGCTGGATCAAATTGCCTTAACACTTTAGGTGACCAGTATATCAGAGATACAGGCAGGAGACTAGCAGAAATATGTTAGGACCCACAGTAGATCTATGTCTTTTTCAAGCAAGTGCCCTGGAAGTCTCTATGCAATTGAAAGCTCTCTGAGCAATGTCAGCTTAAGTAAGTGCATGAGAATCATGTGCTGGATAAAAAAGGGAGAATTTGCTTTTGGGTTCTGTGATTTTTTTCTTTAAAGCAGTTCCTTCACTGTTTGATGTAGGTCAGGGGAATTTTTTGCTAAGATAAAGAAACAAAACATTTGTCTAAGAGAAAATTTAAACTTTTTTTTTTCTTCTAGTTCACTTAAAACAACTGAAGAATTGCTGATCAGGATTAAGTTGTCAAAGTTCTTAATTACTTTCAAACAAATTCTGTTCATCATACCTACCTACTCATACCAAGTGTGCAGACATTTTGGAAATGTTCAGTGGACTACCATAAAATTAAAAAAGATCATTTGCCTGCTGTGTATTAATCTTTCCCATTTCTTTTTAGGCTGTGAAGTGTGCATCGTGTGTTACCTACTACACGATTTAAAAAAAAAAAAGTTTGGGGCATATAGATAGGCCATACACTTTATACAGTGTATAAAGTTTAAATGATCTTAAAATTCGTATGGTATCTGATGCCTCTTTTTTAGTGAATAAGCCGAAGCATATATTCCATGCTACCTTTTTGACATCTGAAGGAGAACTGCTGTGAATAGTAATATGCTAAAGCTGGATTGCTGTCTTGTGCAAACTGTGGTAGAATACTGGTTTTCCAGCCCTGCCAGTGCCTGCCCCTCAGAAGAGAGCAGGAGGACAAAATAACTGTTGTGGATTTATCTTTGAGCTAGAGCCAAAACAAACCAATAGAGGCATGAGTTTTGTAAGAACCTTGCAAGGCAGGATTAAATGTCATGCAGTATTGGTCAAGAATAATCAGCAACTTGATTTGAATTCATGAACTAAACCAAAAAATTGCCTGTACACATTTCATGAATCAAACTAGAAGGAATGCAAGTTGTGTGACTGACTTTTTCCAGGCCTTCTGCTGAGATTTCTGTGAATTTAGCAAAAAGAGATGTATCATTACTTTTTTAACATGGGGTCAAGAAGATAATTAACTGAAATTGGAATAATAAGAGCAATCAACATGTGCTAAAATGAAAAAGTTAAAAAAAAAAAAAGGCAAAGAAATCAGGGCATGCCTTTAATTAGGCTGCTGGATCTACTGTGAATTTTTGAAATATCCAGTTGAATGGTTGAGAAAGTCAAGATGGAAATCAGAGTCACAGAGCCTGTCATGGAAAAGTGGCACAGAAGATATGGTGGACTTTGTCAGAAAGCTCCTTCCTCTAATCTAGTCATTTTATAGCTAAATCAAAGCTTAGACAAAATACAGAGCAAAGTATGCTGGTGCAAACACAGGCTTGAATATTTCATGACACAAGCGAAAGAAACTGACCAACCAGGTACAAAGATGAGCTCCCTACTGTGTTGTTGAATCTGTCAGTTAGACAGAGATATGAAACTTTGAGTGCATTGATTTCAGAAACTAGGGACATGCTGGTACTTGCTTGGGTTCCTCAGCAACACTGTGACCTTCTTTTCCTAGTTTTAAGCACTTTCTAGAAAACAGCTTGTATGTCATCCGAACTGTGACTGGCATGTTCTCAGTTCAGCTGCAAGATGCCGTTTGTATCGGGCCCTCCGGCCTCCTTGGAAACTTGTAGAAACCATGTAGAAATTGGCCTGCATTTTACTGTGGGTTTTCTGCTCAGCTCTGTGATCAGAAGTCAGTGTAGCTTCTTGTTGCTCAGTTCTTTGTTGCTGACGTTTTCATTGCTGCTCACGATGCTGCTCAGTTCAGGTTACCACTGGGAGAAATAATTGTGGCTCCTATCACAATCTTTTGGAGATTGCAGTCAAAGTGTTTGTCATTTGGGCCATCCCTGTGCGTGTAGACAGAGGCTTTGGAATGCCCTTTGATGTTTCTAGTCATACTCAAAACTTTATGATTATGGATCACTGAAGGCATTTGATACAGAGACACAAGCATCTTTTCTAGGTTTTGTTAACCTGATAAAAGCTGTTAATGCTGACCTAATCTGAATTGTAGATTTGAAAAGTGAAACAAGAAGCAAGGCAGTAGGATGGCATCATTTTGTGGGCACAGGAGAACTAGTGGTGGTAGCCCCAGAATTTGTGCAAGTGAGAGCAGACATTTCAGGACTTGAAGAGCTTCCTCAGCCTTCAGTCACCAGAGCATGGAGCGGAGCCTGCCATCAGGCAGAACTGGCTGTTGTTGGAGCTTGAAGCTGGCTGACCAGTTCTTCTGCAGGTGGCTTTTCAACTGCAGGCTGGGATGGCAAAGCAAGTCATGATGAGATACATCTGTCATTGGATTGTGGATGAATGTAGGCCATCGCTTGTCCCCATGCTATTTGAGAAGTCTATTCTCTAAAAGTCAGATATTATTTCAGGAACATCCAGCAATATGCCCTCCTAAACCAGCCAGCAAATTTGTTAACCAGAAGGACAGTGCCAAGGTGCTGGCGGGGGACTAACATTGCAGCAGGGACAGAAATTAGCTAAACAACAGAAATAATTTTATGGTGATTCTGATACAGAAGCGATCCAGTCGGGAAAGCAAAGCATTTGACACTGTCCCCCACCACAT
This sequence comes from Jacana jacana, assembly GCA_013400555.1. Classification (NCBI taxonomy): domain Eukaryota; kingdom Metazoa; phylum Chordata; class Aves; order Charadriiformes; family Jacanidae; genus Jacana; species Jacana jacana. The sequence goes on from VZTM01027466.1 coordinate 119,106, forward strand.
TCTAATGGAAAAACTGGCTGCTCATGGCCTGGACGAACGTACGATCTGCTGGATCCAGCATTGGCTGGAAGGACGATCCCAAAGGGTGGTGCTTAATGGAGTTAAATCCAGCTGGCAGCCGGTCACAAGTGGTGTTCCTCAGGGCTCAGTATTGGGGCCTTTCCTTTTTAATATTTTCATTGATGATATAGATAAGGACATAGAAAACACTATTAGTNCCAAAAACAAAACCCCAAACAAATGAACAGTGAACCAAACTTCAAATATGCCAGAAATAAACAACAAAAAGCCCCAATTCAATACAAAAGGGGCAGTCCATAAGCAAGTGGTATGTAAATTGCAATTTTAAAAAGAAACATCTGTGTGGAGCTTACATATGCAAGAAAATTAGCATTACAGTGCCTGAGGAGCAGCAAAACCAACCAAACAATTTGAAATGCAGCTTTCAGAAAGTTGTTCATGTTGAGGGTGCTGCAGGACAGGGGTTTCAGATGCAGTTCAAAGCCATAAGTAACACCAGTGATCAGTCTTTTTTGCATCCTCCGCTGGTTTTACTCTTAATTTTTCCCAGCCTCTGCTGGCTGCTGTTGTGCAGCCTGCACTAGGAGAGAAGTGGGGAGGGGATGGTTCCTTCTATCCCTCTGCCCTCCCGTGATAAATCTCCACAGGGCAGTTCAGTGCTCCAGGAAGGGGATTCTGGCGGAGCAAGGGCTGTCAGACTTTGGTCTAACAGAGAAAAGGGATGAGGAATATGTCTATAAAGGCCTGCTGCTTCTTAGGGGAAAGGATCAGATTAGCCATGGCTTCCAAAGGCTCCCAGCAACTGGAGAAAAATTCCTCCTCAGGGCAGTGGTAGGTTGGAGGAAGAGGACTTAAATTTCAGAGAATCTCTGTGCAAAGCTCATGATCCTCATCTTTCTAAGGTGGAGGGGGGATGTGGTGTGTGCTCCAACAGTGTTTGAGAAGCCTTGTGACCACACAGCACGTGAATGACCTGAGGATCTGGTGGGTTGCCCTGGTGATCCCATAGTTTGTTCTGCTATAAAACTGACTTACCGGGTTGGGTTTGTGATGCATGGGTTCTGCCTCTCGGGAGCANTCAGAGAATCTCTGTGCAAAGCTCATGATCCTCATCTTTCTAAGGTGGAGGGGGGATGTGGTGTGTGCTCCAACAGTGTTTGAGAAGCCTTGTGACCACACAGCACGTGAATGACCTGAGGATCTGGTGGGTTGCCCTGGTGATCCCATAGTTTGTTCTGCTATAAAACTGACTTACCGGGTTGGGTTTGTGATGCATGGGTTCTGCCTCTCGGGAGCGTGCCACAAACGCTGCTAATTTTGTTTAATTGAAAAGCACCTTCTAATCATCTTTGCCTGTCCCATCATCCCCAGCACAAAGCTGCTGCAGTACAAGCTTTGGTGCAAAAGTTGCATGGACTTTGCCGAGTGGGGAAAATCCGACCCCGTTTCGCTGTAATGGTTGCCCTGAATTGGGCTCAGTAAGGGACCTTCGAGCAGGAGGCACTGACTCCCTCCCTGCAGGAAACTTTGCATTAACTAGAAGGTAGCTACTCACAGTCCTGATGCTTTTTGCCTCGAAGTGGCAAAGCAGTCATATAGAACTGTTGTCTAATGGCAAGGTGTAGTAAGAGCTTCATAGCACGTGGTCAGTGCTGAGGATTCCAGACTTCGGTGTGGAAGTCTGTGTCCCTGTACAGTCCTGTGATATATTTTATCTTTAAGGCTTGATCTGCCTAAGCTGATGTCCTGCTAAACTCTGCTAAATTGGCATGTGTATGTGCATGTTCCACATGATTCACCACGCAGTGGCGTGCAGCAGTGCTCCTCAGGCCGCCCAGCAGAGAACGTGCCGCTTACGCTTGCTGCTGAGGTCTGTAAGAGCCAGCGCTGTCTCGGTGGAGACGTGCAGCTGGCAGCGGGCTGATGGGTGAGCAGGGGTTACGTATCGCAGCGCTGGTTCTGTGCAGGAGAAAGGAGGGCAATGTGAATTACCTGGAGGATGGGTTACAGGTCTGTTGCAAGCAGCATCGCTGTGAGCCTGCCTGTGCCGGTGAGAACACACAAGGGAAAACAAAAGTCAGGGGTGGCTGTCACAAATTCACAAAGGCCTCTTTGTTTGAGACTGGCCGTTTAGCCTAGGGTGGCAGGTCAGGGTACGAGGTTGATGTGTTTGAAGTACTAAATCATAGCTTCGTACAAAATCAGGAATGTTGGGATAGAAATGCTTGTGTATTTGTAGAATTTTTTGTTTTAACAAAGCAATCCCTAGCAAAGGCTGGCTGAGAGGAAGTAGAAATGTGTTATACCTTGATCGAAGGCCTGTTTCTTAATAAATAACAATAGATCATTATGGACTGGCTATTGCGTGGAGGGTGACTGCTTTCATCCCTGTGGAGAGCAAGTGGTGTAGGAGCCAGAAGGCAGGTTTCTCCCTGCACTTTCTCATCAGGAAGCAGCTCTGGTTTGATGTGCTGGCTGTCAGCAGATCATGCTGTCAGAAACTGGTTGGTCAGGTGCTCACCTAAACATCTGACTGATAACCCACCATTCCTGCTTTTCCCATGAAGGTTGCCCACTGGGGGACTTGCACTGCTTGTGAACAGGAAAAAACTGTTGAGTTTTTGAGGGTCAGAAGAACGGGTTGGCATTTCTTGGGTTGTGGTGGTTTATTTGTTTGGTTGGTTTTTTTTTCCTTTTTTCTCCTCTCTGCATCCTAGAGTTGTGAAATAAATGCATATCAGATCTTCAAAGAGGTACACTTTTGTGGGTGTTTATTTTTTTCATGTTTGTTACTTCCAAGAGAAATAACCATATGCTGTTGGGGGCAAAAGTCGTTGAGGATGCACGGAGCTTAAAAACACTTGAACAACATTTAACACTACAGTTCTAATGCTAATAAAATACTAAATTCACTAGGCATTGATGACTCACTACCTAATTTTATATCAGCCGTAGTTCTGAAGAGTCTGGTCCACAAACAGATAATTCAGGCACTGAATTATTGAAGAGGAGAACTTAGATTGGATGCTGAGATAGGTTTTATTTCAAGAAATGGCTTAATTTGATACTGCTACACTTTTAAACAAAGCTGTCTGCTATTGACACAGTTCATAAGTAATCCAGGGTTTGAGACTAAGAATAGAGGGTTCTGTACACTACTGAAATTTTTTCTTCTTGTGCAAATTAATGAACAAAAGTTTCCAGTATTCAGAGTATAATTTAGTGTATTTTCTTTCCACTCTTTTCTTGATGATGGATTCGCCGTGTTCTTTTTAGTTAGCTTTATCAGCTTCCTAACTGGAGCTTATTAAATGTTGCTTCAATATAATGAGCTATATTTATTTCACAGGATGTTCGTGTTGGCAGCTGCCTGCAGACATTCAGCTCACTTCTCCTGCAAGCATTACACTGAGACTTCCATAAAAGCTCGTGTTATTTGAACATGGGAAAAGGGATCCCTCAAATTAGGTTTTATTTGATCACTGTGAACTGTAAAGGACCACACATGATGGTGTGGTTGTACTTCTGATACTAGCATTCCCTTAATTACAGGGTACCCATTCTTCTTTCATGGAAGTGCCAAAGGCGTGCTAACCCCATTTTTTTTCCACTTGGCTGCCCTGTGTATAGGCTTTATAACGCTAAACCCATATTTAAGTAGAGATCTGTACATTTAAGAGAGTGTGGACACAGTTAGAGCCATGCAAAGAGACTCACACAAAGCTTGTAAACTCTTTTATGGATGTAATGTCTGTTTCTTGCTCAGAGATAGAATGCACAAATGTCAGTGTGCCCCATTTCTGCAATACGGCTTTGTGTTTTGGCCTTATTTTTTTCAGTTTCTGAATTCTTACCCAAGTAGCTTGGTTTGGTTTGATTTTAAGGTGTATTTATTGGCTTGGTCAGTTCTTCCTGCCCATGTAAAATTAATGTTCTCTCCTGCTTTCTGTCTTTTGAGTATTGTGAAATATTCCAAATCATTACATCATTTCCAGCTATTGCTTTTCCTGCCTGTGTGAGACTGCCTACAGGAAGAATAGTTCAAAGTTTCCAGAGTTTTAAAAAAATGCTACATTTGAACACAGGAGATGAGCTGAAACTGTGATTGCTGGAGCTGTTATTGTTTCTTTGCATTTATATAAACACTTACAGAAAGTTTGTTAAGATCCGGGTACATTCCCAGCAGCAGAGGTATTTTCACCTGCCTTATTTCCCTGAAAAGTGAATGCTTGAATGGTGTTATGACTTGACTATTG
>VZTM01027466.1:130419-147940 GCA_013400555.1 Jacana jacana
TATATAGTATAGGTGTAATATAATAATATATAATATATATGTTTTATATATATAATGAGAATATATATCTTCTCATTATATACAGAGAAGTTAATAGCCTGGTTTTGTAAATCTGTTGTTCTATGTCACTACCTTACTCGTGACTGGTATTATTAGCCTAAACATGCTGCTGATTCTGGTCACTAATTCTTGTCTGCATTTAATTTACTTGGGCCAAGGTAAGAATTGTAGCGAAGGCTCAATATTCATGGATGCCAATTATCTCTAGTCCTGTATAATTACATACCACCGTACAGATGAGGCCACGTAACTGAATCCAGCTATTCACTTGGTAATTTCTTGTGGCTACGTGCTAACCCATGGACTCTTGCTGCTTGAGCACTCTATGAATATTGTGTATGCATTGGAAAGTTAAGATAACACCACAATCTGCAGGTTTGTGGTTAGAGTTTTCTTAGCAGCTTTTGCTGCTAAAGAGGGAAGTCGTGCTTAGTGTTAAATCTTGTCCGTTTTACCTGTTTACTGGATGCTGTTTTATTAAATACTTGAATCTCTTTTGTTCCATAGGGAGGTTTCTCTATGTTCATTCAGCTGATGCCTATTATTGTGTTGATCCTCGTCTCCTTGTTGAGCCAGCTGATGGTATCTAACCCTCCTTACGCCTTATACCCAAGATCGTAAGTAATACTTGAGCGCATTACCTTAAAACAGAGAGGGGGATGTTGTAATCTCCCTCTCCCACTCAGAAGCATTTTTGAGAGTCTTCCATTAGTTGGTCCTTGATTTCCCACAGTGAGGAAAGGGAGGGAAGCATAGACAAAGCAGAACAAAACTTGAAAGTTCTGTAGTGAGAGCATGATGTGAAAATGTAATAGAGAAAAGAGGTCATAGATGTAACAGAGAATGTAATGCAATAGAGAAAAGAGCAATATCTGGAGTTTAGGAGGTCTGCTATTACAGTGCAGTGGGGCCATGCAATGTAACCTCTTGCAGGGCTGTTTGCGTTCCCAGCATGTTTAATCAAATCTTGAAACCTGCTCTGGCTGATTATTCTTTTAGTGGTCATCTGTGCTTGTAGCAAATGGGGTTCTTGAAAGTGACTTTCTTACCCTTATCTAAGTTTTTAACTAGAGAGCCAGGGGAATTTTCTATTCTTCATTCTAGGTGATGGTAAAATAGTTTAGGTTTGTTTTCTTGCAAAGTATTCTACTAGTGAAATGGACCTGGTTTGTACAGAAGGATCTATAAAAGCTTTTCTTCCTGGGAGAAGTAATCAAGCACGCTGCCAGCCAGTAGATGTAGCCCACTTGCCACAACTGTTTTAAAGGTCCTTAGTTTCTTGCAGAGCTCTCAGTCCCACAAAAGATAGGACTCCCCTCCCCGTCTCCCTTTTCCCTTTCCAAGTTCTTTAGTTGCAGAGTATGATGATTCTCCCTTTTGCAACTAAGCTGTTTTGATGCTAACAAACACTTCTCTGCCAAAATGTTGGCACACAATCTTTGATTTTTAATCCACAGAATGCCAGCAGGAAAATGGATGTGTCAGGGCTGGCAAAAGACACTTGAGAACGGAGGACCCTGTACTGGGTTGCTACAGAATTGTGACCTGTTTTTCTTGCTCTTGAGTTTGAATGCAATTTCTATGACCAATGCTTACATTTGATTAAAGAGTTATGAAAGAAGTGTCTTACTAAGGTGGGGTTTTTTTCAAGATCAAGGGTTTAAGCGGCAGAAGTTTAACGTTTCAGTAAATGTAGTAATTTTATTCTGTGGCAGATTATACAGCCATTCATTTCATTACTTGTCTTGAAAGGGCAAATTCAGTGATGTGTTGTTCATTAGTAACAGCAGTATTTTTTTTTAAATGTATTTGTGGTGTAAAAAAAATACATATGTGCTTTCTCTCTCCACCTCCCCCCGTTTTGCAGAAGTACAGGGCAGACCATAAAAATGGAGACAGAAAATTTGCATGTCGTTTATTATGTCAACAAGGACTTTAGAAATGAATACAAAGGAGCGTCGTTACAGAAAGTGGAAAAGAGTGTGGAAGAGGATTATGTGTCCAACATTCGTAATAACTGTTGGAAGGAGAGGCAACAAAGTAAGTTTGGTAACATGCCTACTTTCATGAAAGCATGTTTTAACTATAAAAAAAAAGATTGTCTTAGGCAAGAATCAAGGGCTTCTACTATTGAAGTACCTGAATGTGAAAGCAAGTGTAATGTAGTGTCCCTTAATGTCTGTGTTTTACTTGGTGCCCTAACAACCACCTGCAAATCACCGGCGATTTTAACTCACTGCTCATTTACCTGTGGCCATTTCTCAGAAAATTCCACAATACAGTGGATGATGAGAGAGAGATTGCTCCAAGTTAAGGATGAAAGCTAAGACTTCTAATCTCTTCCACGTTATTTTCTCATGGCAATATCTCATTTCCCTACGCACTTTTATATAGATTAATAAATAAGTGAAACAAAAGCTTACACAGGTTTTTCTGGAGAAAGAAAAAATAATATGCCTTGGACCACAATACAGACAAGCACTGCTTTGCCAGGCAACCGAGGCCACGCAGCATGTCCTGTAAAACATCACAAGCTGGAAATCAGCACCTAATCTTCTGCCAACGCTGAATAATTTTTCTCCCTGAACTTGGTATTTTGGATCTATTGGACCTTAAAAACGGGGTGGTTTTTTTAATCTAATTTAATCAATCTAATTTGTTACTATACAAGGAGCCTAGAATTCAGTGTTAAAGCTTAAGACTACTGGATAGCATCAGCCATCTCCAAATCACCGGCAGTATTAACCTGTTCTTCTCTTATCTGTGACTGTCATGACCCTTTCATGCTTGGTGAGAACAGCGCTGCTAAAATGGCATCAGTGTTGATGGTTTCATCTCTTCAGCTGGAGTCAATGTCAGTAATATCTTGCCCGATAAATAATCTCTTCACAAACTGTCTGCAAACCGGCAAGAAGCAAACAGAATGCTCTTCTCTGAGTGAAATTGTGTGTTCCTGCACACCTTTGCTCTCTGTCCTCCAGTGATGCCAAGCCTTTCAGCTGAGATGGCCCCACAGCTGCTGCCAGCTGTAAAAGACACCCCAGCATCACAGCTGGTCAAATGCCAGAACAGGGCTGCACGCGTTCGTTACGGTTTGCCCCTACATATACAGATGCAAACTGTGTGGCCCATTTATAGCAGGCTCTGTGCTCCTGACTCCCGAGTACACGTTGCTTATGCACAAGTAAATGCCTGCAGTTTTACAAATTGCCCACAGGAGAGAACTGTGGGCAGAAAACTGTGCTGATGGCTCACTTGTGTGTAAGAGAAGCACCAGTACTTTGGGGGGAGAACATTCAACGTATTGCCCAGAGATCCAGTTTTTTTCCCCCAGATTTTTCCAAGAGAGGAAAAGAAAATTTTGGGGTATAATCATAAGCAAATATAAAAAACTCCAGCTACATCGTCCTTTGATCATCTTGAAATGTTTGAATGTGTTCACTCTTCATTAAATGAGTACCTAATTTTTCATCCACAAGTGAATGATTAGTAATCTTGTAATAAAATAGTTTACAAAAAAGGCTGTGGTTGTTAACAAAAAATTAAAGACTGGATATAATCCAGCACAATAAAAAGAGTACATGTTACTTGAACATTTTTTCAGTGCAGTGTAGGTCTGGAAGGATAGTTTTTATTAACCTAGTCCTTACACTTAAATTTACTAGCTCGTTATCGTTTTGTGTCCTGTAATGTATTTACTGTCTAAATGTCTCTGAAAAGGTTTAGTTGATATGCAATTTCCACATGGGGAGTGAAAGAGGAGAAAGAATACCTTTTCCAGCTTTCAGTATTTATTGTGGATGTGCCTACTTTTTAAAGCATGAACAGAGCCTGCAACAATGCAGAGGCCCACGATTCTGTATTTACATATTTTCTCTAGTGCTGACTAGAGAAACATCTGACCCTACTAGAAAGAAGAGAAATAACGTGAAGGTGGTGACTGTCACATTGTTTGCTATTTGCATTTTATCAGGTTGTGAAAACTGCTCAAATTGGTTTTGAGAAAGCAGCCCCTATTAAATTTTCCCTATTTATAGAAACAGCTGATTTTGTGGATTTATGGATTTAAAATGCCTGTTGTGTGTTGGATCTCTTTGACAGTTAAAATCATTCCAGTGTTGATTGACATTTAAGAATGCCTTGTTAATGCATTTTGAAGGCCTGAAAAAGATTTTATAGAATTCAAATGCTCAGCAGCATCCAGCTATCGAACAGCGGAGTAATTCAGAGAGCTCTTTTATTAATTAATACCTCTGCACACTGCCCGTCTGGAACAGCATCAGTTGAAGTAATGGGCTTAACGTTCAGAATGGGTTTTTGGGCACAGCCAAGACGCTAAAGCTGTCAGTAGTATGCAAGGTCACTGAGCATGGCCTATATCTGTGTTGTTCAAAGGGTCTGCCAGAAGTAGCTGGAGGGGGGTTGTGTGTTTGTTTTTTAATCAGGTACTGCTGTATGAAATATAAGGGTGTTGGAAGGCTGTTGCCACTTTTGCTGCTGAAAAAGATGAAATGCTTGTGAAGATCCAGTTGTAGCAGTGCTGCTTAGCTGGTGTCTGTGGGTAATGAGAATAGACAGAAGGAAAAAAGGACAAAGACTAAACTTGAGGTGTTTCGGACCGCTCTGAGGAGGAATGTATCATGTGCAAAGTTTCCGGTTTTTAACCTGAAAAATGTTTTCTCTTTTTGTCATTAAAGAAACAGACTTGCTTTATGCAGCAAAAGTGTATCGAGATGATCGTCTCCGAAAGAAGGCAGACTCCATGCCCATGGACAACTGCAAAGAGCTGGAACGGCTGACCAGCCTCTATCGAGGAGGATGAACAACAATCATACGCGCACATCCTTACGTATGCCGTTATCTCTCTTGTAAATTAAGAGATTTAGTTTCACCATGAATGCTGGAAGAGAGGGGTGGATGTAAAACTCTACTGTGTAGCTGTTTCCAGAAACCTTATGCTGAAATATCATTTAATGGCTTCTTTACCTACTGTGAAATATAGGTAACTTTAATTGTCTAGATTTTACTTCAAAGCTTCTGTGAATTCTTTCAGCAGAGAGAATAGCTCAGAAAGGATGCTATACTTGTAGAGACTTAGTCATAGTGGTTCTCCTCTAACATATTTGCCATGTAAATATCTGTGGAAAGAACACTTTGTGTATATACGAGTTAAATGACTTTCTATTTAAAATCTCAGAAATTTAGTTCCATACAACATTTTTGTCTCACTGATGGAATAAATAGTATGACTACATCACTCCTATTCAGATGTCAAGTGTGTGGAATTGAAACAAGAATTTTTAATATTTTATCTCTAACTCTATGTAAAATCTTCTAGGTTTACCAGCTTAGAGGAACTTGGTATTTTTAAATATAATGGCACATATTCCTAAATATCTGTTGGGGTATATTGATCTGGTGTAAAGTAGCAGTTAGCCGTTGTAGTTTTATAGCATTTCTAAGCAATGCTGAGAAAAGGAAGAACTACACTGATCTCTTTTCAAGGTAAATATTTGCAAATGCTGTACAGACCATTATAGGTGTTGCTTTTAGTACTTGCAACAGTTTACAGCAGCTCTACCAGTTGGTAGTCCAGTAGTAGTAAGTCCATACGTATGGTTAACACGCATCCATAGCTTCCTTAATTTCCACTGGAGAGGTAGAGGAAAACATGCAATAGTAAAATCTTAAAGCTTAAAACAAAAGAACAAAACATGGCAACCTAGTTCGTTTTTTTTTCCTGGGAGGCTTCCATTTTCTTACTATTTTTTTATTTCAGGCTAGGTCCCAACACTGATTCCTCAATGGGCACCACAAGTGGAACAGGGAAATATTGCTAAGGACAAGCTATGTGCCTTTCAACACTTTTGCCAACTATTTAAATGCTTTGCAGTTTGCAGTGTGCTCCTATGCTCAGAGCCATGTGGCTTGTCCCGGGGCGGAAGAGGTAGGGTTTGCCTTTCTCTGGACCAGAACGTTGCTGCACTGACTTCCTAGAGATGAGCAGACGTTCCCCTCGGCTCCTGCGTACGAGACCATGTAACTCAGTGGCCCGTACGTGGAGACTGTATGTAGCCACACCTGCTGATGCAAAGAGGTGTTTTGAAGCAGCTAAGTACAATGTACTTGAAGTTTACTGACAGTGGGTTGACAATGTTTTTAGGTTCAGTAGCTGATGTTTTTACGTTTTAACAGTGCTATGCAGCAGAATGTGTCTTGTGTTTGAGAATGCCGGGTGGCTCCTAATACGGGCAGTATTTTGTGTTCCAGAAAGCTGCTATCTTTGAACAACAGTATCGGCTCACGTGGAGCCAAATTCTCCTCCTCAATTGAAAGTTTAAATACTTGGCTGACTTCACTGGAATTGGTTCTGATCTAGAGCAGGATTTGACTTTAGAAAGACACTAAATGCTGTTTGCTCTAAGTGACCCAGAAATCATTTTGCATATATGCCTTTTCTAAAGTGTCCCACTGGAAATGTCCTCTGTTGAATTGGCATAGCAAGAGAGGGAGCTGTGGGCTTTTAACTAAGGAGCTAAACCAGCATTGAAGGTGGACATCAAAGCATGAGGCACAAAGCAGAACTAAAAGTTGTTAAAAAACCAAAAGGATTGCTGTACCGGCTGTACTGGATGTCCTTACCGAGACTGAAGGAAAAGTCTGCACAAGTACTGGAAAGGCACCCAAATGTTTAAAGTTTGCAATAGAAATTTATGGAGAAAACTTGATTCCACGGATTTTGTAACTGTCCAGAATGTATTGTAATTATACTAATGAAAACAAACTATCAAAGTTATATATTGGTACTCCTGTGTCTTCTTCATAGAAGAAAATGGTTTCAAGTGCTTTAAGGAGTGCTCGGGCCTTCCCGTTCACAAATGAGTCTGAGCTCACAGCTGATCTTTTATTTCAGAGGAAAAGGGATATTTAACACACTTGTCAAATACCACAACAGTGAAGTCGGAGTGAAGAGAAGGTCTTAGCAAAGCTGCTTAGAATAATAGGGTGGGCTGTGTGTGCCCTGCAGTTACTTGTGCTGCAGCTGAGATGAGGCTGAAGGGATGGATGTGGAGCTATCTCAGGTGGCTTAGATTGCTATCAGTATCTCAGCAAGCTGGAATAATGCGGTGCCTGTGTCCTATGGCAACGCAGATGTCCCAGCAGCTTAAAACAATGAGACCTACGCTGCTGCATTTTATTGGATGATCTTTTTTAATTGCCATTTTCAAGGAAGGAAACAAATAATATGCTTATACGGATGGAAAAATGCTACTTAGCATTTAACAGCTTAAATAGTTGCCCGCTTTGAAATGTGCAGTATATGCAGAAGGACACTGCCATTTCCTGTAGCATAAAGATGAACCTGCTCTAAATACAGCCGGCAAACATTCTTTTAATATTCCAAGTGGGCGTTTCGCTCCCCGTGGTTGTTACTTTTTTCTCAAGTCTGAAGGCCTTTCCTTCAGGAATGGCATTCCTTCAACAAAAACAGATAATCTGCTGGAAGGTTCAGAACAACTCTTCTTAGGAGCAAGATGCTATTTGAAGAGGGTGGAGCATTTGATCCTTTTCAGGTGACCCTTCTTCAGAAGGCAAAGTTCTCATTAAAAATAAAGATACCGGAAAGAAAAGAAAAAACCAAAACTGCTTATGAACAGCCTGACTGAAAATCCTTCAACTCTTCTAGCTAGCTGCTAGAATTTACTCCTTGCTCCTTTGGTTTAATTCTAGAGTAAATAACAGGTCATAAGTGAAGGTAACACAAGCATGGGTTCTTGATTTCTCCTTTGAAAGAGCAAGCAGGAAAGTCCTGCTAAAACTGAAAACTCTTGGCGTGACACTGACACAGCAAAATGAAACGGCAAGATGATTTGCATCTGCTGAGATACAGCATCAGTATGTGTGCTAGTTGTGGAGCATTCTGAGTCACAAGCGAGTTCAGGGTTCGCATCTGATGGACGTTCCCCTACGAGTCTCTAACTGTTTAGGCAAAAGAAGATTAAAGGTGAATTTTTTACCTTTTTTTTTTTTTTTTAAAAAAAGTCTCGATTTTTTTCACAAGTTTCCAAGAAAAGGTAGAAGTTTATTTAATGTTATTTAATGTTTATTTATTTAACATTTATTTAATGTTACTAAAATGTAGCAGATAGATTTAAATGAGGCATCAGAGACAACTTTAAATCATAAACATTTTTAATATGATTTTATAACGAGTGCTGTAAACGAATTAAAATGAAAGAGCAAGAGTATGTTTTTAAGCTGGTACCTTCCATAAATTTCATTCATCCCTTAAATGGTTGTTACTCTTTTTTCTGATAGATCTGTCAAAGACAGCAGAATGAACGTGTAACAGAGCGAGCATTTGGTTTTAATCAGTTAATACCCAAATTCCTGAAGCTGTAACTTGAAAAAGTACTAGCCTCCTTCTTGTCTAAACCTGGTTGATGGAGTGCAGTCAGTTTCACCAGAGGAAGCCTGGTCACAAAGGTCCCAAGGGTCTCTTCCAACCTAAACGATTCTATGATTCTATGATTCACGAAGCCTGGCAGTCAGAAGCCCCAGTGCCGTATCCCCCATCTCCTAAGCATTCACTGGAGACGTGCAAGTGCCACTGACCTCTGTGTGATGCTTTCCCCCTGCTCCTTTGTAATCCACTGGGGAGAGACTGGAGAAAAAGGTACTGTGTAACAAATGTAAAATTTTGTGGCATATTTGGTTTATGATCCAGATACTTTTGGAAGCAAACAGTACAAATGTAGTAAGTATAGTAAAGAAGTCCGCTGTTACAAACCCTGTTCTCCAGAATAATTGTGAGATTTCTCGGTCTGGCAGGAACTAGGTCTGAGCATCTGGTTTCTCAGGATTTTAAGAAATAATCTTAAAATACAATGTTTAGTTACAGTGTTACGCTTCATGCAGAATATACTTTTCCCATCAGTTAGCTCCGTGTGTAGAAAGGCTGTCATTGGAACTGAAGACAAAATCTCCCTTGTTGTGGTTTAACCAGACCAGGACCAGGCAGCCACTCACTCTCCTCCTATGGGAGGGGTAGAGAATCTCAGGGGTAAAAGTGAGAATAGTCATGAGTTGAGTTAAAGACAGTTTACTATTTAAGTAAAGCAAAAGCTGAGCACACAGCAAAGCAGAACAAAGAATTCATATGAAGCCAGGCTCAGAGAGTTGGGGTTGTTCAGCCTGGAGATGAGAAGGCTCCAGAGAAACCTAAGGTATAAGGTCCGGGGAGACTATATAGTCTCCCTTCTAGTACAGATACCTTCTAGTACCTACAGGGAAGATGGGGTGCAACTTTTTACAAGGGCATGTAGTGATAGGATGAGGGGTGATGGCTTCAAACTGAGAGGAGGCTTAGATTAGGTATCATAAAGAAATTCTTTCCTGTGAGGGTGGTGAGGCACTGGAACAGGCTGCCCAGAGAAGCTGTGGATGCCCCATCCCCGGGAGTGTTCAAAGCCAGGCTGGATGGGGCTTTGAGCAACCTGGTCTGGTGGGAGGTGTCCCTGCCCATGGCAGGGGAGTTGGAACTCGATGAAGTTCAAGGTGCCTTCCAACCCAAACCGCTCTGTGCTTCCCATCAGCAGGCAGGTCTTCAGCCATCTCCAGGAAGGCAGGGCTCCATCACCCGTAAGGCTTACTTGGGAAGACAAATGCCATCGCTCCAAGCGCATCCCCCTCTCCCTCCCCCAGCTTTATATGCCGGGCATGACGGCGCACGGTAAGGAATCAGGCCCCCGCCGCTTTGCTTTCTTTTTTGAGAATTTTATAGAGATCCCGCGGGAGGAGGAAACCGAGGCCTCCCCGGGGCCCTGTGGGAGGACGGGGACCGGGGCGGAACCGGCGGCACTAACCCCGTGACGCCCGGGAAGCGCTTCCAGGTCCGGGAGGGTGGAGCGCCATCATGTGATAGAGGCTCAAACGGGAAGCGGCGGAGCTGTGCGGGTGGACGCCGAGGGCAGCCGAGGTAGGGCGGGGCGGGAAGCCCCCCCAGCCTCCAGCTTCCCTCCCTGGTGGGCTCGACCCCTTCCCGGGGCGGGTTCTGCTATGGCGGCGGGGCGGGGGTGTCGCGGGCGAGCTTCGGAGTGACTGGGTGCGCTCTCGTCTCGCAGGCCCGCGGAGGCGGCGGCGGCGGCAGGCCCCCAGCCATGGCCGACGTAAGTTGGGCGGCGGCTGAGCGGCTGTTGGGTGGTGTCTGGGCGGCTGAGGGTCCGGGAAGGGGGGAAGCGAGCGCTGCCTGGGGTCTGGTGGTGGAGGGACAGCCGCCCCGGGACGGCCTGCGGGGCTCCGGCCGGGCCCGTGAGGGGAGCGGGGCGCGGGGATCCCCCTCGGTGGCTGTGGAGATGAGTAACGTGCCGCCCGTCTCTGCCCCCAGGACCTGAAGAGGTTCCTGTACAAGAAGCTGCCGAGGTAACGGGGGGCGCGGCGGTGAGGGCCCTTCCGAGGCAGAGTGCTGAGGGGGAGAGGGGAGGGGAGGGCTGTTTGTTGCCGGCCCCTTTCAGTGTCCCGGAGGGAGGCGGCTGGCTCGGGAGCGCTGGTTCGGTGGTTGAAGCGAGGTGGAAGTTCCTCGAGGCGAAGTCAGCGCCAGCTTTCTCCTGCCCGCCTGGTGAGCGGGGAAGCCTGCGTGGGGTGTCCTGAGGAGGGGCGGGAAAGGCATTCCTCGTGACTGGGCCGCCTAATCCTCGGCAGTTCCCGGCCGGGAGAGCGCTGGCTGCCGGCACCCTTCCGCGGTCCGAGGTTACGCAAACGCGGAGGAGCTGGTGCTCGTTAAGCGAGAGGCTTCTGCTTGCCCAACGCGGTTCGGTCAGCAGCCCCAGCCAGCCCTCTCCCCGAGGCTGAAAGCTCCCTACGGTTTCCAGTAGTTCAGTCTGTGTTTCTCTTTTCGCTGCCCTCGGAGATAGCCGGCACTAAACAGAACAAGCCCCGCTCAGTGAGAAGTTAGCGAAGGCATCCATCCGACCTTGCACGTTTGCTCAGGAAGAAAGATCCTTGCTGTGAACTACTCTGGTTTTGAAGTGGTGTCTCCGTTTTCTTTGCAGCATTGAAGGTCTTCATGCGATTGTAGTCTCAGACAGAGATGGTGTGCCTGTCATCAAAGGTAACTTCTCCCGGAGTCCTGGCTGAACAGCAGGGGGTGGAAAAGGACAGTAGAATCTTCTCTGGCTGTGCCCGAGAGCTGAATATCCAAAATTGAAGAAGGAAATTAGACTTTTACTTCAAGTTCAGTAGTTGAATTACATACCTCTTTAAGTTTATCCTTTTGCCTGTGTCCTCGATAATTGTAGGCTGCAGAAAGCATCCTCAGTGGAAAGGGCTGGAGTACTGTAAGGTCCAAGTATCTTTAGGTCACTGGCAGGCTGACTGATGCCAGGTACGAAGGAGACTTTGTCAGTGGTTTGTTGACTTGGCTGGTCTGTGGTCAGAAGCAATCACATCCAGCTTTTACACCTTGCCCTCATTTAGTTTTGCTGTTTGGTACTGCCGGTATCTCTGCAGGTTTTGCTTAAGTTGGTTTTATGTTGCAGGTGTGCTAGTTTGAGAGTAGAAAGATAATTACTGCGGGTTTATTTTAATGCCCCAAAGTATTTAAGCACCTAGCAGAACTTCACCTGTTTTAGTTTGAGCGACCGGGTGCCAGTAATCAGCTCAAGGGCCGGAACTGGCACAAACAGCAAGGGACGCAACAAAATGACATCAGCAAAGGCTGTGTGTCCAGAAGAAGTCTGCCTGTCCGCTCTCTGGGTGTGCTAGGGAGGACGCCAGCGTAACGAGCAGCGATGGCGTGCAGGTTGTCAAAGGCTGTGCTGCTCACAGAGCCTGTCCCGTACTTGGTGGGGAAGCGTGTGAGGCGTCACCTGTTCCCCAACAGCAGATCTGCTTTTGACACGGCCCTAAGCTGGATAAGGATCTGTGACGCAGGCTGAGGGACTATGCAAAGGTAAGAATCTTCTTGTTTTGTTCCAGTTGCCAATGATAACGCTCCAGAACATGCACTACGACCTGGCTTTCTCTCCACCTTTGCCCTCGCCACAGATCAGGGCAGTAAACTAGGACTCTCCAAAAACAAAAGTATCATCTGCTATTACAATACGTACCAGGTGAGTAACCTCGGTGTGCCTTGCTCTCGGTGACCTGAGCTGCTCCTGCCTTACATTGAGGAAGGCAGAGAGGGTTGTTTAAACTCTGCTAGCTTCCTGCTTGGCTGCTATGGAAGCATTTGTGTCTTTATTTCTCAGGCTGCTGAAAGGGCCTAGCTGAATTTTCACACTATGTTTTACATTTCTCAAAAGTGAGATTTACTAGTTGAAAATGGTCAGGTTTTCTGAGCAGGTGGCAACTGGGAATTTGCAGCAAGCGCTGCTCATACGGCCTTCAGAATCTGTTACAAAGGGTTTGTGTTCTCTTTTACAAACAAGATTTGCTTATAATTGGTGATACCTGAAGATAAGTAAGCACGTGCAGCCTGCTTCATAGCTCATCTTGCTGCCAGCACAACTTCAAGCTAACAAAGCCTTCAAGTACCCCTCACGCTATTTTTACAAACTGGTTATTTGTGTCCTGAATTCCATCAGCAACTACATTTTTGCTCCTTCTGAAGTTTTAGTGGCCTTGAGAGCTTTTTATTGTGACTGCAGGAAACCAGCCAACTGTTCAGCCTAGATATCTGGCTTTGTTTGGAAAACAAATGGATGCATGCGCATTGATGCTAGTACCTTACTGTTGTGCTCAAGTAATGGAAAAAGAGATACTGCTGTTTGCAGAATAGTATTTTGAAAGGGTAAACCTACCTGCCTGCCCTCGTTAGCTGTCAAAAGTGTGGTCTCTGCAGCCGAGTTAGATTTCTGGTGGCTGACACAGCAGAACATGGGAGGGAGGGAAACACCAGGCTTTCCACGTGCAGCTCCCTGTATGGGGTGTGAGTTCTGTTGGTGGGTTTAACCACAGATCTCACAAAACAGGCGAAGTCAGCTCGGTGGCTTTTGCTCCTGCTTGTCCTCTGAGGCGGCTGCGTCTTTCAGAAGGAATTGATGTGGCAGACTTCTGACACACAGCACGTGTTAGCTGCTGGCTGAATGCTGTTCTCTCTCCTTGCAGGTGGTGCAGTTCAATCGCTTGCCTTTGGTAGTAAGCTTCATTGCCAGCAGCAATGCCAATACTGGTACGACTTCACACGTATTTTAAATATTACAGTATCCTAAGGACCAGGTGTTTAAATTATTGAAAGTACATTCATTACCTTAATTTACTTCAAGGTGTATTAACTTTGCTTGTGCTTTGAATTTGGCCAGCATGAGTATAAATTTATACATTTTAGGTGACTTGCTGTAATTGTTACTCTTGTTAGAAGCATATTCCTCCTGTGATTAACTTTAATCTTGCTGCTTCAGAGCGTCCACTGCAGTGGCAATGATTGTATCATACAAACCAGTTCTTTGGTCTCTTTCTATCAGTTCCAAGTTAAGTTCTGCAGTAACATGGGGCTTTGTCTTCTCAGTTCTGTGGGGTGGGGGAATCCTTCAACGAGGCACCTGGCCTCGCTCATGAGGGCGTTGGCTAACGAGCATGAGCAAAAGGGATTTAATTCTTGCACAGCTGCTTGGGCTTCAGTAGCACCACTCTCTGTGGGAAGCAGCAGCATGGGGAAGAGCTGGGCTGCACGGCTGTCCCTGTTGGGGGCTGCAGGCAGCCTCCGTCACAGTGCTGCCTGCTCTTCCCCTTCCCATGGGGGAGCAGGCCTTCTATTCCCCACAGGCAAATGTTTTGTGTTTTGGAAAACAGTGCCTGTGACTTGAAGAGAGGCTTATCTGTTCTGTTGTTTGATGGGATGTTCTGTCTCTTCTCTCCTCCCAGGGCTGATTGTCAGTTTAGAGAAGGAGCTCACACCCCTCTTTGAAGAACTGAGGCAGGTGGTTGAAGTTTCTTAACCTGCTGGTGTAGCCGGAGTGCAGCATCCCTCTGCAGCCCAGTGGACAGAAAGATTCAATAATCCTCAGTCAAATAACATGTCTCTGAAGAAATACCGCAGCTCCTTAGTATACTAAGTAAGAGTAAATTGTACATAGTACTGAATCTGAAATGATCTACTAGTGTGTTGTAGGTGGATGTTACTTTAGGCCGTGCTTCTTGTATTGTGCAGTACTGGAGAGACCACCAAAATAGCTCCCATGGAGTTTAGCTCAGCCAGGTGAGCCCCACCAGCGTGATGCTGTTGGCTCAGGTGAGCAACCAACAGATCTCTTGCTTTGCAGGGAACTGGGGCACGCGGAGGGGCGTATCCTCAGGCCAGCTGCCACGGTGCATTGGAAAGCAGATGGGTTGTACAGTGTTATCGAAGATGTGGTTGAAAGAGTGTTGGGAGAGCAAGTTTACTAGCAGTGATGTGTCAGTACAATCAATCAATACCCCAGCTTTCTTACGGGGGTGATACTTTGGCAAGGGAATGTGGCTGATCTGGATGCTAGCTGCATCCTGCTTCCACTAAGGAAAAAGGTATTTCTATAAAAGCTCCTGCTTTAGGTGTTTTCCTGATGCCCAGATAAAAGCACCCAAACAGTGTCTCATTTCTTCATGGGTTTTTTGTGTAATATGGTTGTGAAGATATCATGTCTTAGTCTCTGGGGGGGTTCATCACTGGTGACGCTCTCTGCTCATTTACCCTTAGGTTTTCCTAAGTAAATAAATATAAATAAAATGCAGTATTTTTAAATGACAGAGCCTGGTCCACTCTTCTGTTGCCCCGTAATACTCTACAGCACATCAGCTTTGTGGAGAGCACAGGTCTCTGAATTGCTTGTAAATACAAAATCCAGGAGTTTACGGGCTTAAAACTAACTGGGGTGTCTCTCGATCAGGGGATGCAGGGTCCTGTGTAGATGCAGGGGTTAGTGCTGACTGGCTTCCTCTCACTGGGGATCCAGCCAATGCTCTTTGTCCCTACCCCTTCTCGTTCCCTCCCACATTCCCCTTGTGGCGACTCCAGTGCCGACTTCCAGCACTAAAACCGAGTACTGCTGGTCCAAGGGCGAGCTCTTGGTAGGTCTCTGCCTGGGGATGGAAAAGGGGCCACCACCGCCTGCTTGCTTAGACCTTGTCCGCCTTCAGCATCAGGCAGGATGGGGGGAAACAGCAGTCTGTCTTGGCTCAGAAGCTCTAGCAGAGATGTAAAGTTGTCAGTCAACCCTTTTTCATTGAAACTGAACTCCTGGCTGCAGCTTTCTGTGGCTGGTCATTACAGAAGCAGCTGGAAACTGAGCCCCAAGGTGTCCCTGCATGTATTTCTGACAGAAAGCACTCACGTCCTGCCTAGGGCTGACTTGTCACCGTCAGCTTCTGTTCAACTCCCCTTCCTAGGCCAGCCAAGCGCCGCTTCTTCTACTGGCTTTGGTTCCTGGCAGCCTGTGCTGAACTCGCTCCTAACGCTTTGTAACACGCCCTGTTCCTGTGAAACAGGGAAGGCTGCTGTTGTGGTCACGCTGCAAGCTTCATCTCCAAGCTGTCCTCAGAGAACGGGGATGCTGTTGGATAATACTGACTCTCTTCCCCTTTCGCTCTCTGTCTCACACACACTCATCAAAGCCTTTTAACGGAATGGGAGATGCCAGTTAAACCACTTCTTTAAAGGAAAAGGAGAGCAAATCTTTAACAGTACAGGAGTAGTTTTGTAGTTTTATAATGACATTTTATTCAGAAAACAGTCTGTATAAAAATATTTACAAATATTTTCAATTTCTAAGTTGAAATAAAATGCTATTCTGATGTCCAAATCTAGAATTCCTTTTTCCTTTCAGTAGGGTTTTTTTTTTTCCCCTCTTCCTCTTCAGTCTTCTCCCAGGAAAGGCACCTACTGACCACTGAGCTGCTGTGTGAGCAGCACCAGCCCTGTGCCGCAGCGCTTGTGCAGCGGGAGCGGCTTGTGTATGCTGTTTCAGCAGAAACGTGAGCGTTATGCAGGGGCAGGCCCCCCCCTACACCCTTCCCTTTCCTCACCCCGCCAGCAGCAGCAGCAGCAGGATGGCAGCTGGGTCATCCGTGAGGCCAGGCTAAGCTGAAGCTGGTCTTGGGACCCTCCAGTGTGTTACACTTGGCTTCCAAAATGCAATGTCTATTTTGACTGCAGCACCACAGGCTTGGGCTTCCAATTCTCAACTCTGTAGCGAGCCACAGTGCTGTCATGGCTGTCTGAGTCTTCCAAAACAGAGATGGAAGTTTACATCAGTCTAAAGTTTAAACTAATTTTTAGTGTACGTGGTGCTTTTCCATCACTGATCGTGTTAAATATAAAGCAAGCAGTGCTCAACTCCAGCACCGTGCTGCACAAAGCATCGTTTGGGGTTCTCTGTGTGAGGAAAAAGTAGAAAATCCAGCCCGTTTTTAAGGAGCCCAACTCGAAATGCTGTTAAAACACTGGGGGCTGTCACAGGCGAAGGCTTCTGCAGAGCCCTGTCACCATCCCTGGGGCCTTGTGGCAGCTGTGTGAGAGGTGCACTAGGAGCCAGCTGCCTGTTCCTCATGATCCCAGTGTGTGAACACGGGTGCTCATACGGCGCAGCTCACCGTTACCCGTCTGTGGCGTGTGACACAACCGCTCGCGTGTGGCCATGGCAGCTGTACGCATCTAAGCCATACGAAACTGCCCTTGGCCAGAACTGCTACCTGGGAAGGGACCTTGAAATATTCTCTGGCCTGTAATACAGATACTATATACAAAAACAGAGTTACCTCTCTCATTATTCTTGTGGGCTAGAGCCTAAACACGTAATACAAAATAAGTATTTAATGTTTCCAGAAAGGACTGGCTGTGAGAGGCTCGAGCTGACAGAACATGCCAACGGTCGGTTCTGATGGAACGTAGAACCAAGAGCGCTCTGAATAACCACACGAGAGTTTAACAGTCACAACTTCTGTGACGAGTTACCAGGTGTTGAATCCGGTGTGCACAACACGCACCGTGCGTATCAAACCAACACTCTGGGGTTTGCAGCCCTCTGCACACGTGGCTGACAGCCAGAGAGCACTGGAGCCCTTTGTGTGCAGAGCTGGATGGAAGCGCCGGTGCACAGGCACACACCCCCCCACGCCTGCCCGCTGCGGGCAATGGAGATGTGAAACTGCCCTCTGGTAAGCGACGCCTTCCCCTTGGCAAAGCGGCTCTTCCTGTCAACGGGGCCCAAGTACTGGAGGTACTGCTAGGAACTGAGGGTGGCATCACGCTGCTCCAGTTGCTTCCGTATCTGTGACTAGAACACAAGGACAATCCATTGCTGTTTGTGCGCCTGTGGATATGGCTGAGTGCAATCAACCCCAATACCGGTGTTTTTGAGGAAGTAACACTCAAGCATTGTCTTCTCATTGCTTCCTTCATGACCCACTAGGCCAATGGAATCCTGGGCTGTGCAGGGAAAAGTGGATAGTAGGTCGAGGGAGGTCAGTCTCCCCCTCTACTCTGCAC
>VZTM01027466.1:147998-208909 GCA_013400555.1 Jacana jacana
TTCTGGGCTCCCCACTTCAAGAGAGACAGGGAACTACTGGAGAGAGTCCAACGTAGGGCAACAAAGATGACATGGACTGAAGCACCTCCCTTATAAGGAAAGGCTGAAAGAGCTGGGACTTTTTAGCCTGGAGAAGAGAAGGCTGAGGGGAGACCTTAACACTTAGAATTATCTGAGGGGTGGGTTGAAGGAGGATGAACTCTTTTCAGTGGCTCCCAGTGACACGATGAGGAGCAACGGGCACAAGCTGGAACATAGGAAGCTCCATGCAAAAATGAGAAGAGACTTCATTCTGGTGAGGGTGACAGAGCCCTGGAACAGGCTGCCCAGGGAGGTTGTGGAGTCCCTTTCTCTGGAGATTCTAAAGACCTGCCTGGATGCCTGGACTAGAAAGATCTCTAGAGGTCCCTTTCAACTCGGACAATTCTGTGATTCTGTGACCCGACACGTGGTGATGCTCCATGTGCTTACCATCTACACAGTGACATCCTTAAGGCTGGAAGAAATCTCTTTGTGAGGATGTGTGTTGAAAGGGCATCCCAAACGCACTGACGCAGCTTTGCAGGCAGCTACATTATGCAAAAACTCTGTGTTCCAGCCCAGCTGGCCTGGAAGCCAGAGCAAGTGCCCCCTCCTTGCAGATAGTGGGAAATAAGCACTTGGGCACTACAGACCTGGGGGGAGGTCGTGATGGCAGTACTGAGGGCCCTGCTGCTGGTGGCATGCTGCCATGGGACACTGCCCGTCAACTTACCAGTTTCCATCGCAGTATTTTAATCCACTCGTCAGCTTCTATTCCGGTTTTTGCGCACAGGTAGTACGTCCTTAGTGGGAACACTAGACTGTAAGTCAACAATTANAGACTTCAAGAATGTGAGGGTGACAGAGCCCTGGAACAGGCTGCCTAGGGAGGTTGTGGAGTCCCTTTCTCTGGAGATTCTAAAGACCTGCCTGGATGCCTGGACTAGAAAGATCTCTAGAGGTCCCTTTCAACTCGGACAATTCTGTGATTCTGTGACCCGACACGTGGTGATGCTCCATGTGCTTACCATCTACACAGTGACATCCTTAAGGCTGGAAGAAATCTCTTCTTTGTGAGGATGTGTGTTGAAAGGGCATCCCAAACGCACTGACGCAGCTTTGCAGGCAGCTACATTATGCAAAAACTATGTGTTCCAGCCCAGCTGGCCTGGAAGCCAGAGCAAGTGCCCCCTCCTTGCAGATAGTGGGAAATAAGCACTTGGGCACTACAGACCTGGGGGGAGGTCGTGATGGCAGTACTGAGGGCCCTGCTGCTGGTGGCATGCTGCCATGGGACACTGCCCGTCAACTTACCAGTTTCCATCGCAGTATTTTAATCCACTCGTCAGCTTCTATTCCGGTTTTTGCGCACAGGTAGTACGTCCTTAGTGGGAACACTAGACTGTAAGTCAACAATTAGAAGTATTTCTTATTTGCTAGAACATCTGGCAGTTCTTCCTGAAACTGAACCCAGCTGACCTGCACCGAGTTGCTTGGACAGAGCAGGGCAGGGAGGTCACGCTCCCTCCCGTTCAGTCACAGGAGGGAGGGAGATTAAGCAAGAACAATTTGATTTACAGTCATTTAGAGCTCAGGGAGACCCTGCCCCAGGCCCATATGGACAACAGACCCACACCGGGGCACAGAAGCCGTTACTGTGTGCCCCACAGCAATGTTTGAGCCAGGAACTGGGCCATACCTAAGTTCCATGGGTCGAGGTGATGACTATACTTGCTCACAGAATTAGGAAAAGCGATGCTCTCTACACGCAGGCCTACACTCTTCCTCCTCGCCAGCAAAAAGCCTTCTGCCAGCAGTAATTTAGCAAAGCATTGCAGGGCTGACAGCAGCTGGCTGACGGAACAGACTTGTGAGTCAGAGGAACAGCAGGGTCACAATCCTTATGGGAGCTTTCAGAAGCATCTAGTGGTTACACTTCAAACTTCCCTGGCAATTTTGACATAGCCAGCAAGGTGGAGGAAGTACAGCAACTTACCAGAAACAATTAACTCTTTCCTGGGAATAGTCAAATTGCACAGCTGAGCATTCAGTTAAGTCAAGTGCCCGGATCGGCTCTGTAGCCTTGAAAACAGAATGGTTGTACAGTAGGAACATATGAAAACAGAAGATAAGGCTAGTTCAGTTCATCTTCCACACACCTAGACATTTACAGGCACACAGGGTTTTTCCAGACGTAGGTACAAGAGCTGTCAGACCACAAACCCAAACTAGCAAAGGTAACAGCAGTGCTAATGCGTGATAAACAGAGCTACATATAACACACCAGGACAGTCAGTTCCAAACAAGACAAACACCACAGGAGATCTCTACTGCAGGAACAGTCTGAGCTAGATGCAGACTGCTGAGGGTTTGGCTGATGCACTGTAGCATCACTGACACTGCAGCACGTGGTATAACTTTCAGCTAAGGCTGACAGGGACAAGGGGACGGTTACTGGTCTTATCAGGCCTAGCCAGCTGTTGAAGACTTAATTAATTCCTAAGTGCTTTAAAAGGATAAAGCTGGGTAGGGAGTAATGCAGAAGTAGAGCTGAAGCAGTGTTTATTGCAGGAGTGATGAGGCTTGCTGTATGACAGTGTGTGCAGCCACCACCTTGGGACAGACCCAGGAGTGCTCAGAAGCAGGCTGTCTGTGTATTGCTACAAAAGCTCTCCCCTAAGAGTTCTGCTATCCCTTGACTCTAGGCGTCCTGCTTTGGTTTCTCTCAGCCTTGCCCACTTTAGCACCTTGCAAGAGGCAGCTGACGTGCTGCCCTCTGCCCAAACACCCTTAGCTGTTCCTGTGGTCCTTCATCAGGTGAATGGGGTTGTCTGTTGTTTTCTCACCCTTCCTTAGGTTTCCCTCTGGCTTAGTAGCTGTTAGTCACACACTGCACTGGAAGAGAGTTGCTTGTGCTGAGGCATGCGAATAAATGCCACCCCAGGGCCAGTAGCAAGTTGCTCCACTGGAGGTATCTGCAACCCCACAATGGCAATGGGAGTGCCAGGAAGCACCAGAGCTGCTGCCTGAGAGGAGGCCGTGCTCCTGACAGAGACACCTCCTCACCTGTTGCTCAAACGTTTGGACTGCTGCCCTTTGAAATGTTATCCTGGAAACTCAGTTCAAGTTGGCTCCAGCTGAAATGAAAACTGATGGAAGGTGGCATAAACACAGCCATTTCTAAACAGTAAGGTTTGGTGAGAGAGGGCAGTCCTGTACGTTGTTGTGCTAAAACCTATTAGATACTGGAAATACGGCTTGGCAGGGGCGAAGAGGCAAATGGTTTTGCTGTGTTTATGAAGGAACTCAAGCTGCAGGTACTGCAAGGGTAGAGAAACTCTAGAGGTATTTCCTATTTTTGCTCAGTTTAAGACAGAACTGGAACAGCAGCTGTAAGGACAAGTGTTTTTCCCAGGTGCAGCAGGTTAATCTATGGCAGAGTGCTGGGAAGGAAGGCATTTTTCAGTGAATGGTTTTCTATGTATAGTGTGTGACCACTTGAAATAGAAGGAAACTGAGGAATGCAAAGTGTACTACTAGTGTTTGCAGAAATATTTTAAAAGCACTGCTGTCTGTTAGGTTTTGTGTCAAAGCTACTAATAAACGCTGTGTTGTGCTGGCAGCTTAAAATCCAAACAATGTACAGTAATCAACAGCTCTGTCCAGTAGGTAAGACTGAGAGAGCACAGTAAATCAGTGAATGTTTTCTAGCAGTAAAACTTTTACTGACTTTGTCATCAGCAGAACTCTGACTTCATTTGAAAGGCCTGACCCCTCTGACAGTTTGGGAAGCTGTTGATACGGATGCGAGAAGCCAGAGAGAGGAGATCGCAGCTACCTCTGTGGAGATTTCAAGAGTAGAGCTGGCATTTGCTACTTACTGTCTGGTCTTTGAAATACTTGAGTTCATTCCTGTGCAGTGTAAACCACCTTGTCTTCCAGTTCTGAAAGATCAAGAACGGATGGTAGTTTTCTTGTAAGAACTTAGTGTAATGCTTCTTTGGAAACAAAAGCCGTTAAAGCTGTTGACTTGCTCTGGTTTACAGTCATGCTTTGTTGTTGTTGCTAAAAGCACACATTGTTCCTCTCTGCATGGGAATGCAGGTGGAGCCATTTCTATAGGTGACCGCAGAGTGGAAGTGAGGATGAAGAGTTTTCCTTACCTTGACTATTTTGCCTTGTTTTATCAAATATCCTTCTTTTGTACCAAGCTGTGAAGTAACAAGGAAAGGGATCGGGGTTAGTGACAGAGCTCTGCTTCCATTTCCCACATCTCTGCCCATACCCATAAGATTAAAGAGCAGCCTGTTCTTGGGGAACCTCCTTGTGGCCACACAGCTCATCCTCACTCCTGTGCTCTCCTTAGAGGGATAGATCCACCATTAGGGTAAACATGGACCTGAGCTTGGCCTCAAGGCAATCTCTTAGACCATGCCTTCCTCAGCAAGCTTCTGCCCTGCCTCTTCTCAACCAAGCACAGCAAAACACTTGCAGTTACAATTTATTCAGTAAAGTTAGTTGGTTGTGCATGCTGTAAACAGAAGTGCCTGGGGTTTACCAGACAGTGGAATTACCCACAGAAGTCGCTCTTGAAATGCAAGGGGAAGACTGTTTTACTTGGCCCTTCTCTTCTTTCAAGCAGCCATTATGGTCAAGAGGAAAAACATGTTACATTCAGTATGTTTCCTGAGAAGCTGTTTGCTGAAGTGTTTCTCTGCCACTATGAGTGACTCTGGGATCTAATGATTTCTCAGATACTGACTGAAACTCTGTGGCAGAACCCCAACTGTGAGCCTGCTGATCTCTGAAAACCAAATTCTTGCCAAGTTAATTACTATTTCCTCCTGAAAAAATACTGCTTTTTTACAGGTTGTATGTGGAAGTCAAGCTCCTTTGGAGGGTAAAGGGGAACTCAGCCATGGAGGGCTGGTTGTGAGAAACATCGGAATTAGTTCTTTTATCAACTTTATTAATCCACAATAATGTCATTCTTCATCTTTTTCTCCAAAAATATAGTATGTCATTAAAACCTTTCCTCTCTGTTCTGAGCAAACCACCTGTCTTGCTTAGGTATGAGTTACTAGGGATTTAAAGTCTCTAATTACTGTCCAAGTGAGTCACAGATGGCACAGCAGGTGGTCCAAATGGATATAGAGATGTTTTCTCGTTTCTCACACCAGTAAGATGCAGCTTTTAAAATGACACAGCTTTTTACTGTGCTCAAAATTACTGAGGTTGAAAGGGTGGAGGCTTTTATGGTATATTGCTCTATTTTGGGTTTAAGACTTTGTCAGAATACAGCAAACTGTCATCCTGCTTTGAGACAAGGCAATTCTAAAATAACAACATCCAAGTATGAAAATGTCAAAAAAACCCTTTGGAGTAATGGGCCTATCAGGATACAGATCCTAACAATTTGGTTTGGGGTTTCCTTTCCAAAAGCATCCCTGTCTGTCTTGCACATCTTTGAGTATTTTTTTCAAAAGGTCACTTTTTAACTG
Organism: Jacana jacana; assembly: GCA_013400555.1. Taxonomy (NCBI): domain Eukaryota; kingdom Metazoa; phylum Chordata; class Aves; order Charadriiformes; family Jacanidae; genus Jacana; species Jacana jacana. Next base: position 153,521 of record VZTM01027466.1, read on the forward strand.
ACCTAGATAGAAAGTCAGAGCTGTTTTTTCCTTCCTCCCAGTTATGTAGGAGTCTATACATTGCTACCTGGGCAACATAATTCTAATAAAGCAGACAAATTTCTAACAAACTTTAGGAAAAACTTCTTCCCAGAAAGAGTGGTCAGTCAGTGGAATGGGCTGCCCAGGGAGGTGGTGGAGTCACCATCCCTGACTGTGTTTGAGAGTAGATTGGATGTGGTGTTGAGGGATCTGGTGTAGGGGAGAACTTTGTAGAGTAGGGCTGATGGCTGGACTCGATGATCCCAACGGTCTCTTCCAACCTAAATGATTCTATGATTGCAAAAATATTACTAAGTAATGAGCTTCTGCCTGTCAGGACCACTGTTTCCTGTCATCTAATCCTCATCAGTGAGATGAGATGTGGTAAATCCTGTAGAAGCCAGGAAGGCTGCCTGTAAAGGATGTTTGGCAAAACAAGGGCTTACACTGCAATCTGACATACATATTGTTTTCATACAGTTGTCATATGTTGTCAACATATGTTGTTGCATACAGCCTGAGGAGTGCTGTCAGAAAGATGTGAGCATTGTGCTTGTTTTATGTGGTGTGTTTGCTTTAAATTTCTGATAATGTTACTGCTAAAATGGTGTACTAAAAGGAAGGTAACAGAAGAATGAAAGCCTTTTATATATTCTTTGTTCGGATGGTGAAGCTTACCTAAGGTAGCTGCAGGCAATGTTTTCCCAGTGAGAGTATTGAAGGTCTCAGTGACAACCACTGTGAAAGGGTTTATTTGTCATGGGACTGTACCTACCAAGTCTGCCTTTGCTTCGCCTTGCTCGGCAAAGCCTTCATGAGTTCACCAACCCAGAAAAGGATGAATTATTGGCATGATTCCATAGTTTACTCCAACAGTCATGCTAAAACCAGGAGAAGCATCTCTTACACCAGAACTCAACTTACCGAAGGAGCATTTGGAACAAGATCACTTTCTGTCCTTCCCGTCTGCATTGCCGTGTGAACTCGGACAGACTCATAAATGGAAGGTTCTTCCACTTCCCGTGGGTAGGGATGCTTCAATACAATTAAGGTTCCTGGAGAGAAAAATAGGAGGAGTCACTCATCTGGCAAGACAGCCTGAGAAAATAAATGGTAGTAGATGCCCATTTGTAGCATGAATAACTTTAGCTCTTATCTTTTTAATTTTAGGACAAGGTAATAACTTCCCCAAGATCTCTGCGATGCTCCCTGTAAGGAGTTTCCCTTGGAAGGGGGCAGGACCCAGGTCACATTCATGCCAGAAATATATCAAGATGCTATATCAAATGACTCTCCCATATTGATAAAATTAGACAAATATTTCTAACACACATCACCTTTGCAAAGGGTATTTTCTATAAAAATCCACCCCTGAAAACTACAAAGGGGCATTTGGTGTTGGATCTGTTTGCCCAGTCTCACTTCCTTGGCTCTACTGTCTTGCTCAGAGTCCTCAATGCCTTGGGCACTTGGATATTGCCTAATTCTATTCCCCCATCCCTGTATGGTGGGAGTCAATTTGATCTTACATCTCTGAAACAAGACTGAAAGCTCTCTTTGCAGAAGGAGTTTAATTACCTGCTGCTAAGAAGCAATGCATGGTAAGTGACAAAAAACCAAGTCAGCAACAGACCAGGACCATCAGACAACCCTCAAAGGCAGCTGTTTCCTACCCGGCTTGAACCTGCTTTCCAGTCAGGGAGTAACTAGGTAATGTAGAACAAACTGAAGCACAGGCTTCACAGTGAACGCTTACAGCTGAAATGCTGACCTCTGTGTGATCAAGGTTTGACTTGTGACTTTCTACTATGCCAGGCAGAAAGTCAGTGGCATCTTTTTGATTGCCTTCATGAAGGTGTGACTACAAATGTTATCAGGCCTGTTTATATGCAACTGGGAAAACCATACACATATCCGGTGCCTTTTTAAAACCTTTAAACTTAGTAGTGCTTTCAGGGAATCAGGCCCTTGACACATTAAACTCCCTTCCTGCTGGGTGAGTAGGCAGGATGCTTGACTAGATAGGAGGCTCTAACAGTCATCCTGGTTTTGGCAACAACCCACTGCTTGCTGCATAAGTTACTTAATCCGTCAGAATTTAGGGTACAGCCTTCCCAACAGTAAGCCCACACCACCATTCCCTTTAACTGTTTTACCATAGTGCTTTCCAGTTATTAGCAGCATTTTGACTATAGCCATTCTTTGTTTTCTAAAGAAGGTCATGGTCATTGCACGTTCTCTACAAAAAACTGCATTCTGGACAGTGAATCTATTACACTATTCCCAATAGGGAAAAACCTCTATATAATAGTAACTGCTACACCATCTGATCTCATTCTTTAAAAATAACATCACAGCATACCAAGTGCTGCTCCGTTTGCATTTTATGCTGATATTGTCAGCATAAAAGGGATGCTAGAACTGGTAAGAACTTGAAACCTACAGGTGATGGAGTAACTTAAAAAGTAAAATAAAGTCTAAAGCATATTTTGTAACGGGAAGGGCTGCAAAAGGAAGTGGAAAAGTTGTATTTGAAATAACAAACTGAAATCTGTTTGCAGGCACAGGGGGTGTATGCAAATGCGATATATTCAATGTGCAATAAGTGAAAAGTCAAAATACCAAAATCAGTTTAATTCTGTCTGAACAAAACGCTTTACTATTTAAAATGAAATTGAGAACACCCCCATCACCAGTCTAGAGAAACTACACTTAAGCTGCTGCACAGAATCAAGTACCAGCAGCTGTACACCACAGCTAAAGGGCACTGATGCAGAACTGGGAGGACTAGTTTTACCATTTTATACAGCATTTGTTTTCCACTAAGTCCTCCATGTTTCTTCTCCACAGAAGATGCTTGTGTACAATCATCTGGTAACTGTACAAAAGAACTAGTAAAAGCTGCACTGGAGCAAGAGCCGTCTTGGATTTTTGTATGTGACACCTATTTCTAAGGAAGAATGAAAATTAGTCCCGTGGTTGGAAATGTCAGCTTCCAGTGACCGGCTTTTTTACCTAGGTAATGACTTAAAGCTTTTGTTTTCCTTTTTTTTTTTGTTTTGATTACCTAAAAATAATTTAGGTAAGAACTGATAAACAAAACAAATGCATAACATGTAGACCATGTCACTTTGAACAAAGACAAAAATATAGAAACCTGATGGTATATTGCTTTATATCGTTACTGAACAGATTCAGCTTGCCTGTTCAACAAACCATCACACACACCACAGCAGCTCCAGTTTGTGACCTGTACTTCAGGAGGAAGCATACACATTACACTGCAGAAAACCAGATGTGAGTCCATGCAGCAATTTGGAGTGGCAAAGCTGCAGTAAGACAAGGTTTGCTGGGCTGGAAGCACAAACCTGCAGCTCTCCCAGTATGAAAAGAACCACTGTGCTCCATAGGCCTGTGTGTTCAAGTACTGATCAGGTGTGCCTCTTCAAACTAGCTCCAGTGAAACAACACTCAGATGGAAGATAGTGGAAACCATCACATATTCTATCTTGTGGGTCTCTGACTTATAAAGTCCTGTCCATAACCAAGGAGAAGATAAAAAATTCTATCATGCTGTCTTGGTCTTTTATTCCTGATCTCAGTGTTTCTAAAGAAAAATGTTTGCAAGTATAACAAGGAATAAGAAAAACTCATCCAACTATTTTCTGCTACTGCCTGAGCCAAAGGTTACTGCTTTTTGCTGAAAGGAAGTATGGCTGGCCCTTCTGTCACCCTGCTGTGTGACCCTCTGTTGGCCCAGCTCTCTGCAACGCTGACACTTGGCTTAGAGTAGGCTCTGATGAGCCTCTACCTCCTTTTGGGTATAAATTGGTTATTGCCCAGGAAACCTTTGACCACCTGTATGTGATGGAATATTCCCCGAGTACTGTCTCTTCTGCTCCACTGCTGTCCATGGTAAGGTAAGGTGAAAGGTTTCTTCAAATGATGTTCAAATGGCTTTTCTTATTCTGTAGCACATCCCATTTAAAGAGGTGTCACAGAGCCAGCAGAATCTGATTAGGGAGCTTTCAGGTGACAAGTGAGCCCACCATTCAGCAGTGCTGATCCTGTCCACAGAGATCACATAACACCACTGCCTTGATTACTAACGTCTGTAACACGTGCAGCGGAGGAATGGGGAAATACAAGCTTTATATGTCAACTGGAATCTCTACAGCTTTTGGCCTCTGGGTGCGTGTCTGATTTGGCAGGGAAAACAGCTTAGTGGCACAAAAGACAGATGTAGGAACTCTGCGTTCAAAATGCTCTTTAAAGCAACATACAAAGATAATGCTTTGCAAGATGGAAGTGCCATAATGAGTGTACCACTGCATTTTTCTTGGGGAAAAAAAAAATTGCAAAGCCACCCTTGAATTTAATGCTTGTGTTTGAAGAGCATTTAGTGTGTGATGTATCACAGTTACTGCATATGCCAACTATTACTTAACTGGTCTCTTGCACATATAATTAGTATTACTCTGTGTTATTTGCATACACTTTCTACACAGGATACCAAAGCTTCTGGGTCTAATTTGTACTGACATATCTTCAACTGTTACATTGGAAGCTAAACCTAAAACTGGCATTATCATGGTAATATGCATCTGTTGCTAGGGGGATTGTGGCCTGGTGGTGTTCAACTCACTTGCAGGAATCAAATTTAATCTTTTGACTCTTAATTCAGGTAGCATGTTCGCTGCTGAAGAAGCCCATGTTTTTCTCTTTCTTTTTGTTAAAACCACGCCAAATTAATGTCATAGCAGCTGGCACAAGGAGGCTGATCCACTGCAGACAGAAAGAGAGATGCAATACGGGACATGCTCCCTACAGAAAAGAGGAACATGTAACTGTAGTCTTCTTCCTGGGATGAAGAATAATGGAGCTAAAGAATTTCAAATCCCTTTTCCATTTATTCTTATTAGGGGATTTAAACTTCATAGATGAACATATATTACCTCACTAAACATCCGGCTTTGGTTCTGCTCCACCCAGTACACGTGTATTTTGAAATGCTTCCTTTTCTTTCAGAAATCAGGAGCTCATGCCCTGGTTAGCAAAAACCCAGTACGCTTATATGTAATTTGTCTTTGGAGTACTTGAGAGTTTTTGAAGAGGAACATCTTAGACACCTGAGGTTAATACAAACGTGAATCTCTGAAGAGGAACACTTCAGTAATAGATATTATCTGGTAACACACTGGAAGCTCCTTTTATTCAGATCTCTGAAGCACCACTACAAACGTGTTCGTACCAACATGCAGCTCTCCTTACCTGTTTCACTTCCAATTAAAGGCTGATTTGCAAAATGCATGACTAATTCCTTCAAGCTAGAAAATTCATTAAATCCAAATTTGAATGAAGTTCCTGTATGTTCAATGTGGAAGTGTTTCACAGAATCTTTTCCCCTAAAACAAAAAAGGAATATTTGTCAAGGCACAAAGTCAAAGGCATTTGGCATCTACAACCCTTAGACAGGAGCTTCCACTACAAAAAATTTGGCCCAGAACACAGGCTTGTGACAACCACTGTCCTAGCAGAAGTATTACTGCCACTACTGTCCCTCACTAATATTCAACACATCTGAGACTCAAGTTTATTAAGAAAAATCTAACTGCTGCTTTACAGCTAGGAGATAATGAAAGCTTAGAAAAGCCAAGTTAAATTAACTCTTGCAGCATTCAATCAAATATTCACAAGCAAGGTTTCCAGCCTTCTGTCTAAGCAGGATGATATCCCTTCTCTTACCAGACTTTTGTCTTGATGGTGTACCTACATTACCTGGTATATGTCTGCTTTTGCAGGTAACATCCCGATATCATTGAAAATATCTTCTGTTTCTCTTTCAAAAATAGGCTGGCTCCTTTTTGCACCCAAACAGGAATTTAATAACCTAATTTTAGATATTAAGGCTTTAGAAATTGTCTGCTTTGTCTCTGTACTCAGGTGAATGGTTCCTCTACGGTGGTCCTTTGTCGGGGAAGTAACAGCGTTTGTTTATGAAAGCTGATGGTATTTAGAGGAATGTGCAAGGCCTCACTTCCTGGATGGGCACTTATTTTGACTTCAGAAGACACTGAGGCACTTATTGCAAGTGTCTCTCGTGGGGAAAAGTTACTTCCGTTAATGTTAATAGCATCCAAAATAGTCCAGAGAAAACTTTGCCTCAGGAAAAACACATAGCAAATAGAGTACATATAGCAAATATACTGGAAATATGGTGGAAAAGGGATTTATGGCATATTTCTCCATTGTTTATTGCCACTACCACAGGAGATTATAACTTCAAACAGGAATTTAAACAAGTATTTATCTTTGAACAGTACTTGTGATATTGTAGAACATGCCTCTGCTGACCACCTGCGTGGTTTGTGCTACAGTTTGCTGAGAAGCAATGCATGGCAGCCAAGCGTAGATGTCCTACAACAGCAAACAGCTGCTGTGACTCCCCCCAGCAACAACTGGGGTTTCATCTTTTTATTTAATTTCACAAGAAACCCAATGTTGCAATGAGAGCAACTTCTGCTCTGCTTCCTGGTTCCTGTTTAAAGTTGGCGAATTTAGCTGGAGAACGGGATTTCAGGCAGTATGGGATCTCTCTTCTTGCAGCTCCCAACAGACACTTCGAGGGATGTCTAAGCATTTCCTTTTAAAACAAACTATAATAATGACCGAAGTTCCTGGCGAGGCAGAAATTAAAAGCTACAGAAGACATCTTAGAAGAGAAAGAAAACAACAGCTAAAATTTCTTTCTACAAAAACAGAACAAAATTTAATTACTTAATTTTAAAATTAAGTTTTAATATCAGTCAAAAACTGGAAAGGAAAACTGACTTAAAAGTATAAAATTATTAAAGCATTTTAAAATCAAAACCAGTATTTCAAAGGAGCTGTACCACAAAAAAACGAATGTAACGGAATCAAAGATCAAACTCCTGAATGGGATATTCAACTCATGTGGTAAGGAAGTAACTCACTCTTGTTCCTATGGGCAGAGCTGAACAAGAGATTAGAATTGGCCTGATGCAGACTTTTCTGGGTCTCCTAAGCCTAGAATTTGTCAAAGCAGCAAATTTATTTTCACTAACTAACAATTAAACTAACCCTTTAGCTTTCATTTCCTATTAATAGAAAAACTACTTAAATTTTATTTTATTACAGTAAGTTGTTTCCTGACTGCCTTGTAAAACTAGCTTCCAGATATATAGATTGTTTGTTTTTAAAATTGTCTGAGGTATATTACCTTAAATAATATTTAGTTATATTTTAAAGTGAAAAAAATATTAACCAGCAAGGCAATGATTTGTTTAACACTATGCTGGTTTGGGTTTTTTAAGGAAAGCTGTTACTTAAAAATATTAATATTCTGTTACCCAAGACTTGCACTCAATTCATTGCTACTCTGAATACCCATTTTGTAACATCACCTTCAGATCTGCCAGGCACTGCCCAAAGCTCCTGCTAGAAATGGCTCTCTACAGTGGTAATCATTTCAGCAGCATACATATAGGCACCACTTGTTCCCAGGTCTTCTGTCAGAGGAGTGAAGCAATTCATGTTTGCCTTTTATACCTGTGGGGAACAGGGTATGTGCAAACTGCTCTTTTCTAAGCTTCCAAGCAACTACACTTCCAATTATGACAGCTCCTGGTACTAAATACGGATAAAGTCACAATTTCAAGGGCATGTGCTGTGTTTCTATCTATTAGGGTTGTGAATAACTAGCATCACTATACTGATCAAAGTGACTGTAACTTAAAAAGTTATGGAGTTCAGCTGCGCTGTGGTCACTGATTGTTCAGAGGCTTGGTCTGAGGCAGAAATAAGCCTGAATGCACTAGCTTACAATTTCACTGTAGAGGCTTAATGTATCATGCAGTTGCCAGAGGCTAAGCATGTATTCAAGGTTAGCTACCGTCACTCAGCCGACAGGAGGGGACTACCTTGTGTGAGTGATGCACACATCTTTCACGTCGCCTCTCTAAACCGGTACAGCTTCTCTCCTTCTTGGGAGATTCTTTAAATGAAATTCAGCAGTGAAGTACCCAGGCCAGGCTACCTGTGCTCTGTATGGGCTGTGTCCTGAACTGCTGTGAATTACTGTCATTGACTTCAAGGGCCTGATATCTGTCACGTGCAGAATATTGTCAAATCAGCCACACGTTACTGGCTAAGACTGACTTTTAGCCCAGAACAGAGGAGTAAAACCATCCAGTCACACACTAGATCACGCCTTGGACATGACGGTTCCTGTCCAGCGATCCAGAAACTGGTGAAGGTAGCTATATAACTAGTCTATTTACTACTATTCTCACCATAAAATTCTTCTACTCCCACCAGCAGTTTCTTAAAGTCTTGTAACTGCCATGTAGAATTTTATCATGCAGACTGACAATCTACAGCCAACCCATGGAATGATGTTTTTCACCATAAGACTAATTCATAGTTTGGAAAAATGAGAGCAATTTTCAAATCCAATCAAAACTTCTGTTTTTCTCCTAACAAACTGTGATGCAGCAGAATTGCACCCAGATTAATACCAATATAGTTAAAGCCCTAGGAAAAAATCTGCAGGTCATCTCAATGCAAGAAGCAAAAATAAACACGAGAGTAAGTGAAGATTGTAAAACTGCTAGCTGTGTGGCATGAGATAAATTCCCTTCTGCCATACTATACCTTACAGAGAGGGAGTACAAATCTTCCCTTTCATTACTCTTCCTCAAGAGATAGCTTCCATCCTGCCCGTTGGAAAGCAGCAGCGCTTCTGCCGCGTGTCGGGTGAGATTGTCATGATACCACCTGGGAAGGCACAAGGAATTACAGCATCATTCACTCAGCTCTTAACTGACAGCTTCCGCTGCACTATGGAGCCCGGTTAGAGAAAGAGGAAGGACTGCTGCTGACACTGCTACAATTTTGAGTTGCTGTCCTTCTCACCAGCACACACAGGTTACACAGAACGCTGCCCCTTTCAGCAGCCTCCTTTCCACGCACTGGGAGAACTATTTTTGTTAACTGCAAAGCTGTGTACAGACAGCCGACAGTTTGCTGAATCTACAAACCCCCTGCAAATGCTACCTGCACAAGCAACAAATTACCTAGGTCCATGCTGGTAAGGTGAAAGCGATTTGCAGGGCGGGGGGGTATACAGGATCCTTCGTCTATTTTCAGAATCTGTACTTCCTGACTTATCTACATGCTTTGGTACGCTTCCTCTTTTGGGGCAAACAGGCAACATTTAAACTCCTCCCAAGCTCTGTATTTCCCATAACTCAGTTAATCTGCACTGCTAAAATCTGCAATTAAACATGTTTGACCAAGCTTAAAAGCTTAAAATTTTCATTTGAATAACAACCTTTTTGGAAGAAGGAACAACGGAAGGGACCAAAATTAACTGATAATTTGAAGTGAAAATTCAGGAAATTTCACTGTTGTTGCTGCTCAGCCATACATGGTCCAGGCAATGCAGGAAAACATCAAAACAGCTGCTTCATTTAACTTCATTTAAGACTAACTTTATGAATTTTTTTAATATGAAAAAATCCACAAAGTATCCACAGAAAAAAAAAATCCTGCAAAAAGTATCCACGTGGAATGATTCACAACAGAAAGACCCGATCCCTTTCAAAAGAAAAGGGTCTCATTAGAAATGAGACTGAGAGCAAACACAGACCTGAGCTATGGCTATAAAAGGCTGGAGTGCCAATCCTGTAAGAGATGCCATGTGCAGACATGCATGATAGTTATACACACCACAATCCCTGGTGCAGAAGCACGTGGGGATAGTGTACCCAGGGCACAGCTCTGCAGCGAGCAAGCTTCTCCCCTTGTCTCTATGTGAAACGGTGCCCTTCCTTTAAAATGTGCATGCCTGTAGTATTGGGAGTCAAAGTCTATTACTGTTTCAGCTGGAGAAGCACAGTTTGAAAGCAGAAATGTGATCACAGCACTTCCTGGCATTTGTATCCTGGCTGTCTTGAAACTGAAATGATGTGTAACAGTATACTCTTTCTCCTTATCTGTTCATTGCAGGTTGCCACTTGGCATCTCACACGACGCTTTATCCCTGTATTTAGAGGGCTGCCTACTTGAAAGGCCAGCTGGCTGACAAATTGCTTTATAAAAGACTCCAGACTGTTAACCCTGTGGAAGACAAGATCCATGTGAAATTCAATACAGGCAGGGTACTGCTGATTTGGCTCTAGAACGTGCTCCATGGACCATCTACACAGTAGAATAAAATAATGAATATTTAAAGATCAAAGTGTCATCTTCTGAAACACCTGTTAGCCAAAATGCGCTTGGGGATTAACTGCCCAAGTGACAGTCAAAGGTCAGACCTGTCCTGATGTGATGAGGATCATATCAGCATGCACGCTTGGCCAGACCTTGGCCAGATGAGAAGATGACACTGCATTTTGGGTGGAATTTTGTAGCACTACTTTTCTCATTTCTGTACAAAAGAATACATTGAGAAAAATCTGTAAGTGGTCATTCTGATAAAGGAGGGACATTCAGTTTGTGGTTGCTCCTAAGTGTTCTGTAACCTTATTTCCAAAAAGCCTTATTTTAGAAGAGAAGTCAGAAGTATAAAGATGGTGCGTTTAAATCTATTCCCTCTTTACATATAAAAGGCCAGCGACTAATTAAATTTTACCAATATGCAAAAAACCCAACCCCAACCCATCCAACCACAAACCAACAAGAAGAAAAAAAAAAGACCCACTTCATGGGGAAAACAATGTTACTTTAAAGTGTAATTTTAAGTCTTTGCCGACAGGGGTGCACCACTTCTTGCTGAAAGGTGCTGACTCAGACACAAATCCCTCAAATGTCACTGTGTTCCTCTTGCTCAGCTCAGAAAATAGAAGTAGGTGTGAGACAGTAACACAAATCTTCCTGCCAAAGTGACTGTGTTATACATAGCTTTTTCTTTTCCTCCTCCTGACTGTCACAGATGGTTCAGTCGGTAAAACCTGTCAGGTTACCCGGATATTCCACTCTGACAATGGTCACTCAAAATTTGTTCCAACTGCATGAACACAGGTAAAAATTTTAAATGGTGTGAAAAATTAAGTATTTGCGCACAGAGCAACAGGAAAGTAAATAAATACGCACCTATGCCAATAGTCTACTATCCCAATCAAGCTTGTCTGACGAAACAAATACAAATAAACAGGACTAAAAAGAAAGCCAAACCGTAACAGTGGTTAGACACTACTAACTATGCTTCAGTTGAATCTAAGTATTTGTTGGAGGGGGAATGCTTCAATCTTATTTAGAAAAAAAACAAACTTTTAGGCAGTTCTTTTGAAATTTGCAGGTAAATCAAGGTGAGAAACATGGCTCATTCAGCAAGACATTATAAAGGACAGTCACCTTTAGCTTAAGCTTTGGTTGTCTTCTGAGTGATAGCTGGGGGAGGAAACTGTTGATAGAAAATATATCTACCTTCTTGCCCTCTTAAAAAAATAAATTAATGAAATAAAAAGGCTTTCCAAACACCCATCTGTTTGAATCCCCTAGCAAGTCCTTCAAAAAGCTGAATTGTCTTGCTTTAAACTATTTCACTTTGAACTATGGTGCACATCTTACATATTGGGCAGTTTTTGAAGGTGTTTCCAAAAGTCATCTTTATTTGACTCAAATTATAGTGTCTTGTATTCACTACAAAAGAATCTAGAAATAGGCCCTGTACTTGACACTTGTCAGACTGATAATTACCAGTAGTGCAGAAACTGCCTAGGGTTCCTGATTTGTATTTCTTGTAAGAAACTCAAGAAGAAAGTCCTTCCCCTGGTTCAGAGCTACTTCTGCCGGCTGCCCGTGGCCTTGCATTCTTTTCTGTGTCAAATGCATACATACTTCAAGGTTTTTCTTCTCTAATTATTTCACTTCTATAAAAAAATACTGCATGATCCCCTCTTTTGGGTTCCTTATTGTCGATTTGACTAGCGATCTCAGTAGCAGAGTTTGTAACTGCCATTTATCCGTTCTTGTTGCTTTAACTTTGTCCTAAATTTCATTAAATCCCTTTATCCCATACATGCTTGTGATTATCCCCAACATGTTTGTGTTGTCAGTGTGTGTTGTAGAAGGACCATGCTATTCTGCCTACTCTTTCGGGTTCAAGAGTCTGCTGGGCCCATAAAAGCATGTCTTAAGATGGGCACACACTGCTGAGATTACCTTTGTTTCTCTTTGGAAAATAAGGCATTTTTAGAAATCAGTCTGCTCTTTAGATCAGATTGCATTGGTGACAGTATAGGAAGGGCTATACTGACATTGCTGTTATGAGAAGGAGGAGAAAGACATGAGACACTGGGTGACCCAGAGAACCAAAAACTCACCAGAGGACACAGCTTGCTCCAAGGATCTGCCCACCCAGTCCCTAGAGGGGTTCCCCCGTGCAAAGAGCTGGTGACTGCCACAGTACAAGCCGTGTCTACACTGGCCATCTGTGCCACTGCAGCTACACTAATCATCATGACTCCAGAATATGACACACTTGCATTAAAATACCTTCTTTCATTAAGATCTCTGTATAGTCAACGCGGTGACCAGACCTCCCTACACAGTGGTGATGATCAGGAGTACGTTACAGCAATGTTCAGGGTGGGAAACTCCCTCTTCAGGTAAGAACATCATCCTCAAAATGCTCATTTGTTTCTTTCTTTAACAACCCAAGATGTTTCAGAGAAAAACGTTAATGAAACTTCATTTCTAGATTCCCTGCAGATGAGACAGCTATTAGATATGGCATCCGTCACTTCTGATTATGCTGTTGACAAAGAAACCATATGGATATTTTACAAAATGTTCCTACCTGTGTAACTAGGGGCTGGTGAACAAACCTGTCACTGCCATCAGCTGGTTTAACTTTTCAACAATACCAGAATACACAGGGAACACAAGGACGAATGTTAATGACTTGGGTAATTCTCTTCTCAGCCACTTCTATGTGCAAACTGCGTTAACACCCAGCAGTAACACACACTCTTCTTCCTCATAAAACTGAAAGACAGCTAGTGCCAGAGAGGACAGCTACAAGTTCTGATTGGTGTTTGGTTTTAGTATCTGGAATGGTAACTCTGAGGTACGCCCAGTTATTAGATAAAGCAGCAGGCAGAGGTCAGGCTTATTTTTTGTCTCCTTGCCAGACTATGTTCTCAGGTAGTCATAGCCTAGATAGAGGTAGGAACTGTGCACACGCTTGGATTGCTTTTGTAAAGAGTCAGGCAATTCAAAGTTCCTTCTCTGAAGCAGGAAGGACATTCTCAGTATTCAGCTGGGTGATCTCTCTGCTCCCTTCCCAGAAGCTCCCTCCCTTCCTGCAGACGGTGCAATACTGCTTGTGCTCCTTGGTGGGTGACTGTCTCTGTGGAAAGCCCCTCAGCTGCAGGAGCCCAACACAAAATGCAGCAAATCTAATTCATCTCTCTTCCACCCCTGATAGGGAAGAGAGATCTGCATTAGAGAGAGATGGTCCAGATGGGCTCTCAGCAGGACCTTTCTGTATTTTCAGAATAGTTGTTTACCCTGAGGGTGGTCTGGGTTGGTTTGTTGGTTTTTTTCTGTGGTGGTAGGTGCTGGCAGGTTTTGCACCTTTTTTCATAATAAAATTAAAAAAAAATCTTTTACCACAATGAGTTGAACTTTAGTGTGCTTTGAAACCATATGCTAGCCTCAAAGACACATCCCCATTCTCCGTTTAAAGGAGTAATACACTACAAAGCTTGATGGAGTGGGAAAGCACTGACTTACCTCCTTCCTTCATACACTGAATACAATGCTCTTCATGTGCCCGTACTCCAAAAATGACTCTACAAAATAGTCTCCCTACTTCTCTGTACGTTGGATTTCAGACCAGATCTGTCAAGGTTTGGCTGGTTGGTTGGTTTTTTTAATTTTATTTTAACTTGTTTTCCTAATATCAAACCCTAGGAACATTACTTACCATCTTAAAGTTGCAAAGGGCTCTCTGTGCCTCACATCAATGAAAGTGAACTTTTGGCAATGTTTTTAATAGCACAGGAGATCACAGAGCTCTAGAGAACCCACAGAGGGTGAGAACGCCATGATAGATATTACAAGTGGCATACAACCAAAATTGCTATTTATGAGACATCCTTTCAGTGTGTCACACTGAAGCACTTAATCACACACCTATGTCAAGTAATGCACTGGAATACAAGGGTGCCATTTAATCTAAAATATAATATAAAAATAGAAATATAAGGAAGTAACACCAGCTTATCTAGCCTTAAAGTTCAGTCTTCTAACTGTAAGCTTTCACTAGTTCAACTTCTGCTTTTTTCACTTCCATTTTCTCACCCCCTCCTCTCAACTGTCTTTGTTCTGATTTTCACCCAGTTCTTCTGCCTGCTTTCTAGCTGTTGGAATTTTGCCCTTGTTTACCTTAGAAATATAAATGAAGGGAAAAAATTCTTATGACCATTCACTCCATCCCAGTCATATGAGTTCCTCATTCTCCAATTTTATCATTATCTGATCTAGGTCTGTGGTCTAATTTCTCTTCTCCTACTAAAACTACGCATGAAACGTATCATTTAGTCTTACCAAACACCATCTGCCATGGTGCTGTCAAACCTGGAGCTGAAGGAACATAAAAGCTGTGCTGCAAGGGATGATAAAGAACGCTCGGACTGCAAAAGGAAAAAAGTTACAAAAACCTTGTCCTTTTGCCCCATTCCTTTCACCTCCAAAAGGCAAAGTGTCACCAAACCTATGCTACGCTGGGATGGAAGCCGAGTTACCAGACCAGCCTGTAAGTACTCGGATGACGGGATATTCCACATTCTCATCTCTTGCGCAAATAAAGTGAACTGCAATGTGGAATTCCCCAGGCTCACGTCTGACGTGATCAGCCACAGGAGTTTCACACTGCCGTCTGCAGGCTCTCCTGCTGGCAGTGCAGCAACACACACAATGGGAACACGGCCTGACTCCAGAAACAGCCAGAGACCTTCAAAGAGCCACAATGACAATTTCCATTTCCTTTAAGCCAAGATGCTCGTGTCTGTCTTGACTTACTTCAGTGCCCCCTTTTAAATATTTTGGGAGATTTAGGGAAGAAGTTAATGAATGAGGTAACATGTTTCTAACACCGTGTTGATTTCGACCATCAGGCATTAGTATCACCTATAAAGACACTGACAACGAAGCTGACAGTAATCTGAATTTCCACTTTGAACTCTTGATTGATTGACCACTCAACCTCTCCAAATAAATATAAGCCATCTTAGACTGAATGATATAGTTTTATAAAAACAAAATCAAATTTTAAAATGGGCAGCTACACCCATCTCTCTCGCTATCTTCTGCTGTGAGGTCAGAAACCTCATCTTTACACATACCGAGGCTCCGGAGAAAAACAATCCAACCTGTCCAATCTGATAAATAGCTGTACATATGTCTAGATCTTTTAGTGATCGTCCCTGCTGATAAGAAATAAGATCTAAGAACCCTGGTTAATATATTTATTTTTTTTTTTGGGTGATAGATGAGGTATCTCTAAAGCAGGGGTAAAATAAAGGTAGGGTTTGTACAAATGTTTTTTTTCCTCTTCTTCCTCCCGTCTCTTGCTCTCACCCAGTTCTTCATACTCTCAGTGTGATTACAGGAGCATGAAACTAGAACAGCCCAGCAAATACCAGGTCCGCCAAACCTAGCAGAGTTAGACAGGTTATACACTGTACACCTATCTACAATGCTGTCAAGCTTCCATTTGATGACCAGCTTACCTGATAAACTACAAGGATATCCTGGTACCCAATCTACTTTCTCTTAAAAGTAGTGTGCTTCCCATTTCACACTTCTTCAAAGCTTTAACTTCTCTGATTTTTGCAGAGTAAAGCAGAAGCTCTGAAATAACCTGCTTCAAATTCCCCCCAGAGATATGTGGATGCCAAAGTTGCTCCTCATTTGAATGACCCTTGTCTCTGTTGGTATTTTACTACCTCCTCGCCACAATTGAGACTCAGTTGTGCTAGATACCATGTCAGGTATAAGGGGAACTCAGCACTGTGATAGCACCAGGGACTAGGTTTAGGAGCTTGGTGGCTGAGAATTTCATGTTATGCTCAGAAAAGTGACACACCTACTTCTCACAGCTGAAAAAGTATTTCTATTAACAGATCTTTTAGACTATAGAATCATAGAACCATTTAGGTTGGAAGAGAGCCTTGACATCATCCAACCATAATGGACTCCATATGCTACCAAAATGTTTGGTGTACAAGGACTTCTTTTTCCTCTTCAGATAAAAGGATAAAACCCGTTGCTGAATCAGCTGCCCAGGGAGGTGGTGGAGTCCCCATCCCTGACTGTGTTTAAGAGCAGATTAGATGTGGTGTTGAGGGATCTGGTGTAGGGGAGAACTTGTAGAGTAGGGCTGATGGTTGGACTTGATGATCCCAAGGGTCTCTTCCAACCTGAATGATTCTATGATTCTAAAAGCATAAACAGCGGCCTTTATACTAGATGAATAAAGGGCTTTGCCTAATGATTCAGAAGGAACCTTTTCTTGGCATTGCTTATTCACCTTTAGTGCATTTAACTCTACATGCTGCCCTAAAGGATATGTAGTATTTTGTGGTAGGGTGAAGAGTTTAGGTTTTCCACTTTGAAGTGGAAATAAGATAGAGACGCTACAGATTTTAAAACACGTATTTATAGCCTTCTCGTTTGTGGTCTTTCCTTCTCACTGCTACCACATCAAGTACCACATCAAGCTGAAGTCCTACAAGATCATCTATGAGGACTAACTCCTTGCCAACCAGCATGGTTGTTTATAAGCACAGGTTACCGGTATATATCAACAATCAACTCAGGCCATAAGGTCTTAGCAATTGGGAATCATGCTTCCCACAACAGCTGCAACTTTTTTGTTGGTTTGTTTGTTTGTTTGTTTTTTCCCTGTAGATATCTTTGCAGAATGAGCATAATTTTACAGGTGTAAAGGAAAAGTATATAATGGCCACTCTTGGTACCATTGCAAAGTGACTTTACTTTGTTTCTTATCTGTTAGATGTTTCAGTAACAGGCACTTAATCAAAAGGTTCTTCTAAATTTGGGAAAACATCAGCAGTGTGGGGATACTAATTCCAAGTTCCTTTGTTACACTCCAGTTTCTTCATTAAGTGAACTAATCCATCCACTGTCCTCACTCCCAAAGCCTGGGGAAGCCTGTTGTCTCCCAGGGCCCACCAAGGAGCAGCTGGCATGGTGGCCCTCTGGGCCAGGGCCCAGGCCAAGTAATGAGATGGCCAAGGGGATATGAGATATAAGATATATATATATGGGGATATGGGATATAAGATGGCCAAGCTGTGCAGCCAGGGAGGACAAGGCAGGTCCGAGGGCAAGCTCTGGGTCTGATGCTCCCTTGAGATGCAGGTACAACCCGGGCTCTTCCCAAGGGAGGAGGTGTCAACATGGCAGAGCTTCTCTTAGTGAAGCTGTAGCCCTTTGCCTCTAGCTCTCCACTAAAATTTAAATACCTGGCTATACTCTAATTTTTCTATTACTTATTTCTTCTCTCACTGGCTGCACACCAGCATCTTCTGTACATGGGAGCCTGCCACCCTCTCAAAGCCTCCTCAGAGGTGAGGCGCTGGGCTTCTCGGAGGGGCTGCATGCCGCGCACGAAGCCCTTTGGCGGGTTCATTAAAGCAAACCCTAGTTTATATTATTCCTCACTTCTTTACCGAATCCAACAGTCCCCCACCCCGTCAGCTCCCCTCGGGGTGCTCGGTACCCCCCGAGGGCCGCCATTTCCCGCGAGGACCCCCCGCGCCCCTCGGCCTCCCCCGGAGTTGGGCAGGGGCCGCCATTTACGCGGCCCTCCACTGCCCCCCGACTGCCGCTTACCCCAGCGCCTCCAGCTCCTCGTCCAGCGGCGTGGTGGGATGCAGCTCCCGGCGCTGGGTCATCGTCCCGCCAGGGTGACGAAGGCTGCCCGCGGCCGCCTCCGCGGTCCGCTAAGGAAGTGGGCGGGCGGTGCGGCACCTCCCCGGGCGTTGCCGTCCCGCCTGGCCGCTGCCGAGGGCTCTAGTGCGGGGAGGCCCGCCCCGGCCGCGACGGTGGGGAAGCGACATCTTCCCCGGGATTTTTCGGGGCCCTTTCTGCCCCGTCAGCGGGACCTGGCGCTTCAGCAGGGGCGACCTGAGACCCCCCCGGGTGGCCAGCCGTGGCCGTTGTGCGCCGTGCCTCCCCTCCACCCCCGTGTGGGAAATGCTTTATTCCCAGAATAATTCATGCTTCCAATTACTTTCATCTGTACATCCCAGAAGTGCTTCATGCACGTTCGTTTTTCTCTTGCGGTGGGTGCCCCTCGCCTCTGCTGTGTCCGCCAAGGAAGCTGGTGGAGGTGTCAGCGTGACCTGGTCCCCATCCTTCCGGAGGCTGGAACGACCTGCTGCATCCCAGAGGAGGGTTGTCTTCCCCAGTACTTCATGGGCAGTAGTTCAGTAATTAGCGTAGGCCTGGCAAATTTTTTACCAAACTTCTTGGACAAAAAGGCAGGACTCTAATGTAGAAAGGAAATAAATGACAATGGTGTTTTGCAGTCACATACACTGAGGTTTTCACCTGGTAACCAGTACTGGAAATTAGTCGTTTCCAGAACTGATATTTAAAGGGACCAGAACAGCTATTATTTTCTCATAAGCAATCATAATGAACAGCACGCTCAGTGTGGAGCCAAGACTCCTTTGGCACAGGGTCATTAAAAGCCTGCTGCTCCTGATGGTCTCGGGGAATCAGTTCTGGAAGAGCTTTTCCAGCCTCCCGAATGGGAAAAGCTTCAGTTTCCGTATGCCAGGTCAGACTCTCCTGGTGTTTGAGCTTCTAATTGTGCTTTCCCTGGCTGTAAGGTACTCTGCTCCTGTACGTGACTGTTCATCTCAGCAGCCAAACATTCAGATACAGATTTCACAAGTAAGATGTCGGGTTTTTCCTTATTAGGAAAAAATTACTTGTTTTATTCTATTTTCATTAGGAAAAAAGAAACCTTTCTGAGTTTGTCCCTTCCTCTGCCCCTTGTGGAAGGCTTGTGATCTGATGCTGTCTTTGGTAACCTGATCTTGAAATGTACAGCCTTTGGTTAAATACTGCTTCCTTGTATTTGCTGGTTATGTTTATTTATTATTGTTCTCCTGTTCTGAAAGCTGCTTTGTTTGTTTTCAGCAGTGCTGAACTCAGGTTATCTTGTTTATCTGTTCTATTAAAAGACAGAGAAAAGCAGTTATCAATGTTTTTAGGTTGCAGAGGAAAAAGAGAAAGAAAAATTAATCAAATTCCAAACAACAGAGACACAACTAAACTTTAGTGAATTCTAATTATACCACAAATTGTCTTAAAAGTGCAACATCACAGGCTCCAAGGTGGTTTCCAGCCCTTCTGTACCAGCAGTGCATTGCGGTGGGAGAGTGTTCCCATCTGGGAGCAGATGCTTCCTCTTACTCTGCACCTGAGAGTGCAGTGTTTCCTCTTTGTACACAGAAAAGAAAGAAAGAAAAAAGCAGCACTTGTACTCTTGTGCAGCACAGATCAACCTTCCTCAGATGAAGTCTGCTTGATCTTGGTTTATTAATATATGTTGGCCACAGGACTGAAAGGCTACAGATTGCCAGCGTGCATTTCCCAGAAGCCAGCATACTTTAGTGTCAGGGTTTTGGTCTTTTTCCCAAGCACGAGCATCCCTCTCGCAGGACTTGGTTTCGTGTCTGGTTTGAGCACTGCACAGAACAGACCTGTAGATAGCAGCAATGCTCTAGTGCTTGATGCTCATTACACTCCCTGATAGAAAGTCCCTCCCTGTCACTCCTGTAGGCCCCCTTCAGGTACTGAAGGGCTGCTATAAGGTCTCCTCAGAGCCTTCTCTTCTCCAGGCTGACCAACCCCAACTCTCTCAGCCTGTCTTCATAGGAGAGGTGCTCCAGCCCTCTAATAATCTTCATGGCCCTCCTCTGTGGTTGTTACAACCGGTCCATGTCTTTCTTGTGCTGAGGACTCCAGAGCTGGACTCAGTGCTCCAGGGGGGTCTCACCAGAGCAGCACAGAGAGGCAGAATCACCTCCCTCAATGTGCTGGCCGTGCTTCTTTTGATGCAGCCCAGGATGTAGTTGGCTTTCTGGGCTGCTAGCACATATTGCTGGTTCATGATGAGCTTCTCATCCACCAATAGGATCACAATAGTTCTTCCAGGCCTTCAAGTTTTTACAGAGCAGTTGCTTAAAACCATTTGAAAGAGTTTTTGGTTTTTTCAGATAGGTGTAATTTTGTGCTTGGCTTTCACGTTATATTAACATAATAAGAAGAATTTGGCTTAAATAACTGTGCAACTAATGAAGCTGGTAAATAGATATGATTGTTCTTAAAGTGTTATTAGGTAACTCCAGTTACTTGACAGAATTTGGCAGGAAGAACTGAAACTTAAACTTCTTTCCTTTCACCATTTCACCTCACCTAATAATCTGAATAGATTACAGAATGCTGTGAACCACCCAAACAGGCCCTAGAGGGAGTGGTTTCATGCAAAGGAACTTGAAAGGAACAGAAATGTCACAATGCCATTGCTAACATTGTTGGGATGGGAACTGCAGCTCATTGCGGGTTTGGAGCTGCGGGGTGGGGTTTGTCACGATGCGGAGCTGCAGCGGGTGTGAGGTGACTGCAGGTGCGCTGTGGTGGAGAGCCTTCCTCAGCGGCTCCTGCAGCTTCACTCTGTGGTGAGCAGAACAAGGTCTGCCTTCCCTAGAGCAAAGTGGTCACCTGCAAAGCACAGGTTTCCTATACAACATAGAGCTGGAAATTAATTTATTCCTTTTAAGTTAATTGCATCTGACAATTTTGCAGGGTCCAAGACATCTAATCTCTATTGTATTTGGGTGTGATCCCAGGGGATACTGTGAAACCCCCAAAAGCAACTACAGAAATCCTTCCACTGTCTTCACACAAGGTATAGACGCTAATATCAACTTCGGCAATTAACCTGATTCTACACTTCCAAATGCGTCATGGACTGTCTTGGACTGTTTATTGAAAGACAAGACTTTTTGTTGGAAAGCACTTGACATACTGGATATCAGCATAGTGATGTTTTCTTTCCAGATTTTGAGGCTCCCGAGGCATGTTTATTTAATGTGTTCCAAATTTCCATGGTCAACACATTTTCAAGACATGCCAGCTAACCCTACAATGTCTGCAATCTATACAGAAAGACTGAGCAGACTTGGATTTAGGACCATGTCTCCACTTAGCTATGGCAAGAGATGCAATGGCAATGTCCTGCCAAGCTGTTGTAGTTTTCAGCCAAGTAGGATGGGAACAGACATGTCACGTGTGGAATGATTACCTCTGGGATCCCAGAGATATTTATTTAATAATTCATCCTTTTTTTAAAGTTTCTTAACTCTGCCCTTAGTTAAAAAAGTCACATTCCTTGTACTTTTAAAGATGTGACTTTTGGGACCAAACAGAGCTAGCATTTCTAACCACATAACACTTTCTCCTCTTGTTTGTTCAGCTCTAGAAAATTTAGCTACCCCTTTAGGGATAAGTAAAGGAGGATTTTTTTCCTGATTGTGAATTTAAACAGGGAGATGGAAATCACTATAGGAAGTGTCCTTTGATGCTTGTTATTTTTTTTCTAGTCCTTGCTTGCTTGCTCTGTACATAACCAAGAGTTGGAGCATGGATATTTTGAGATGATAGTGGGAGATCAAATGCTCCTAGTTACAACAGCTGTGTTATGGCACATGGTTCCATTTTCACAGGTTTAATAATATGGATAATGACATGAAGATTATGCGTTCCCAGTTTCAGTTCTACAAGGAAAACTTTCTAGGAACTTTCTCAATCTGCTGTTTAACGCATACATGTACTCAAGGCCTCCAACATGTTTTTCAGGTCTCAGACATAGCCAAAGTCTCCATAAAACTTCCCACCTTAAAGCAATGTTACACTCTCTAAATAGATGGCATGTGTTACAAATGCTTTACCTATCTAGCCAAGCCCCAAGATAATCTCAAGAAATAAAGAAATTACCTTTAAATGAGAAAATGTGAGTTTCAGTGGCTGTTAGTGGCAGCATGCATGCGGAGGTGGAGGAGAGTGGGTCTTGTTGCCAAGGCCAGAGTGATGAGTGTGGATGGAGCCAAGCACCTCTTCTTGTGGGCCGTGTGGTATCTTGAGCCAAGTGACCTGCTGGCAGTCAGGTCTTGGTCCAAGAGGCATCACATCTGGCTGGGAAGTCTGTGCTCTGTGACTACCCAGCAATTAAAGATGTACAGAGAAGGAAGCCCTCCAGACCCGCTCAAATCTGAATCTGAATCATGTGGGGCAGAGAGCAACATCAGAGTTGGAGCCCTGAATGTCCTCACTCCTGGAGTCCCACCAGGGATTCCCACTTCCCCGTTGCTTGCTTGTGAAGACAACCTATAGGTCTTGTCCTACAGCAGAACCCAGGGTCCCAGCTTGATGTCTGTGATGAGTTACAGCTCCCACCTGACCACAGGCTCAGGTTCAGATCACACCTGGGATTACAGTACCTGTCTGATGTGCTTACATCAGGGGCTGCTAGGGCATCCAGAGTGTAACTGAACACAGACACCAGTGTCCAATTATATACAAAAAAAAAATATGGTGGAGATACAGCATATGCCTCTAGGCTTAGGTAACTGTGTCTCAAAATACAGAATGAAATTGTTTAAACTAGAAAGGAGGTTAGAAAAAAAAAAAAAGCCAAGATTGGTTTTACTTGCTGTTTTGTGAAAGTTGGGTTTTTGTGTGATCTTATTACATACAGCTCATTTACATACTTTTTTTTTTTATTTTTATTTTACTTTGAAATGTACCACGTTGGGTTTGTGCAGCTTCAAAGCCCAGGTTCAAATAACAAATGAAATGTGTGTGTGCACTATCAAACTTGATAGCCCTGTCCCTTTATGCAACTATTTATAGATACAGGAAAAACTTTATAAGTAACACTGAGAGCTGAGCTAGGGAATTTTATTTTACCCAAATAAAATTATGTTACAGCAGTAGCTCCAAAAACATTGAATGTTGTATCATTTTGCATTTCAAGGCACCATTGCTGCATAAGCAGGATACTGAGAGTCTGGGTCAAAAAGCGAATGTCAGTTACTTTCTGAGAACAATGATTGCAATTGTAGTTCCTTTTCCTCGCTGGGGAAACATGGGTTAATATCCTGCTCACATCTGTGTAATAGAAACCCAGAAGGCATCTTGCTGGAATTATGGATGCCAGACATTTTCCAGAGCCTTGTCAAAAGTTCAGTTCATTGCCAGTTGCTAATTTAAAGCCACAAATGCCCTGTGACAGGAGAATTTTTTTCTAAAAAGGATAAGAACCTAACTTTGGAAAGGGCGCAGGTGCTTTATAGTTAATATTTCGTGAACCCTACTCAGTTTAATTGGCGTTCAATGTGCCGCAAATGCCTGGTATTGATGGCTTCTTCTCTTACCAGCACATGGCATGAATGACCATTTGCAAGCCAGCCACGGTTTCATCTTTCGTTCCGTGTTGAGGCATTTCAGCGACTCTAAAAACCAATACTTTGTCACGTTAACACCCAAGACCAGCCACCTATCGGGGCCTGGGTTATAAATAGAGATCCTCTCCAGAAGCCTAGTCTTACCTGAGACATCATCTGTGAGTGCCACCAGGTGTGATCCTTGCATGCCCATTACTGTGTGGTTGCAGTGGATCTCCTGCAAAGAGGAGAGGTTGCACATGGTGCATGCTGCGCTCTCCCAGCTTGAAGAGGTGAGAGCACGTGCTCTGTTGGTTTTGCTGAGCAGAAAGTCATGCTTGGGTTATGTTTGGAGAGGACTGTGTGAAAGGAGAACAGGGCAGAGGAGGCAGGCACCCATACTATCTTCTCTTCCAGAGCCTTCAAAATACACCAGCTTTGTTCTGCCAGGACCATCATTTTCTGTGCTTGAACTGCAGATATTGCCCGTTTTTTGTTTGATTGTTTGGGGTTTTTTTTGCAAGGCGAGTGCGTTCAGCCAAGTAGCACAGTAGGTGGTATTAAAAAATCCTGCATGACTGCGCCGCTTCCCCATAGCTATTTATTGTACCATGGACCACAACAGCTGCACTGGACTTCCACGTGACACACACGTCTGGTCTGTGCCAGCATACCAGCCAGCCCGTCAAGTCCTCTTACTTACATTGCAACTCTCATAGCAGCAATCTCACTCCGCTTCACATGTTATAATTAGACCTTGAAAACCAGTTCAGATAAACATAACTCAAATGTTAAAAATCTCCAAACTGGCTGACATAAACAAGTAAAGAAGTGAGGGGCTAGGGAGTTTGGATTTGATCTGTCCTTGCCAGTATGCCTTTGGCATAGAGGGCCAGCCCTGTTTTGAACAAAATACAGCTTTCCTGTCGTGGTTTTGATTTGCAGAAAAAAAAAAAACCCCACAACAACAAAGTTTTCCCCTTGGCTATACTGAAGACAATGAGATGTGCAAGAAAGAAACATCAGGTGGCGTATTTGCAGAGTTGTCTTTACCTTTACCTTATGGCAGAGCAGGGTTCACTCACCTTTATCTGTTGCAAACTTGGTGTAGCACAGACCTTGTCAACACTGTGGATGTGCTCCAAGTATAGTCACTGATCTAATTTCATTGCAGATAGGCAAAACTAATTAAAAGACAGTTGTATCCCACACTATAGATGACTGAAATATAAGCCATAATGGAAAAAAGAGGAAATTTGCCAGTGACCTGAAAATAAACCAGTGAAGATTTTTTTGGTTAAGAAGGTTAAGAAGAATTAAGGAAATTAAGATCTGAGACACAGACTTGATACTGTAAAGAAAATGAAGGAGAGTCTTTGAAACATGGGGATTGTATTGTTATTGTGACCTGATTTGGTTTCAGGAAGTTAAGATTCTTCTCTGCGAACTCAGAAATTCAGTTTTCACATGTTTTCAGTCAGTGAATCTGCTTTCTTTCCCAGTCCTGACAGACTCTAAGATGTAATACCTGGAATCAGGATTTGGGACCTCTTGTTAGCCATATTTATTTCTTGAGATTTCTCCGATTTTTACATTTAGTGCATGTCATGGATTGGAAGGAGAGTGGGTTATGTGTGGCCCAGGAAATCTGAAGTTTCAGAGAAGTTCATGAAGTGCTAGCTCTCAACATCATAATTTTTATGAACATTAAAGTTTAATTAACTTCTTCCTTGCTTTGAAAGCATTTGACAGTCCAGGAGTCTGTTTGCCAGAAGTTGAATAAAAACAAAAACCCATGGTCTGTAATCTATTGAGAAGCGTAATCATGCATAAAGGCAAAAAAAAACCCAAAACCTTATCCAGGGATATCCAGAAAATTATAGTTATTTAAGCTACATTTCTTGTCTATAATAACCTAGATCTTTGCAGCCTTAAAAAAAACCTATTGATTGTCACTTCAGCCAGTGCTGGCCAAAGTAAATATGCTATACGCATAGAAAGCATTTTACTGACTGGTTTAAAATTATACATTGCATGCATCTAAATTACTACAAAAAGCACAAGTGCTTCATATACTGAGCAGAAGACTTCCCTGCCATATTTCTGTAGGGACCATAGGATCCTGCCCATGGGAATCATCCTCACAGTTCTGAGACCCAGAGACAAGTCATACTCTAATATAAGTAACACACATAGACAGACGCAAAGAGGCTCATTCCAGAGCTGCAGTGGCTCATAGCACTTCACCACATAAATGGTGCTGGTTTATTTGATAGACCCAGAAACGTGCCATCCGAGGGTTCCACAGTGTATGCCATTGCCAGACAGAGATCTGTGAGCTTTAACACTTGTGGCATGGTTCAAAATGGTGCACAAAATCACACCAAATACTGGAGATGCATAGAAGTCCAGACAACCTGTGTGGCTTGGTAAGGGCAAGCAACCTGTACCACAGCTGGGAGCAGAACCCAAGTGCTTTAAGAAACTAATACTTTTCTGAATCACTAACAAAAGTTCACAAATCACTGGCTTCTGGGAAGGAAATGGTATGGCAATGTAAAGCATTAATGAGATTGAACCGATTTCTAAACTGCTCAAATCAACCTCAGTTGTTATGGAAATGATGAAATTCATAGTTGTTTTAGTGCAGATTTAATAGCAGTTCTGAGATTGAGAAAAAGAAATTGAAGCTCTGTAAATGAAAATTACATGGAATAAAAAAACCTATCTGAATAAAAAAATGCAGAACTGATGCGGAGATCTCAGAACAGAGCAAAATGATGATTTGTTTCAGGTAGTGAGAATTATTTTGACTTCTGTGTTGTATGCAAGTTTGTCAGAGTGCTCTTGGCAAAGCTGCAGGGAAAGAATTTATAGGAATTCAATCTGGAACAAAAAGTATAGCTCCAAGAAGCTGGACAGCATTTAATCTGTGGCATATTTTGCAAGTGATAAAAATCCATTTTAATAACAGATGCACTTTTATAATCTAATTTGTCAAAGGAGAGCTGCACATCCAGCATACCTTGGAGATGTCTCACTAGTGCACAAATAGGGATCACACTCAGCATCTCCAGAAAAAAACCTGTGGAGTCAGATGCGAGGGTGGAGGTGGGGGCAGTTAGTTGATGCCAAGAAGGCAAATGTCACTTTGACTCTTTGTCTACTATCATGGTTCCAAGAAATAGCCTAGGCAGCAGCAGCTCCTCTTAGCACTTTGAAAAACAAGCCTTTGCTTGTTTGGGATTCAAGGTGAAAACTGCTTTTGGGGGTTATATTAGGTTCTGCTCACATTTTTGTGCTGCTTTGCACTGTGGGGAGCAGGCTCAACTGGCTGCTCTGTGCTACCAGCACATAGTTAAGTACTGAAAGCTTCCTTTAGGATCTAAAGTACAGGGAGTGTAAACTGTCCTTGCAAATTAAACAGCTTGACACCAGAAAACACATTTTTATGTCCTGCTCTTAAATTTAATTTTTCTTTACTATTAGAAATGCATAGAAATACAAGACATTGAAGCAGAGCTGTCTCAGGGATGTCCAAGCACAAACACATATGCCGTCTGTGATTAACAGCAGCGGGGGAGGAAAGAGGAAATCTTATCCAGGAGGAGTTGGCACATTCCTGCTATGGTGGATACTGTCAGGTCCTTCAGACAGAGCCGATCCTTATCTTAAGGACTGTACACAAGGAAAACTGCAAGGAAAATAAAGGCTGCATCAGATCTTTCATGATCAAAACCCATGGCTTCAGGGAGCCCTTCTATTGCCAAGCTGATAAATACATTTTTCTTGTTAGCATCTACAGCAAACTTGCTGTGAAAATTGCCTTTGAAGCATGAGGCAAAAATAGGGAGAAGATGACTAGGACTGAGATATTTTGGAAAGATATCCTTTACTTGCAGAATAGTGTTGAGTATACCTGGTGATCAAACCAAAACAAAGCAGGCTGATGCTGTGGCAGCATACGCAGAGAAGTGGGCTAAGAAGGTATCTACCAGAAGAAGAGCTCTTCCCAAAAGCTCTCTCACTGTTTGTGTGCTGAGAAGCAGGGATCTCACCTAAGGCTGTGCTTGATTTTGCCTGCATTGGTGGTCTTCTGCTAAGGAGCTTGGAGTGCCAAACTAGCAGGGAAAGAGGGTCCTTAGCCAGATTGTTAAGTGAATCAAGCCAGGAGGCACAGCTTGAAAAATATTGTTCATAAAAAGTAGTGTCCATCCTTGCTTCTAAGTGAGTGGCTGTGCAAAGAGATGAGTAGTCATTATGGTGCTTTCCACCAATAACTGAGTTGAACGTTTCTTTTGTAAGAGCTGAAAGCCCTGAGGGAATTGTAGGATGCAGTAGTGAGCCACTTTCCATTTTATTTGAAACATCATGGCAGTCTGGTGAAATTTCCCCTGGAAAGGGGGAAACACAACCCCTATTTTCAAAAAAGGGAGAATAGGAAGACTTGAGGAACTACAGGCCAGTCAGTCTCACCGCTGTGCTCGACAAGATCATGGAGCAAATCCTCCTGGAAACTCTGCTAAGGCACATAGGAAATGAGGATGTGATTGGTAACACCCAACACAGCTTCAGAAAGGGTAAGTCAAGCCTGACAAATTTGTTGACTTTCTATGCTGGGGTTACAGAGTTGATGGATAAGGGGATAGCAACTGACAATATCTATCTGGACATATGCAAAGCATTGGATACTGTTCTGCATGACATACTTGTCCCTGAATTTGATGGATGGACCACTTGGTGGACAAGGAACTGTCTGGATGGTCACTCTCAAAGAGTTGCAGTCAATGTCCAAGTAGATACTAGCGCTGAATGGTGTTTCCCAGGGGGCAATACCAGGACCTGTGCTGTTCAGTATCTTTGTTGGTGACGTGGACATTGGGATTGAGTGCATCCTCAGCAAGTTTGCTGATGACATGTGCCGTGGTTGACACGCTGGAGGGAAGGGATGCCATCCAGAGGGACCTGGACAGGCTTGAGAGGTGGGCCTGTGCCAACCTCACAAAGTTCAACAAGACCAAGTGCAAGGTCCTGCATGTAGGTTGAGGAAATCCCAAGCACAGATACAGGCTGGATGGAGAATGGATTGAATATCCCTGAGGAGAAGGACTTGGGGCTGTTGGTGCATGTTCAATATGAGCCAGCAATGCATGCTCACTGCCCAGAAGGCCAACTGTATTCTGGGTTGCATCAAAAGAAGTGTTGCCAGCTGATCAAGGGAGGTGATTCTGCCCCTCTACTCCACTCTGGTGAGACCTCACCTAGAGTACTACATCCAGCTCTGGAGTCCTCAGCACAAAAAGGACATGGATCTGTTGGAGTGGGTCCAGAGGAGGGCCATGAAGACAGCCAGAGGGCTAGAGAACATGTCCTGTGAGGACAGGCTGAGAGAGTTGGAGTTGTTCAGCCTGGAGAAGAGAAGGCTCTAGGGAGACCTTATAGCAGTCTTCCAATACCTGAAGGTAGTCTACAAGGAAGCTGGAGAAGGACTTTTTACAAGGGCTTTTAGCGATAGGACAAGGGGTAGCTGTTTTAAACTGAAAGAGGGGCGATTCAGATTAGATATCAGGAAGAAATTTTTCACTATGACAGTGGTGAGGCACTGGAACAGGTTGCCCAGAGAAGACGGATGCCCCATCTCTGCAGGCGTTCAAGACAAGGCTGGATGGGGCTTTGAGCAACCTGATGTAGTGGGAGGTGTCCCTGCCCGTGGCGGGGGGGGGTGGAACTAGATGATCTTTAAGGTCCCTTCCAACCCAAACCATTCTATGATTCTATGAAACAGCCCAAATTAGTCAAATGGTAACAATTCCATAAACCATAGATAAGTTTTGCACTGTAAGTGCAGTCCCATGTACTCCTCACTTTCCACTGCTGTAGGCGGAAAGGTACTCCCAAATCTGATTTCACTCTCCAAATCAGATCTTACTCTTGAGAACAGTTCACTCTAGCCTTTCTGGCTATGCAAGGGGCTCTGAAAGTGTGACAAAAAGTAGTTGCAGTGTATTTAATCTGTGTGCTGGGGTGCTGCTGAGAAGTCCAGCTCCTTGCAGAGTGGTAGAGTCAGAAAAGAAACTGTTACTGTGGGAATCATATCAAGTAGGTAGGCTGCTGCATCCATCACATTTCTTCAGAAAAAAATACTATATCCTGAGAAGAAAATATAGAACAAAGTGCCTTTCCTTCACTAGCAAGAAGGGGTACTCAAGCATAGCTAGACCAGATGAGAAGAAGCTCCCCTAAGTCAGCTATGTACTTGCAAACCCTGTGGCAAATCCTGTTTCTATGAGGGAGTCTTTCCTGCTTATATTTTATTTCAAAGGTTTCATTTGGGAATAGAAAACTGTATTTTATTTATAGAGAAGAAAGAAGTCAACATGCAAAGCATATTTCAAATTCTCACTGATTTCACTTCTGAAAGGCCCTATTCAGAGTCAGCTGAAAATACTTGCCTTTAACATGTGTTGAGTAAAAGCTAAGCATATGAAACTAAGCACATCCAGAAAAACACCCATTTCCATTTCCCCCTGTGGCTGGGTTTTGGGGTGAGAACATGAACCTCTCCTCTACCTCTGGCACAGCCACAGGCCTGCTGAGGCAAGGCCCCATCTGTAAGACAGAGATAACTCCAACCTCATCTGCCGAGTGCTGCAGGTTGGTGGGCATGAGCCAAATCATCACTTTAGAAAAAATAATAATGTGTTTATTATACTTTATGTAATTACACAAAGTGCTGTGGTCAGATACTGAAATGAAGAATCTCGGGGACTCTAGTAAAGCATGAGTAAGAGGCTGTTAAAGGAGGGGGGAGAAAAATAATTTCTTTTAACCTTCCCGACCTCCACTCTGTGGCAACCCGCTGCTGAGGACAGCTGAAGGAGATGCACTGAATCAGCACGTCTCTCAGCTGCTTTGGCCACTTGCCCTCCTCGCCCACTCTTTGGGCTTCCCTGGCTATCGCTCGATCTGTATTTATACCACACTCCCCAGATACTGCAGTGGTCGCTGTGGTATAAATACTGCTAGACAGTTATAAATCGCTCTTGTCACTGAGAGGTCTGAGTATGGAACAAATATGATTTAGCAGTGGGCCTCTGTGCTAGAAGGGAGGATTTGGGGCTGCTTTCTGACACCATGACTTCTCCCATCGCTAAACTCTCACCTTGGGACTTTGTGCCTGCATATAGGTTGAGGGAAGTTGGTATAAGCTTGGGGCAAAACTCTTTTCCTTAATGACAGCATGATTTTGAGCTGTGCCATGATAAACACAGATGGTAAGGCTTGTTTCCCTATAGCATCTTTGTATTGCAGGGGAGGACAGGGCTTGCAAGCCTGAAAATGTAGCAATTTAGTTTTGGGGCAAAACCCAGCTCCCTTCCAGGTGGTGCAGAGTGCAGGCTTGAGGTGGTACTGCTCCATCTGCCTCTGCTTCTGCAAGTGCATGCTAGGGGCTGAGCAGGAAAACTCATTGCACTCGGATCCACAGGGAGGTCATGGGCTGCCGGAGGGGTGATGGTGGTGGTCATGGTCAGAGTGGGAGAGCTTAAGCAGAGGATGCTCTACTTTTGGTCACATGGATTACATAGTTGGTTTACACATTTCACAGGTTCAGGATATGGACAGATTGGTAACACAGGAAGGTTTAAACAAGTAAGATGCAAGGTTTGTGTGCTGAGCTTCTAATTTTGTTTCATTTTCAAAAAAAAAAAACCCACCCCAGAGTGTGTTTCCATTATGATATATGTGAGGGACTTGGAGTACCTTTTTTGAACTGCTCAGACTACTTTAGGGAGTGCCTATGTAGAAAGACATGTAAAACTTATAACAGAGTTAGAGAAGAAGAACTTATACACGGTTGTGCTTTAAATCTCCAGAACTGTCCCAGAGGGAGGTGACTATAAAGCACTGTGGTTTTATTTTGCAGAAAAGTTTCAACATCACAACTGTTAAGCATGTGAATTCAGGAGGCTGGTTCTTTTTTTGATCAGCTCAGTGTCTGACACTCTCCCCTCCAACATCACTAACTTTGTTTCTTTGTTTCTGTTGATTAAGCAACTAGACAGTGAAAGAAAGGGACAGGGGCTATATTTGCTGGTTAGTTATTTGTTGAAAAAGCTGAGATTTCTTCCACTGCTTCAATTATGAAGCCAAATCCAATAATTCAGGAGTCATTCATCCATTTGGTTTTGAGTTGCAATGTCTGCATGGGCCAGTCAGAGAATGTTTTTTTAATTTCTGTTCTCTGAGCTCCTTTTTCAGAAGTTGATGAGAAGGGCAAAAATGAAGGCACTTACTGCTTTGTGACTAATCCTCAATATGACTTAAATATAGTTATATGGAATAAAATAAGTATAAAGGGAATGGACAGAGAGTAGAGGTAGGAGGGAGTTTGTAATTTCTGTGGAGATTATGAAAAATTCCTGAAACTCTTCCAGGCGATACCTAAAGGCTCATCTTCTAAGCAATTGCTCTGAGCTCCCCTCCCTTCCACCTGGGATAGCCTCATAGCTGTCCCAATGAGCCAGGAAGGTGGCCTGTTGCCTAAATTTAAAGACCAGATTGAAATTTCTACAACTGGGGATAGCACATGGTACCTGAAAGAGAGGAAAAATTGAATTGTCCTTCTTGGCAGGGCTTTGTCCAACAGCCACAGAGTTGCCCAGTTTTTAGCATCACCTAGTCTGGATGTTTTTAGTTTTATTTTTTAACAAGGAGAGAAACACAGATGGGATTTCAGCTAGCAGTTGTGCTCTTTGTGCACTCATATTGCAGCATCCTCACCTCATCCCGGCGTCTTGTGAGCAGGAAGAGAAAGCAAAGGACACGTACTGCAGACAAAGCATAAGTAATGGGGTTGATGTTCTTGACTTTGCATCCAGACTTCTGGGCAGCCTTGCTTTGGGCTGTGGGTTACAAGGACAAAGAATGAGACGTTCAGAGAGCCTCATCCATGTCTTGAGCATTAGCCAGGGACTTCTGGTTTGCCATTTTAATGAAGGGTAAGCAGCCCTGTTTGCACCAGGCTACACCCCTACACTCTCCCTGAAGGTAGGATAAAGTGCACCTTTGGAGTCAAGCCACCATAAGTCACTCAATCAAAAATGGTGCAAGCTCCATCTTTGCAGAGGAGGAGGAAATGCATTACTCTCTCGCTTTTGTTTAGAAATTTTCTTAGAAGAAACTCTATGACAAGCATTTCAGGAGTGTGTCAAGGGAAGAGCAGTGAGCAGGTGCCAGCACAGGATTCTCCACATTGCTTCCCACCAGTCAGCAGGGCTCGCAGGAGCCTCTCTCTTTCCCTTGCTCCCCAGTAAAGGTTACACGGGTTGGCATCTACAGAAGAGCCCAGGAGTTTGGCCTCCTGTAGCTCTGCAGAGTCAAGTTGGCGAAGGAATGCATGTTTGGAGAGAAAGAGCAGGAGGAGCTGGAATCAAAAGAACTTTTCCGCTCAGTTGCAGTTTTACAGTAAAATACATCTTTTGATTTTAAAAAAGGTGGTAACATTTTTACCTCTTCTAGCTTCTAATTTTAGCTTTAAAAATCAATCTGTTTCCTTAGCTGACAAACATGGAGACTTTTTTTTCTAACTGAAATACTTTCTTCCAAGTGTCTTTCCACTGGTTTTGTCATTTTCCCTACAGGCTCATACTTCATCAAGATCCTGCAAATCTCTCTGGGTTGCAGATGGTGCCGCCACTACTCTAAAAAACAACCATCTTTTGAACTGCTATCAGAGTCCAGGCCTTTTGAAACCAAGAGTAAAGTGTTCTTCTCAGCTTGTGTGGATACACAGTGAAAGCAACAAAACCAAAGCCTTTGGGCATTTCTATGGCACTAAGAAAATAACAGTAGCATGAGAGGAAGTGAGGCCAGAAAATGCTTTTCCAAACACGCTCCTTTTTTAACTTCTTGACCAACACTTTCACTGTGTTTTAAATGTTTTTAAAACTTCCATTTGAAGCAGTAGCGAAGGAGAAAAAATGTTGCTGAAAGAAAAATGTAGGGAATGGCATTTTATGTTTCAACTAAGCATCAGAAAAGTATTTTGTTTCTTGCTACTTTAGACTTGATAAAATATATCTAATTCTGAAACTCTTGGGTAGAAAGAATTATGTGTTGTTCATTTGTGCTTTGAGATACCACTGGGGAAAAAAGCCTTTGAGATTCCACATGGTGAAAGAGCCTTTAAGTCACCAAAGCTTTCTGAGGTGAGGGGCAGAAACAAAGCTCTGGAGATGGGTTTCCCTACTGCCAGCAGAGCAAAAATGGACGAGAGCCGCTCCAGGTACTGAAGCAACGTACCAGCTTGGTCAAGGGGCTTGGATTCTGGAAGCAGGGTATAAGCTGGGGGATCATGTGAGGGCAAGGGAAGGCTTAGATGTTTTCTTCCAGCATAAGACATGCACCATCAAACTTGCAAGCAAATTGGCAGGGGCCAGACAAGCTAGCAAAAGAGTAATTACAGGATAAATTGAAACTAAAAGTACTGAAGCAGGAATGATGGAAGGAAGAAAAAACCTGGAGTAGAGAGGTGAGAGACAGATAACAAAAAAGAAAGTTCAGAGCCTAGTTGTAGTCCTAGCAAGTACTTTGTCCAGACTTTATTTAAATAGCTTTCAGTATCTGTGGGTCATGGTATAAACAGCTGCTCCTCCTCAAGGCTAATGTCATTGAGGAGAAAAACAAAATGGGAATTTGTAAACATGTGTCAGTCCAGGGGTTCCCAATGCAACCTATATGTTAAGAATATCAGATGGGTTTTCTTCTGATTTGGAGTAGAGATTAGTATTATTACTTCCAGAATGGCAGTGGGGAATATATACTTTCATTAGAATGAGAATAAAAATCTTAATTTTAGGCTTAATTAAAATGACATAGCTCTTTAATCCTAGCACTAAGCATCTCTGGAGCAGTGTACAATTTGTGGTAGAGAAACTGGGTCTCCACTGCAAATGATGTCGAACAAAGAAGCCCCCATGTGGATGCATACATGGGCATGTATCCAAGAGGAGGAAGGCAGCAGTAGGCAGAGGCTGTGGGAAGCTGTTTGAGGTAGGTGGAGGCATACTGGTCAGGCTGCAAGGTGCTGCCTGGGTGCTGTCCATGTTGTAAGCTGGTGGGTATTTAGAACATGAGAATTTGCTGGTTTTAGAGTTCACGTCTCCAAAGTGGACTGTGCCTTAGAAAACACAGGGACTACACAAAGCTTTATTGCTTGCATGGCTGGGAAGCAGGACAAGGATGGCATTAGCTTAACATGATCTGAAAACAGTGACCATGACTCTCCATGTCATGCTGTAGAAGGTTTGACCTTGGAAGAACAGTCACTTTTAACAGATGGAAGTGATCCTCTTTTCTCAATAGCCAAAGCATGAATGGCTTACCTCTGTTGTTTTATGGGCCAGAGTGGAAGGGTGAAGTATTTCAGAAACCTGAGAGGGCCAGAGGTACCCAGACTCTATCAGAAGCATGGTCCAAAGGCCACTAACAGCCATGCTGTGGGGAAGGCAAAGAATGAACACAAGAAGTGTACGATGGCAGGGAGCAAAGCAAGCTGGCAAGACCTTGCTCTGAGCTCATTACCCTGAGCATCCACCCATGCTGGAGAATTCCATTGCAAGTGGATGTGATGATGCACAGCAGTACCTCAACTGAGGTGCCTGCCCTGCAAAAAGAAAGCAAAGCTCAGTGTTTGGAGGAACTGTCTCTCTCTGTGGGTCATTTCAAACCAATAGTTGCCAAGTCTGTGTGTCAATCCTCCCAGATGCCACTGCTGCTGAGCTTCCCGAGGACGGGACTCGTGTGATATTTAGAGAACAGCGTATCACCTTTCCTCGGAGCTCAGTCTGGCAAGGCACAGGAGGTGATCTAGCAGAGGAATTTCAGCCTCCAAGGCCTGTCTGCCCTGTGGGGGTATTTGTGTTTGGATGAACTGGCATACAGAAGGGTAATATTAAGTGTTGGCATATATAAGCGCACATGTTAAAACGTGGTAGGAAAATAAAGGTTGGAAGGGGCCTCTGGAGTTGATCCAGTCCAACCTCCATCCATAAGGCTGTTGCCCACCATCTGTGCAGCTAGCCAGAGCTCTTGTATGAGTTTTTCAAAGCAGTTTTTGTCAGTGTGGTAATTGCACCCTAACTATCATAATAAGATTATGTAGCCATAAAAAGTAAGGTTGATGATGATAAAAATTGGGAGAAGCAAGAAGACCAAATGACATCAGGGCCCTTAACTCTTAATACCCAACAACACTTGAGTTCAACCAGAACTTTGAATCCCTAATGTTACCTGCTGATATGTGTGGGTTTGCAGCTAATCTTTTGGTTAGGTATTCAAAATATGTTATGCATACAAAATTAGTTATGTAGTCAAAACCATACTACCTTAGTGAGGTAAATACTGCTTGTTGACACTGGATTTGCAAACCTTATTTTCCAAAAAATGAAGAGGTGGGAAATTGCTATTTTTTTTGTGATAATAGTGAAAGCATAATTGCAGAACCTTGCACCATGAATAATACAATTATTTTTGGAAAGAACTGAGGGTCAAACAGCCTTTTAAGACAGGAAATGTGAGACAACAGAACACCAGAACTGTCCATAACATATGACATAGGAACAACAAGAAAATAATATAAAGGAAGTCTTGCAGAAACTTCTTTCTTTCAAAGTAACCCTTCTCTGTTTGTATACATGTATATTCACACATCTTTTTCCAAAACTTGTGTGTTTTCTGTGTAGTACAAGCTTTGTTGCTGTTATAGAAAATGTTGAGGGGGGTGTGTGTGTTGTGATTTGTACTCCATTGTGCATCATGAATCCTATTAACCTGACTGGGATGCTGATACCTGAAGGAGCATGTTGCCTTTGTGTGTAGCACAGCAGAGCTGTGTGGGATCCAAGGGTGAATAATGTCACAGTTTAATGTGAATCTTAGTGCTGTGAGGAGATGGACCCTGGCAGCTGGAGCGGAAGAGGGATCAGCATGGCCCAGCGCTGAAAGATGGCAACAAAAAAAGCCTCAGAAAAAATAACCTGATCAACAACCAGATGTAATTCAGACAAGCCCAGTGCAGACCTTTGTGCCCCTCCAGTGTCTAATCCACTAGAGAGATTAATGAGAGCTGCCTGCTTACCTGCTGCCCAGAGCTGCTGCAGCAGGATGGAGTACCCATAAACCTAGATGCCTCATACAGCCCCTGCATTATATGCTTTGATAGCTCTGAGGCCAGCACATCAGATCCATTCCCTTCTGCACAGCACTATTCACCCAACAGGAGAAATGCTAAAAAAAATAATTAAAAAAATAGTCACAGTCTAGCAGGGAACACAAAATACTCCCTGGGGAGCCCAAAGTGTGGGATAGAAATTGCTGAAGAAGAGAGGGCTGCAGCCCCGCTACCCCATATTCTCGTCCCTGCTCAACACCTCCTTCCCAGTGAGTATTTTGCTTCTTGAGAAAGCATATAGTTTGAGATGTAAATTAAATTTCGGGTACCTAACAGTGCATCATAGCTCACCAGGTGTCAAGGGAAAATGTAGCCTTAGATTTGGGTAGCAGCACTGTAGTAAGCCCTGTGCTGGTATCAGCAGGTAGCTCTGATTTATGCGTGACATAACTGGTTGTGGTTTCTTCCCAGAGGGATATCTGCATCTAAAAATAAACATGGCACAGTTTGTGTTTTTGGCAAGATGGCACAAATACTTTTCAAATTACTCTGTTCACTAGAAAACAATTGTGCTTCATCCTCTGATGAGCGCCAGCACCTGCTGCCTTCTGAAGTTTATTTGCGGCGTGAATCATCAGTGGGGCCTTGAAGTGCCATCAGCCCATGTTAGGCTCTAGAGACCTGGAACACATGAAGACTTGGCCTTTTATGGACTCCACCTGGAACCCATCTTCTTTGTTTTGTTCCTTGCCCTACGTCTCTCCCATGGGAAGGGAATATAACCTGTATATCCAACCGATGGAGTGCATGCTGCTGTGGTTGTGGTTTTTGTCCACTCAAGGATGATGGATCCTTCATTCAGCTCTACCCATCTTGATACTGAAGACCTACCTTTCCAGCTTGTCATCTCATTGTACAGACACCAAGCACCAAGCAGTCTTTGCCACCCTGTGGTCTGTAAAGGAAATGAATGAAACATGAACACATCCGTGATCTAAAAGAGCAATGAAAAGATATTTCTGTATGAAGACATATAAGTTTGCTCATCAAAAAAGTGACACAAGCTAATCTGTCCTGTTACTTTCAGGGGACTTCTACGTGTCAAAGCCACTGCCAGTGGCTTTGCTGACATAATCTGGTCTTCAATTCTTTCTGCATATATTTCATCATATTAAAAAAATATTTACAACATAGAGCTATATGGACCATAAATGTCTCTACCTCAGAGCTGCAGAAACTCAATACTTGTAAATGCCGTATAGTAGGCACTAAGTGTTATTACAGTAACATTTACTCCGGTAGGCTGGCCTGTTGAACAACAAAGGGCATGTTAAGAAATACGTTAGTACTATGAGTTCCTTAGGAAAGGGAGTGGAAGGCAAGTCATGATGTGGCATGTTTTCCCAGGCTCTAGGGAGAAAAGCTGCCTAAACACATGTTTGTGTGCTTGCAGGTGGCCGTTTGCATAGGCAGCAAATTCAGGGTTTCCTATGAGTGAAGAGCACACAAGCAAAGGAACAAAGTGTCAAGATACTAAAGTTAACATCAGATAAGCTAGCTCTGGAGATAAAAGCAATATAGCCAGTGCACCAAAGTACTGTGCCTCGAATAAGATGCATGTGGTTACATATGGTCTGATATGGTCTTTGCTGCTGGGGTCTGTGCTGCTGTACAGCAAGGTTGTGAGGTGCAGGTATCCATATGAATCAGGAGAGGGGTCTAATCCTGCACTGC
The DNA here is from genome assembly GCA_013400555.1 of Jacana jacana. Classification (NCBI taxonomy): domain Eukaryota; kingdom Metazoa; phylum Chordata; class Aves; order Charadriiformes; family Jacanidae; genus Jacana; species Jacana jacana. The sequence continues at coordinate 191,963 of VZTM01027466.1, forward strand.
CTTGCACAGAGTGGGCATGTTCTGGGTGTCCTTGTGTACCTTGCATTATGCACGCTGAGCCCGTGTCCAAAGCCAGAGCCTCTCAAATAGCTCCCTGAGAGCTGTACGTGCACCCTGCGCTCCCCTGCTAAGACAGCTGCAGCTCGTCTCTCTTCCCCTTTGCCACCTACAGCAGTGAGGCACGGCTGGCAAGGGTTTAGCTCTCTTTTAAATTCCAAAATGTCTTCTGCCTTGAATGAACGTGACCCATCTAGACCTTTATTAGACATCTACCACCCCCAATCCTCCTGTGCAGTGCATTTCAGTATGATTGACTTAAACCCCGAGGGCTTCAAACCTGCTCTTCCTGACATGGATTAGTGCTGCTAAAATATGGGAGCAACAGATGTCTCTGCTGTCCCACAGGTGCCAATCTGCCCCTTAGGTGCCCCTAAGTGCATCTCCCTTGTTGCCATTTAGCAAGGGACTCTGCAAGGTCCGTGCAGACATCGGACCCATCTCTGAGAACTGCTAAAACTCTGCAGTTAAGCATTAGCTCATTTAAAATATGGTTGCAGTATGCAGTATTGCAAGAACTTGCCTGTAAATGGCCAACAGCTACGCTGAATATAAGCCATAAGTTAGAGCTGGGAGACAAGAAGGTGTTGGAGAACTCTGCAACAACCTGAATTTCTCAAGGAGTTCCCATGGGGCTGTCAGACCAGTTTGAAAAAGTTCAAATAAAGCAAGTTGCCATCCTCACCCAGCAAAAGCAAAAGGAACCTGGCTTTGCCTCGTTGTAGGCAAAAGTAGCCAACCATTTGAGCAGAGGTTACTTCTAATCCCTCAGAAATGGTGTCTTCGGCCTCTTTGAACCGTAGGTTGAGGAAGAGGAGGCTGAGGGGAGACCTCATCCCTCTCTAGAACTACTTGAAAGGACATTGTAGAGAGGTTGCTGCTGATCTCTTCTCACAGGTAATTAGCAATAGAACAAGAGGGAATGGCTTCAAGCTAAAACAGGGTAGGTTTAGGCTGGACATTAGGAAAAACTTCTTCACAGAAAGAGTGGTCAGTCAGTGGAATCAGCTGCCCAGGGAGGTGGTTGAGTCTCCATCCCTGAATGAGTTTAAGAGTAGATTGGATGTGGTGTTGGGGGATATGGTGTATGGAAGAACTTTGTAGAGTAGGGCTGATGGTTGGACTCAATGATCCTATGATTCTGTGCTATGGAAAGTTTAAAGCAACTGAGCAAAGGTCTGGTCCTAAAAGCAATTTAGGACCAGCACATCGGAAGTTTAGTGACTGTTTGATGAAAACTACTGAAGTCTCACCGGGACCTTCTAGCTAGAAATGCTTCATCTGCCCCTCCTCTGTGACACTGCACAAACAGACCAAACAAAGGACCCAAGCACAGGCTGACCATGTTCAGGTGCAAGAACAAGACCAGCCATACTCACAGTCTTCATCGAAAGCCAGAACCAGGGATAGCTGTACTAATTGCCCCACTGCTGGGGGTGCCCACGCAACTTCCCTGCCTGCCAGTGTTCACATGGGAACTGGCCCTGCTATTGTTTACATGAGCAGATCGGTTTTTCTGGATTAGGTTCCTAATCATGGGAATAGGCAGGAAGCCTCAGAACCTGAGAATATTGTATTTTGCCTGAACACAACATAGGCTATTGTGGTCTGCTGCTCAAACCAGCAGAAAAGGCTTATTTTCTTCAAGCGTTTTAAACAACACAGTGTTTCTTTATTCTTATAGGCTTAATTGAAAATTATAAAGGGAGGAACTGGGTCAGATAGATGAAGGCCAAATTTAAAATGAAATGTCTTCAGAGCTGCCTGTTTGACGCCTTCAGTCTAGCAGAACGTGTGCCACGTTTACTCTGATCACTTCACTTTCTCTCCTGGCCACCTGTTTCAGCCCTTAAAAGCTTTTGCTGGAGATCTCTGAGGTTTGAACTCTGCTTTTACAGCATCTAGTCCAGCTGGAACTCTGTCCTGAACGGAGTCTTTGGCAGGGACCACAGTGTGGGCAAGGACAACCACAGCAGGGCACCTGTTCTGCTTAAAACAATTAAGACACTTAATTTTGGATGTCTGCTAACTTGGCAGTTTCTCATCTGATGTGCAGAGATACTGCATGAGTTTGATGCTCTGCCGTTCAGGTCAATAACCTCCAATAGGTGTTGACAAAAAGGAACAGAAAATCCTATGTGGTGTTTTGCAAAATTCCAAGTCTGCATTTCGGGTATCACAAAACTCGGAGCTATTTGGAGCCAGGATTTTATTTGGGTGCCTTTGGTTTGGCAGTAAAACTCTTCTCAAATTCCACTCCTGACCTGGGTCCTAGAAGGTGTTTCAAATTAAATCTTGAAATTCTGAAATCGAGTATCTTGTTCTGCTTCAAGGGCAGGAGGTGACTTTTATCAGGATGCTGGTAGTTAGCTGCTTCTGGCTCAGGGCTCTGTGAATGTCTAATGAAGGTCAGAATACTTTCTCTGATGGTTATCTGTGCTGCTCCTCGGATGTAATGAGAGATTAGTGAAAGCACAGACCCTGTTCTGCTCCACATGCTAAACTGAGAGCAGGGAAGGTATTGTACCAGATATTTCCTCCCATCTGACAGCTCTCTCCAGAGAGCTCGCTTTCCATATAGAAAGGTCACATGAACTTCACACTTACTAGATTTTATTAGCCAATTTTTGACATCCTTCCTGATGGCTCTACCACATGGATAGCTTGAGCTCTTCATCCTTCATTAGCAGTGATAATGATGTTCATTTTCACTCTTTGCTCCCAGTTGCTATGAAAAATCCTTGACCCCATAGATGCCTGATGGTTGCTCAACCTGCACTCCTTATACTTTCATGCAAACACGGTGCCTATACTTATCCTGTGGATTAAAGCATTCTGGAATAATTTGCTGCTTAGATAGTTCACCTTGAGAATAAGGCAAGTGTCTTTAACACCTGTAGGTACTAAAGAGGGCTGGGTAAAATAAACCCAGTAATTATGCTTTTATACCGACTTGGCTGAAACTTGCCATGTCAGTATTTTCCAGTCAGACTGTCGTCAAAATGTGCCTCATTTTGAAAGGGATACTTTATATTTGTAGTTTGTATTTATTGTGCATTTTAGCAAAACCCCACAGCTGCATTGTAACTTTGCCATGACAGTGGTAGAACCGGTGTTTGTTTAAGGGAAAGGCATGATGTGGTGTGTTTTGATATATGGGCTATTTTTCAGTGCCAACTTTTATTAACCAATTACCTGTGATGTAATAGTAGAATTTGTGAGTGGCCAATGGAAGCTCCAAAGTGCATTTATCTACAGTATTTTAAAAAATCTGATCAGTTTTGAATTGTCAGTGTTTAGGAATGGCAACATGATTAACTTTTAATCTAGTGCCAAAAATTCAACATGTACTTTGTCTGAAGTGTTGCTGTGAATTAGTGACAGCACCATTCCCTTTGGCTTTCTTTTTCCACACTTCCATGTTTTAAACCAGTAACTGAGCAAAGATATAAGCAGCCCACAACAGCTGGACTGTAACAGCAATTAGCCTTACAACTGGTGGATCCTCCAGAAAACCTTAACAAGTCAGGGCTTTTGTTTTTGAGTTTCTGTGTTACAGTTTTTTCTAATGCTCTGACTTCTCTAAAGGAAATTTTTGCAAGTAACCATTTTGAAGTACACGGCTCTTCTGAAAACATCTGTTGATCTTTATACAGTGCCTCTATAAATAGCCAGTGCAGCTATTGCATCCTCATCTTAACACTCATATCAGCATTAACATGACATAAAATAAAGGGTCCGTGGAAGATACCAGATTCTTAAGGCAAAAAAATTTGGATATCTCACTTCACTTTCCTGTCTTCTACTGAGATGTATTTCAGTCCTGTCCAGCTGAAAGGGATGATGGAGATTATTGCTATGGTACACTGCACTTAAAACTAGGCTGAGGAAGACAAGCTAAAATGCTGCTTGATCACCATAAATCCAGCCTGGTATGTTGCTCTGCTCTTGGGAGGTGAGATAACATCCAGCTGGGAGGAATTCTGTGTCTCATGCCTGGTGAAAATGCGGGAGCAGCACTGCAGGTTGTTCAGCAGGTGGAGTGAGCCTTTGATTCTGCTTTCATCCTCATGTAAATTTGGAGGTAGACTGTGCCGTCAACAGGACAGCCACTCTTCTAGTCAAAACAGGAGAAGATTCACCTTGTACTGATGTCAGGGGCACCTGATCAAATGGGATTGGTTTATTTCTCTGATTTTGCAAATGAAAAAACAAAATAACTTTTTGTTAAAAGGAAGTCGCCTTCTCTCTGTCACTATGTTTTAAAGAAAAAGTTCTACTTTGGACTTCTGCATATGCAAACAATTGTCTGTCATTTTAAAGGTTGTTCATTTTTATTAACAAGTCTGTTCTTTTGTTCTGCCTTGCTGACCAGCCAGTACAGCCATAAAGCACTGACAACCACTTTGCACTGAGGAAGATCAGATAATCCGTATTGTGGTAGATCAGATGATCAGTCAGGAAATGATAGCCTTATTCTCTCTTATATCCAGGGAAACACTCTGCACAGGAAGAGCGGCAGGGTTATAGAGTTGCAGAAAACTTTGTAATGCATTATCAGGAATACTAATAGCTCTGATTCTCTTACTGCTATTGGGGGTTGGCTGTGCCCCTAATCCAAAACTGCAGTATTCCACTTCAGTCATATGATGTTGTTCTAATAAGCACAAACGAAAAAGCTGTTTCTTGAATTTTCAGTATTTTCTTTTTGGAGACGTTCTTTTAACAGGGTGTATTTTTAATATGGTCTTACTAAGTATTTCTTTACTACTTCTAGTATCTAATACTTAAATTTGTAAACATGGTATCTGAAAATAAAACCTGTACAGAATGTAGTAGAGGACAAACATGTCTTCATCTCTCGCAGCAGCATACTGTGACAGTATTGAATTTTCTGCTACCCAATCACTTCCTGACTAACAAAACTTGGGAACCAAACTAATTTGTTAAAAGGGAGAATGTAATTAACTTCCTCTATGCTCGTGCTCGGAGACCTCTCAGTGAAAGCCCAGTGTGACTTGTCTTCAGAGGGCATTAATGCATGTGGGGGTGAGAAAGCTTTTGTACGTGTATCTATGTCTTGTCTGTTTGGCTTTTGTGCCAACTTCAAAGCCATCTGCTCTGGGGTAGAAAAGCCTGCCTAACAGACGAAGGCAGCTGCCATGAAAGTGTTTGCATGCTGATCTCTCAGCTACTTCTCCTGTAACCTTGGATGACCATCTTTTCTAGGTAAAGAGAGAGAACATGAACCTCTGGGGTAGGATCTGATAAATCGTGCCTTTCCCCTAAACATATGTGATTAGTTATATCGCTCCTGGTAAGCAATGGACTAAATCACGTAACTTGAGAGCATGGCTGCGTACATTACAGATTGGCATTGGTCTGGTCAGCTCAATATATGGGCTATAATCTCTCTGTCACCTCACAGCTCTTCTCCGGTTGCCATCACATCCCCGTAACTGCTTTTTGCCATATCTGATCACTAAAAACAACTGTATAGCCCAAACAGGAGATGTGTTAACTAGGGCTTTATCAACAAGTGGTGCTTGACTTTAGCTCAGATTGCTTTAAGTGTCCAACCTCTACAGCATATTCACAGGAGGAGGTATGAAGATTTCATCTAAGCACGGTGATTTGTCCAAAAAGATCAGTGTGCACTTCCTTTTATCAGCCAGCAACACAAAATCATTGCTCTGTGTTCTCTGTCTGCTTTATATTCACTTCATTTAACTTACTGCATGGAAAGTCAATTGGCTTGGGCTACTGGTGTACCAGAATAAGACTTTTTTCCAGCATGGAGGCGAACATGCAGTAGTTGATCGCATTTGAACCAGGGCTCAGAAGTTCATTCAAGCTAAATATATCATTGCAGTGTTGTTCGAGATGTCAGACACTAAGCTTGTATATGACTACTTTTTTTCCATACAAACCCACTTGAACATTTGCATCAGGCTTTCCACTGTTCACAAAGCCAGTCCAAAGCTCAAACTGGTTTTCATTTGCTTTTCCTTTAACTACATAAACTCAGCAAGACAACTGATCCCAGTCCAGATCAAGCTACCCATCTGACAGATCTTCTTTCTGAAACCCAGCAGTGGGTTTCTAGTATATTACATACCTCTCTCAGTCCCTAAAAGAGACTCAGAGCAGCAGTCCCTTTGAAAACCCCATTTACTTTTCCGTGTAAATATGAAGCAGGACAGTTATGTTATGGCCAGATGGGGAAGTTTGTGCTACAAGCCTTCATGCACCAAAGTGACTCATCTGACATAAGAAGCTAATTACTGTAGGCAAATGACAGAGCGCCTGGAACTTTAGGTGGGTTGAATTGCCCCTTTGCTGGCTATGTCACAGTCTGGCTCCACAAGGAGCCTGCATTCCCAGTCTGAGCAGCTTGACTGAATCCCTGGCACAAAGCGGAATGAATTATACATCAGTGAACCTCAGTGTTTGACCAGATGGGCATTAAAGTGGAGGAGTCTTCCTGGAGTCTTTTCAGCCTTAAAAATTATGCTGGGAGGTTTCTAAAGGGCAAGATACGTTTGTTTTGTTTCAGGTGGTTTTGGATTTAAGGGGTTGGAGAGCTTGATGGATTTGATTTTGTCCTTGCTTTCTGTTCTTTAAGGTTTGGGGAAGAGTCTTATTCTAGGAGCATTTTTTCTTATCTGTGCTTAGACCTGGGGGGTCAGGAAACAGGAATGAGAATATGTACAGTAATTGTAAAGCAATAAAACTCAGATGAAGTTTCAGTTTTCCAGTCTTCTAAAACAGAGCAGCAGGTGAGAAACATATTTTGTGAAAAAAAAAAAAAACCTAAGTGCTTTTGTTGTTGTTCATGTCACAAATGCTATAACAAATAAATAATCTCTCTCTGACAAGGAGCATGCTCTTGGGTTTGGCCCTTGAGGATCTTTGCTGTTGCAGAGGGGACTGTGACATAGCGAGGAGATGAAAAAGCTCACGCAAGGATACCTAAAGGTGTGATATCCCAGCCCAATTTAACATCTCTGCTTTAGCAGATGAATGAATGGCCAGCATCTCAGCTCGCCAATTTAAAGTTAGCTCAAGTATCTCTGCCCTACGTGCTACCCAAGCAGCCACACGCTAATATAGTTGTTACTTGTGTCACTGCGTAGCAATCTTTTGTGTCATCTCGGCTTATACTAATACTACAGGAAAGAAAAGAATGACTAGGATGTGGCCAAATAAAATTTCCAGCTGGTTGCTTCTTTACTGAATGCTTCAGACCTATTTATTAAGCTGGGTTAAATTCAGCAAATAGTTTAAGTTGGAAAAAGAGGAGAAAAAGTGGTTAGTGCTTAAATTTTCCAAAACAGAGAGGGGGTTGGTTTTGTTTTCACTGTCTTGATTCACAGGGAGGCTTGGAAACCATTCACAGACAGGAGGGGGGAGTCTTTCCCTCCAATTTCTCTCATCCTAGAGACTTACCCAAAGCAGAAGAGGATCCATGCTGACTTGCATGATTCCCTGATTCCCTGGCTGTGGTGTGCCAGTGTGAGTGGAGAGGTAGGCACTTGGCAACTACGGAAGCCTCTGTGCCGAAGAGGCTTGTTTGCAGGAAGAGCATTAAGTCAGTTTGGCCCAGGTTTGCACACCAGCCAACTTCACTGAGCAGCTACCTGCAAACGTGCCCCAGCCAGAAAGTGGACAAATACACAAGCATTCTGGCAGAGCGGTCTCCACAACAGCTGGCTTTTGCCCCAAATTTGCCCTGCCTCATTACTAAGATGAGCAATTTATTAACTGAGAACTTCCAACACTGGAGGAGGAGGTTGGTGTATGCTGGGGAGGATTCCCAGGAGAGTGTTGGTGGAGATGGGCTCCATGTCTGCCTGGCCCAGGGATCCAAATCACAGGGATTTCAGAGAGCTCATCGCTTCCTGGGAAGCGCTCAACACCCTGCAGGATCAGGCCTGCGTGCTCCGTGCAGAAAGCCCTACTAAACCCTGGTGCCCGGGTGCTGAAATACTACCTGTGTTTTCAAGGTACTGCTGTGAAGGGACATAGCAGACCTAGTCAGAGAACCTTGGACTGCTGGACAAAAAAGAATAGTCAATTTTAATGTTTAAAATATTCCTATTTTTATATAAATCACTGATTAAAGGAATTGTGGGAAATGCAGAACGATATAAGCAAAAACCTAGCATAGCTGTAGAGAGATGTTGTATGTTTACATAACTATGGATAGATATTATGGTATAGCATATATATAGCTATGTAAAACATGCTATACTATGTTTTACATAGCTATAGATAGATACTGTATGTTTTGAGGCTGAAGCTTGAAATTGCAGGTTAGTGGAAGATTATGCTTCAGCATTACAAGAATTGCCCAGTCGATGATAAATGTGTCCAGGGGCTTCTTACACTCTTCTAGAGGCTGAATTAACTCCTTGCACAAGTATTAGGATGCAGTTTAAAAACAAAACAAAACAATAAAAAAAACCAAAACAAACCACCCCAGACTGGATGTTGATGCTGCTTTTTGAAGAAACAGCATTAAGATGAGAGATATTTTCACACAGCAAATGAAGAAGTACTTTTGCTCCAGTTAGATACACAAGGTGCACAGCTAAGGTTGTGCAGGCTGGGCTTGTCTGCATCTCTGTTAAAAGTGTACATTTGACTCTTCTGGACAGGTTGTCCTCCTACAACAGAGAAATGCAGTTTCTCTAAGTTAGAATGGTGTCAAAGTTTGCATTTCTGTATTGTATTTCTGTTTCTGAGGCTAGCTTTCAGGAGACAATATTTTATAAATATTTTTGCAAATTATAGACATTAAAACCCATATAACTTTCAATTATACACTCTGCAAAAGAATATGTAAACTTTTGGAAGAAAAGATTCGAGAACAGTGCCTCACCTAAATAACCTTTTCTTATCTCAGTTGTTCAGCTGAGTGTGGAGGGGTACTTACACAAGTAAGGATTTCTCATCTCAGTAACATTTGGCAGGATCAAGGACAAAATTAAAAAAACCAAACTAGTCCAATTTAAACAAATCCCTTGCTCTAGTATTACTCAGCTTCGGCCAAGCTATCGTTTTCCAGCCTCATAAAACTGTCATGTCATTAGCGTTTTGGGATGGTCTCCTTATAAACCTGACCTTTACAATGGATTTTACACCTGGGCTTAAAAATCTCATTCTTACTTTCCCCCATAGTCGTCTGGCGTACTGACTAAAGGGCTGTGTTGGATGGGAGCGGGTTGGATTTATAACTCTTCGTTATGTAGCCAGCTTCTCCCCTGTAATTCTTTAATTTGTAAGGTAAGCAAGCCGGTGGAGAAACATATACAAAAGTATGTATGTGACCTTAATTCTGGGCAGGCAGATCGCGCACAGGTCATAATGGTGTTTATTGAGCTCCCCTATATATAGCAACTCCAGCCCGAGAAAGGCTTCACTCCGAGAGCTGCTTGATCCTCCTTTTCATCGCCATGCAGTGGGAGGCACTTTAGCTGGCTTTTACTGTAAGCCCAGAGAGAAATACCCCCAAGACATTTGCTGCACGAACCTCAGCTCAGTGACCAAACATAGGCCCCGTGGCAGGGAAGTGTGCATAATGAACAGGGGTCGCTTTTCATGTGGCCCTCTGAACATTATTTATTGAAGGCTGTGAGCAAACGAATCCCAGTCCAACACTGGCTGCTCTCCAGAGCACGGCAATTGCACTTTACAGTCTCACGATAACAGATTTGCAATTTACTGCTTGGGTGCGTATTCGTCGGTAGAAGCTCTTCTATGTCAACAAATTGTTGCCAGAATTCCAAAGCCCTCTGCAAAGCAAAGCAGTCGATTGCATAAAGAGACAGTATTATCTGATATAAAATCCAGCCCAGCTGTTTGGGTTTCCAATTCTATAATAAGTGAAAAATGATAGTACTCCTTTATGGTTTTATGTGATGGTCCCTGGCCAGTTAAAAATAGATTTTTTTTAAAAAAGTAGATTAAAATAGTAAATACATATTTCATAAAATATATCAATAAAAATAATAATGCAATAAATTCATAAACTATGAGAAAATTATATTAGTTATTATATAGAAATAATAAAATATATTTTAAAATACAATACAAAAAATAATAACAATCTAACAAAATGTAGTCTGGTTATATTTACATTGCTTCAGGAAATCATTCCTTGTTTTCCCATGTCCAAACACTATGAAGAAGACAGGTCTTTGAGCCTGAATCATTCAGCTCAAGCTTACCTCTATAAATATTCAGTTTTGTATAATTTTAATGAATGGTCATAAATCAGCTCTCTTGTCCCCCCACCAGCTTGGTGATAACACCTCAAGGAAAGGTCATGGTTTCAGGTTTTGTGGCAATCGCCTCCACAGTTCCAATAATCAGATATATCTGCAGTTCTCAGGTTACCCAATAATACTGTACAAAGAATAGGGTCAGTCCAAAAAGTTCATTTCCAAAGGCAGGCCAGGCCTGTGATGGGGGACCTGAGTGGACCAGTGACCTGGAAGGAGGTGGTCCTGTGGAAAAAGGACCATGAGAGACAAGGGGGAAGGAGCAGCAAAGTTGAAATCAGTCTGTAACTTCAGTTCCTTGAAAAATACTGGTATAAGTATGCACTCTGTAGGCCCTTAAAAGACAGCACATAAATAACAGCTAATGTGAGTTTGATAGGGTTTGTTCTTGATAAGTTCCTCTAAATTCCTTCTAAAACATGGCAATGGGCTTGGCAAAGAGTGCAGAAATGGTGTTTGGCTTTGGTATGGCATGATACTCTTCTTTTAGCCATCATGAGGAGCACTGTGCAGGTGAAACTGAGGTGAGAAATGACTGCTTGGATCATGCTCCAAGGTCACTTGTAAGTAGTCACTGCACCGTTTGTATTAGGAATGAACTTACAGGGGTCAGCATAGCTGCGTATTTTCATTAGTAACTGGAGGATGAATGGAAAACGTGCAGGCAGTAGGACTTAGTGGGTAGTGTTGGTGGTAGGAGGACGGTTGGACTAGATGATCTTGTAGGTCCTTTCCAACCTTGCATTTCTATGATTCTATGCAGCACGAAAACAGCAAACTAGTTACTCAGGGGTATATAAGCAGATCAAAGTGATCTCCCTCCTCTTCTCACTGGGGTGAGGCTCCACCTGGCATTTTGTGACCACTTCTTTCACCTCCCATATAGATTTGCTAAAGAAAGCTGGAGAGCACTGATGGGAGCATGTGTCCCATGGGTAAAGGTTAAGTGAATTAGGTCTGTCAACACCAAATGAAAAGATGGTGAGACAGGGAAACACACTAGTCACCCTTAGATATGCAAAAACTTGCAGGATGGAGAGTGGCAATCATGTCTTCTTCCACCCGTGGCAGAAATAATGGCTTTACAGCAAGGAGGACTCAGGTAGACCTGAGGACAATTTTTTGTGGATAATCCGGTGCTGGGCAAGAGGGCCTGGGGAAGCTGTGAAGTCTCTGCAAGCAGAGATTTGTCAGGACAGGCTGGACAGATAACCTGTCAGGATGTTGGTGAAGACAATAAAGTGTTTATAAATAGTCTTATTCAACAAGTTCCTGCACATTGCATGTGCCGCTGCTGTCTACGTGTAACAGCCACTGGAATATTCTCTTGGATCAATGACATTGTAGACACTGTTTAACCTGACATATTGAAAATTCAGCAAGTATTTAATTTATTCCGTCTGAGCAGCAGACTCACCATATAAATTCATGAACTTATATTTAGACTGTATTTGCAGCACGACTGAAAAGTACCAAAGAAATCTAAGCTTGTTCTGGGATTACGTTCCTGCCTGTTTGTTTTGGCATGAGATTTTGGGGTCTGGAAGAGAAGGATGGGTAGCAAGGGGGAGGATCTGTTTTAAAAATATATGCATCTTCTGCAGACCTTGTAAGGCATCCAGCAGGAGCTGCTTATAGCAGAGGGAGCCACAGGCTGGGTTTTTTTGTCATTTAACAAGCACTTCAGACACCTATTCTCGCAGGGGCTCAGTTACATGGGAGCACACTGCAGAGCTTAAGGCAGTGGCCAGAAAATGATCCCTTCTCATCCTGGAAGGAAAAGTGGCCTCCCGTTCGAAAGGCCATGCCAAGGCCTTTGAATCCTGTAAGCTCAAACACTCAGGTTAGGGTATTGAAATCCACCCAGCTCCACGCTTTTTTTTCCTCAGGAGAGGGTCTGACTTTCACTAAAATGGAGAAGTCTGTCAGGAAGGAGACAACATAGGGTTTCAATTTGCATGTTGAGTGTTCAGAAGAGCCCCTCAATCTCTCAAGCAGGCTTGGCACGGAAAAGAAATGATCCCCTCGGCTGGTGTAGTCTTCTGCATGTGAGAAGGGCTAGACCCGTCCAGGTGTTAGTTTTCACTTAGGACTCAGTACTTTGTCAGCCAGGCCCTTGCTAAGTCCCAGAAGAGACACTGGTTTAGTGCAAGCTCCGAAAATCTCATTTTATTTCCACTTGGGTTTGTTAAAACGTTTCCATACCGAAGTGCATGTGTGGGTATTGTATTTTCTTTCTATATATCTGGTAGCACTTAGAGATTTATAATGTGTGCTGGACCTTGCTGCTTATTGCTAAACCACAAGTCCCATTCTCCTTCCCAAGGTGGCTTTTTTTCCTGTTTTTCAAGCGCTATTCCTAGGGCACATCAGAGTGCAGGTTTTGATCTTCCTTTCTCCTTAACACACACATCTAAACTCTAGCCAAGTATTTATATGCTTTGATTTCAAACATGAGAAAGATGATGTCTACCACCAAGCTCATTTTGACAATGCACAATGTTACCAAAAAGATTACTAATAGAGAAATCAAGCCCAGCAGTATTCCAATATTATTCAAACGAGACTAATCAGCCAAAAGTAAAGCTTCTTCCTATGACTGAATCATTCTTCACCTCTCTCAGAACCCATAATAAAATGAAGTCTTCTGCACAGAATGCAGCAGAATCCTTCCACTGTTTCCCTATTTTCTGCAGAAGCCATTATTTCTTTCCATGTGAGTAGCATAACCTCTCCTGCAAGCCATCTTAGTTACTGGAATTGTATCTGTCTTCTCTGTGCAAATATATACTTTTATTTTCCTTCTGTATCAGCCTGATTTTATTAACAACTTTGATTTTTATTCCTACTTCAGTTTTTAAAAACTGTGACTCAACACTGTAAGAACTAAAATGTGTCACATGGTATTAACATTTCTTAATGTTATTTAACAAATTAGTATTTTCCCTTTTCCTAGTCAAAGAAAGCTCAACTAAATCTTCCCCTCCTGCTGTTCCTCCAGCAGTTGTTCACTTTTAGGTCCATGCCTCAGTTAAAGGAAAAAAAGCCCATGCCACGTTCTGCATCCTCTCCTGTGCAGAGTATAGTTACCGTCTCCCTAACCGTAATGTCTTTATGCTGCTCCTAAGTGCCTCGTCTTAAAATCCCTTGTGAATCTCACTTCCCTGCTGCTTTCTTAAGTGTTGTATTTCAAGGTGTACAGATAATTCAGCCTATCTGGATTTTTCCCATCACTTTTACCTGTCTGATCTAACCTTATATTAGCAAAAGGCAGCATGTGGTGGAACAATGCATGTTGTCATTTTTAACAGCAAGAGCTTAAAAGTAGAGTAGCTATTCTGTTATGAAAGGCACTCATACAGATTTTGTGTGGTTGTCAGGATGGCAGCAGTAACACTTCACAACAGATTTGGATGCAGAGATCTTGGACATCATTACCTGTAGCGAGTGAGAGAGACTTAAAGGTGGAAAACACAAAAAAGTAATCGGTGTTAATCATGAACACCTCACACATTAGGATGACGTGCATTAGTTACTGATACCCAACATTTTAAAGTAAAATCACATTGATTTCATTATTAATCATCTGAGGTGTCCTGCCAGAGTAGACTGAGAAACTGCTATTTGCAATAAGGTATTATGGGGCCCCAGTTTTCCTGGGTACTTGTGGTTGGGGGCAAAAAGTTCTATCACTTTACTTTTGCTTGGTAGGGTTCGTTTTCCAATGGTAATAGATATAGAAAAGTTTATAAAAAAATTAAAAATCCACACCTTTGCAAAACTGTTGAAGAGCTTTGATCCTTTCTAGGCAGCACTACAGGGGAGCAGTCCCGGGGAGTCAGTGCTTAGGTTCAAGCTGTGCGCCCAAGCTTCAAATACATATGATGTATGGGGCTTATTAAGCACCTCTGAAACAGGCTCTAGAAAGCTGACACTAAGGTAGCTAAGACGAAAGGCTGAGGAGAAGGAATTAAGCTTGAACTCCTGTGGAATTTTACACTTTGCTCTGGGCCAGCCTCACAGCAATGCATCCCTGAGGGGCTGGCACAGTGTCAGGGCAGAAAGTTCTGACACACAAAAAAAAAGAGGAGGAAATCCTTCTCATTTCCCTCCCCCCTCCTCAAGTACGCATACAGGAATTATTACAGCACTTATACTGGAAGTTACACTTTCACTTTTTTTCAGTAGGCATTAGGATTGGGGTGGCTCTGTACACTGTAGCTACATCTCAGTGCCATGGGAAATACACTGATCTGACTGCCTAAGGCACGCGCCTCCAGGGCTAGCCATAACTGAAAGTGGGGAAGAACAGGTGAGGATCTTATGGACGGATTTTTGTCATCGGGGCCATAAATTCCCTGGGGTGGGAACACAGATATGTTATAGGCATACATGTATGGGTGCTCCACTATGGTCTGAGCCTCAGCTGTGAGAATCACCGTCCGGTGTTCTACGATTGAGCAGGTTCAGTTCAAGGTATCACCAAAGGAAAACAGCAGAGAAGCTGACTCTGGACCATAGCTGGAAACTAGACCATGGAAATAGATAAATGAAAGGTCAAGTTTCAGTGCTTGTTTTGGTGGGGAACTTATTTGGGGATCTTGGCAGGAGTATACGAACAACTGTTACAACTTAAAAAAAGAACAAAACCCCCATTTTTTAATTGTGCTGGTTTCACAAGCAAAAATCTGATTTATTGTGCATTCTTAATGCAGAAAGAACAAATACTAGAGAGGAAAGTTAGCATGAGAGACTGACATGTGAGACCCTGGTTTGGGGGACCAGAGGGTGGGGGCAGGAAGAGTATGGTGTGGAGATCTTGTTTGAGACGAGGCATCTGATGGAAGAGAGGCAGAGTAGGAGGCAGGGATACTACTGCTGCCAGCCCTCTGCCTAAGTACAATGAATGAGCAAGGTTTAAAATCTAATATCCCTCTTCATCCCAAGTGTTTGGAAAGAACTGCATTTGAGGCTCTAGTCTTGTCCCACTGCCAGCTGAAACCAAGATCTCTCTTTAATAATCCCTGCCATATGGGGAGAGCCTCACCATACTTCACCTGACTCCCTCCAAACCCTCCAAGTTTTGGAGGATGCTTCTTTCTGTTAAAATATCGCCTGGTGCTTTAACAAGAGTCTTCACACTGTCAGTCTGCAGCCAAAAAAACTACTGCATGACTATGTAGGGTGTAAGTGCCGGAGCCATCTCACGTATTATCCTCCAGGAAAAAACTAATTTCTTTGCTGAAGCCAGATATGAAACCTGCCATTGCTGCAGGGACCCTCACAAGCCATTGCTTGGGCTCAGTAAAGGAAGGAGGCCACTTTTCCCAGAAGCATTGGGAACACTGCAGCCTTGTGGGGCAGATGGCAGCAGAGCTATGGGGTAGGGTGAGGAGCTGGAACAACCTTGGAGCTGGGAACACCAAAAAATGCTTTTTTTTAACATGGACAGTGCTAGAGAAAGGTGGGATGGCCTCTGCTTCACCTTTTTGTCCCTGCATGCCTGTGGCATCCCTGGGAGGACTGCACACCATGTCCCCCATGCCAGTGCACACAGCTTGAAGGGGCATGGATCCTGCTACTTGCTTTGGGGTTTTCCACAACCTTTCTATGCCTAATGTGCAATGTTACCAGCCCAACACCAGCTTGCTTACCCAAGAGTGTTGGGCTTGTTTATTAAGCTGTAAATGTAGGCTGTTATCTGCATTGTATACCTGAGGGCTACTTCCCAACATTGCTTGCTTTCCCCCATTTCTCTTCCCGTGTTTAACAGCTCATCTTTTGCTTCCATGACTCTGGAGCGATTTTTGGTGTGTCATCTTGGGGACTGCTCAGTAAAGCCTTCAGCCACCAAAGGTCAGGCATGCCACAGAAATGGCTGTTAATAGATCTGAGGTGCTGGTTATGTCTAAAACGGCTTTTCCTGGAAAAGGGCAACTCGCGGCCCCTGGCCGGCAGCTCTCTGGGCCGCTGTGAAGGCACAGGGCCAGGCTGGCATCCACAGTGCACCCCTCTGCAACGCACCTCCTGCAGGCGAGGATGCGAGGTACAAGGGGGTAGTTTAAGGAAGAAAGAAGCTGTTTGGCCGCTGCTGCATGTGGGACGAGGGTGCGTTGTGAGTAGGCAAGTCTGCATGCTCAGACGGTGCCCTGGGAGCTGCCTCTCTCAGCCAGCGCCGCCGGCTCACCGGCCGGGGAGCCCAGGCAGCGGCAGCATCTTCGGAGGCAGGGGCAACTCTCCTCGTCCACGGGGCGGTTGGGCGCCTTTATTCCGGCAAACACAGACGTTTAAAATAGGATTTTGTTCAACGGCGTGAGTGACGCTGGCTCTATGTATAGTCCACGCCTGGGACTGGCCAACTGACGCCCATCTCGGAAAAAAAAACGGAGTTACCCGGACCCTTCCCAGGACACCCNCCCGAGCCCAGCCGGCCCGACCCCCCCGCCCCCCGGCGGTGATGCCCTCCTCCGCGGAGGACAAGAGAGAAGGGGAGGGAAGAGGAGGGGAGGGCAGGGGGTGGGCGGCCCGCTGCCACCCCCACGGTCCTTGCCCGTCCCCGCAGCGCTGCCCGTCCCTGCCGGCACGTGCCTGCCCGCCCTCTCGG
>VZTM01027466.1:213976-244907 GCA_013400555.1 Jacana jacana
CCGCCCGCCGAGGGTCCACCCGCCGCCGTCTACCGCCCGCCGCTGCCCTTCGCCACCCTGCCCGGCGCCGCACCGCCGCCGCTGCTCTGCTTCTCGTCCTCCATGCCCGCCACGACAACAGCAGCTGAGCCTTTCCCGCAGACGCAGCGCAAGATGCTGCTGGACGTTAGCACCGGGCAGTACTATCTGGTGGACACACCTGTGCAACAGCCCCTCAAGCGGCGCCTCTTCGACCCCGAGACTGGTCAGTACGTGGAGGTGCCGGTGCCCCAGCAGCCAGCCGTCACCCCCGTCCCGCTGCCCCTCTCGCCCCTGGCCCTCAATGCTGGGGCTTATGGTGCCACATACATGCTCTACCCCGGCCTCCTGCCCGCCATGTTGCCCACCAGTGCCCTGCCGCGCCCATTATCCCACCCAGGCAGTGATGTCAGCGCCCCGGCTGAGTCCGGCAGCCCGGCAGCAGCAGAGGCAACTTTCGTCGAGAGTCCCTACTATGTGGCCACTGGCAAGGGCCCACCACCACCACGGCGTGGGGCAGCTGAGGCAAAGCCTGTTATCAGTATCACAGCGCCGGCCACTGGCCCACGGATCGTTGCACCACCATCCTTCGATGGCACCACCATGCGCTTTGTGGTGGAGCACCGGTGAAGAGCACAGGTGAGTCAGTGCAGGCTGTTAGGCGTGGTGGTCACCAGTGACAGCTATTAAGAACTGACCAGGTTACCCACTGAATGAGAGCTGTGCCACAGGTTCTCCTTGAAGGGGGTAAGTAATGGGCCTGGGGGCTGCAGGTGAGCCCTCACTAGGACTTGAAATAGAAGCATAAGAAAGAAATGCAAAAACACATGCCCATCAGTGTAGTTCAGTGTCTCAGAGCAGGGTTATTACCCTTTGTTTTCATCCAAAGGCAGCTTCAGTAGAAGCACAGTAGTGGCTCATCACACAGTCCATGTTTGCACAGCCCCATGGCAGAAGGGGCCTGTCTCATTTGGGTCCCAGTGCGGGAACTGCTGCTGGGCACCTCCCCTGGACCCACCCACAAGCCATGAAATGACCCCTCTGCCTTGGCAACATATCTCCAATGCCTCATCTCTTGCCTCTTCCTCCCAAGGAGATGAGAGCACCCATCTCTCTGTTCTGAACCCCTCCTCTCCATCCTCGGGAAGAGGAGAAGGGTCTGATGGAGGCAAACTCTGATTTCAGGTTCTTCTTGCTAGCGGGAAGAGGGAACAGATGCCAGCAGTTCCCCCGATTCCATAGGGCTGTGAACAGCGGTGCCCACAGCTGCCTGTACTGAAGAGGGCTCCAATGGAGTCTGCAGACACTGCTGCAGATTGTGATTTTGCATAGCTGCTCCAAGCTTGGCCTGCCTCAGTCCCACCAGCGTCTGGGGCTGTAACGCAGGGCCAGCCTCCGAATTCAGGAATGTGCATGCGGGAGCATCGAGTATCTGGTTCGGAGCAAGGAGGAGGGCACAGGGCTGAGCGTACAGCACACATTGAAACTAGGGTGTTGGATGTCCTGTGCAAAATAATGAAGGAATTATGACATTTCCTTTTAAAGTATCTGAAATATTAAGAAAGCACCTTCAGGGTGGGTGTCACTGCTCCTTTTGCCTCATGCATTAGAACACAAGGCTCATCTGTATCAAGTGCAGTATTGGGCAGAGCTACCAGTGTCTTTTGCAGCTTACCAAAGACTCACTGAGTTTGTTCTTGGGCTGTATGAAGAGGCAAAGAGAAACAGCAGTGACAGACGGGGATCCTCATGCATTAGAACACAAGGCTCATCTGTATCAAGTGCAGTATTGGGCAGAGCTACCAGTGTCTTTTGCAGCTTACCAAAGACTCACTGAGTTTGTTCTTGGGCTGTATGAAGAGGCAAAGAGAAACAGCAGTGACAGACGGGGATTTGGGTTTGTCACCAGTTTGCCCTAAGTTTTGTTTGGTCATGGGCTTGAGAGCCAATTTTTTCTTCTGGTGTTTGTGTTACCTTTTTTTTGCTTTCTTAGTTCCTTTAATTTGCCTTATCTGCTACAATGTAGTAGATTGTTGAATGAAGCCTTATTGAAATTATTTCTATGCCTGTTTCTCTGCTTGTAAATACTTTTATCTCAGAGATGGCATTTTTTTAAATCCTGGATAGAAATGCAGTTGTTTTCATTGCCCCTTATGAGGTTACTCAGGATAGGTGAAGTTCCAATTTAAATTGAGCCCTGCCGTGCTACTCAACTTGATCTTGTCAGTGAAGTCTTCAAAACTCAAGGCTAAACTGAAAAGTATCTTGATAAAATGGCAAAAGGTATTTAATTTTTCCATTTAGCCTTAAGGATTAAGTCTTAAAACTTCTTAGATTCAGTCTGCAAGCACAAGGAATCAGTTATTTGTGAGACTTCCATTTAGATACTCACTGGTTTTGGAGAGGGTATTTCTATTTTACAGCAACGAATTAAATGCTTCTAACTTCTAGCTTCACAATCCTATTTCACTCTTTAAAACTCAAACCCATTGTATTTCCCAGTGGGATTCGCCCCTCTTTTCCCAGAGGATTATCCTGCCGTGTCATTCAGCTAGTTTGCCTACAGTGCCCCTGTACCACTGTGGTGGGTGATGCTCTCGGCAAAGTGGTGATGATAGTAAGTCTTATTGGTGACTTCAACTGCATCAATGCTCTGCTTTTTTGCATGATGTCAGAGCTCTACTGTTGCAAGGCTGGTGTGAAAGCTGCCCCAAAAGATCAGCGAGGTGTTCCTTACATTACGAAGGTCAATCAGCAGTTTGAAGACTTTCATCTTTTACCATTCATGATGCTGAGATGCGTGTTGTCGAATAGCGACAGGGGTGCCCCCTCCCTGCTGTCTCAGACCTGGAGAGGCAGGTAGGCGTCCTGCCAGTGTATAATGGATGCCATGTGGGGTTTTTTTCTCAACCTGTTCTGAAAGTCAGTAAAGCAGACCATTGTAACTGCAAGACACGTTTAGCTTGTCATCAGACTTGGGTTATTCTCATAGGTCTCGGTGGAAGGTCTCTCACTGTAAGTCTGCACTGGGCAAGGAAGGCTGGCAAGGGGCTCAGTTTTTGAGGCTTTTCAGAGCTGGCTGAGGAGGCATGGGGTGGAGCTGGAACCCTCAACAGCAGATTTAAATGAGGCAACAGAGCACAGTGACCTGGTTGCTGCTCAGTGAGCAAGCAAGGAGCAGGTGTGCGTCACCTGGGAGCACCACAGAGGAGTCTGCCCGGGGCAGTATTGAAAGACTGCCAACTTGGCCACAGAATAGTGATGGTAGCCACACAGAAGAGGACCATGTTGTCTGTACGCTCTGTGTGCATTACTTCTGATGCAGCTTCCCAGACAGAGCTCCTGTAGGAACATGCTGCCTTTCAGAGAGACACGGGACTGCGGGCTGTGCCCTGCTCATATGTTGGTGTCAGATGGCATTGGTGGGCTCAGGTAGAAGAGCTCTTCCACGTAGTGATGGAGCTAGGGAGGAGGTAAGTTGAGGACAATCAGGGAATGTGAGAAGTAGAAAGACTGCCAGAGTTGCACCCTGCCTTCTATAGCAGAAACCAAGCAAGCTGACAGAGCCCCTGCTACAGAGAACTCCCTGTCCTCTCTCTGCCTGACTGAACAAGGTAACTTAGAGGACAGGGACCTGTGGGAACAATTCCCTGCCCAACAAAGCAGATGTGTCTCCCCAGTAATTCCCCCACCTCCCCAGGTACCCTTAAAAAAAAGGTATGAGGCTCTGCGAAGGGAACCCAATCACTATGAGGAGGATAATTCAATGTCTATGGAAGTGTTGCCAGGGTTAAATCAGATTAAACCCAGCATCAAAACATTGTTAGCCCAGAAAAAAGATGGGTCATTGTTGTAGGCGACTCCATCCTGAAGGGAGTGGAAGGCCCAATGTGCAGACCTGATCGACTTTTCAGGGAGGTCTGCTGCCTCCCTGAGGTCCAGGTTAAAGACATGAAAAGAAAATTTCCCTCCCTGTTAAGACCCTCAGGTTATTATCCTTTACTCATTTTTCTGGCAGGCAGAGACAAGCTGTTAACAAGAAAGCCAAGGGTGATCAAAAGAGACTTCTGGGCCTTGGGACAAGTGGTCAAGGGGTCAGGAGCGCAGGTGGTGTTCTCCTCTTGTCATCCCAGTCTTGGGGAAGGATGAGTAAGGTAACAAGAAGAGCCAGCAGATCAATACCTGGCTCCAATCCTGGTATCAGAGGCACAGCTTTGTTTTTTTCAAGCACAAGAAGGTTTACATGACTCCAGGCCTACTGGAGACAGATGGGGTACAGCTGTCTCAAAAGGGGAAGAGGGTCTTTGTGCAGGAGTTGGCAGGCTCATCAAACAGTTTTTAAACTAAGTTTGAAGTGGGAGAGAATTCATCAGCAGAGACGCAAGGGTTATCAATGGGTTAGGAACGATAGCTGTGCCTTGGAATGGTCGGATAGAAGTTAGACCTTCCTACAGCGAAAAGGTGGTGGGACCGGTAGCCCAGATGAAGTGCTTTTACATCAAACAGGAGGAGCTGGAAGCCATTGTGCAGCAGGAAAGCTATAATGTACTTGCCATCATGGAAATGTGGTGGAATGACTTGCATGACTTGAGTGCTGCATTGGATGACTACAAACTCTTCAGAAGAGACAGGTGAGAAAGGAGAATAAGTGGGATGTCCCTGTGTGTCAGGGAGGGTTCTGAGGTTCTGAATGTCAGGAGCTAACTGAGGGTAGCAGTAGTGTTGAGTGTTTATGGGAAAGAAACAGGTAGGGCCAGCAAGGTTGATATCATGGTGGGAGTCTGTTATAGACTGCCCAACCAAAATGTAGACGTAGATGAAATGTTCTATAAGCAGTTGGGAGAGATCTCAAGGTCGCTTGTCCATGTCCTGGTGGGAGACTTCAACCAGATATCATCTGGGAACAGCTGAGAGGGAACAGTCTAGGAGGTTCCTGGAGTGTGTTTGGGATAACTTCCTGACACAGCTGGTGAGAGAGTCAACTAGGGAAGGAGCCCTGCTGGATCTGCTGCTTGTAAATAGAGAAGAACTAGCGGGAGATGTGATGGTTGGAGACCATTTTGGGCACAGCAATTGTGAAATGATAGAGTTCTCAATTCTCAGGGAAGCAGGAGGGGAGCCAGCAGGACTGCCATCATGGATTTCTGGAGGGCAAATTTTGGTGTTTTCAAGACCCTGCTTGACAGAGTCCCTTGAGAGGCAGTCCTGAAGGGCAGAGGAGTCTAGGAAGGCTGGATGTTTTTCAAGGAGGACAACTTAAAAGTGCAGGAGCAGGCCATCCCTGTGCGCTATAAAGCGAGCCATCAGGGGAAAAGGCCAGCCTAGCTGAACAAAGAGATATGGTCACAACTCAGGGGAAAAAGGAGAATTTATGGCCTTTGGGAAAGGAGGCAGGCCACTCAGGAAGGTTACAAAGGTGTTATAAGACTGCATAGGGAAAAGATTAGAAAGGCCAAAGTCCAACAAGAACTTAACCTGGCCTTGGGTGTTAACAATAAAAATAATTTCTATAAATTTGTTTGTAAAAAGAGAAGAACTTGGGAGAATCTCCATCCTGTACTGAATGCAGGAGATAACATATTGACAAAGGATGAGGAGAAGGCTGAGGTACTTAAAGCCTTCTTTGCCTCGGTCTTTATTAGTAGAGTAGGTTGCTCCCTGAATACCCAGACCCCTGAGCTAGCAGATAGGGGCAGGGAGCAGAATGAAGACCCCTTAATCCAAAGGCAGGTGGTGAGGGAACTGCTTTGGTACCTGGATATAAACAAGTTTATGGGGCCAGATAGGATCCTCCCGAGGGTACCAAGGGAGCTGGTGGAAGTGCTCGCTGAGCCACTTTCCATCATTTACCAGCAGTCCTGGAAAACTGGGGAGATCCCAGCTGACTGGTGTCTAGCAAATGTGACAGCCACCCACAAGAAGTGTCAGAAAGATGATGCAGGCAACTGCAGGCCTGTCAGTCTGACCTCAGTGCCTGGGAGGGTTGTGGAACATATCATCCTGAGTGCCATTATGCGGTGCATGAAGGATGCCCAGGTGATCAGGCCCAGCCAGCATGGGTTCATGAAAGATAGGTCCTGCTCGACAAACCTGATCTCCTTCTGTGATAAGATGATCCACTTGGTGGATGAGGGAAAGGCTGTGGATGTTGTTTCTCTGGACCTTAATAAAGCCTTTGATACGGTCTCCCACAGTATCCTACTGGAAAAGCTGGCTGCCCATGGCTTGGATGGGAGTAGTCTCCACTGAATTAAAAACTGACTGGAGGGGTGGGCCCAGAGAGTGGTGGTGAATGGAGTTAAATCTACTTGGCAGCCAGTCATGAGTTGTGATCCCCAGGATTCAGTATTGGGGCTTGTTCTCTTTAATGTTTTAATTATTGACCTGGATGAGGGAATTGAGCGCACCCTCAGTAAATTTGCAGAGGACACCAAGTTGGGTGGGAATGTTGACCTGCTGGAGGGTAGAAAGGCATTGCAGAGGGATCTGGACAGGCTGAATCGAGGGACCAAGGCCAATGGGATGAGGCTCAACAAGGCCAAGTGCTGAGTCCTGCACTTGGGTCACCAGCCCAGGCACCACTACAGGCTTGGGGAAGAGTGGTTGGAGAGCTGCCCGGTAGAAAAGGACCTGGGGGCATTGGTTGACTGTCAGTTGAATGTGAACCATCAGGGTGCCCAGGTGGTCAAGAAGGCCAACAGCATCCTGACTTATATCAGGAAGAGCATGGTGAGTAGGAGTATAATTTCATATGAATCAGAAGGTGAACTATTGATAATTTTTTCATTCCAATTGCTTTCACGTCATATCAGGGTTTTTTGATTGCAGCAATGCTGTGTGTATCCTAAAATGGATTTTAAAACAGCCAGATTTCATCATGTGAGCATGAGGTTTGGATAAAACACCGTCCTTTCAGGTCTCTTTTTCACTAGCTAAAAGAAGCTGAATGAGTGCTCTTTCTTTTCACTCCTGTATTTCTTTCTGTACTGCACATAACCTCTTCCTTCCCTCTATATTTTTTTGTGTGTGTTCGTTCACAAACTGTGTCACTGTATCAAGGACTGCTCTGTCTGGGTCTGTATCACCTCTTGGAGATCAGTGTGACAGAGCTGACTTGACACTTTGGTGGTGGTGTGATGCCCGTGGCACTGTTGGCACTGACCTCTATGCACATCTGCGGCTCTTCCAGTATTTCTTTCCGTGGCTAGTCCTCTTTTCTATATAGTCAGTGGGATAAGATGGATCCTATCAATTTAGGTTCTGGCAAAATCCAAGATAAAGGATGTTGTTTCTGAACGATTCTTGAATTTTTGATATGCAGCAAGTATTAGAGAATATGCATGTGTTTCTGAGAGATATCATGAGGTCAGTTTCTTCCCTTCTCTTCTTTGTTCATGGTAGTTGGTGAGCTTTTAGCAACATAGTCTTTGCCTGGATTTCACACAGCAAGGATTGGTTCTGCTCAAAAAATGAGGTTGCCCAAGCACTGACATTTTAAAAAGTCAGATGCTATTGTCTGATCCTTGGCAGTAGCTCAGGAAATGAGTAGCAAGACTAGCACGACAACAAAGGTGATATTATGCACTTCTCTGGGGTAGTAAAGATTGCTCAAATCTTGTGGCCGCTCTGACAATCTACCTTTTATTAATGATGCTTTACTCTTTGGTTTTTTTTTTACAGGGATAAGGAAGAAGGATCACACTCCTTTAGTCTGAAACACACTTGGTAATTCTAAACACTCATACTAAAAACTGCTTCCACTATTTTCTCCTTTTTTTGCTTCATCATACAAAGCAAGTGTGTAAGTGTCTTGTTTTCTCCTAAATACACCCTCCCCTCTGATTTTGGAGTACACATACATTTAATTATGTGAGTGACACTAAATTACTTCATTATTTTCTGCAAAGCTATTTTTATATTTGAAGCCAGTCTGCAGGCTTTCGGTGCTGCCCCTGTGCCTCTGTTATAAAACAACCTCTTTGTAAAACGCAGGGTGTAAATGCAGCTGTGTTTTGGTGTGGATCGACACGCAGCTTCGACCAGGTCCCTGGAATGTGTTGTGATGATCCAAGGCAGCCCTGCAACTCTTTATAAAAAAATAAAGCCCTCAGTTCTCTCCCATTGCAGTAAATGAGGGTCTTCCCCATAGGTTTCAGTGACAATTTCCAATCAGATGTCTATTTTGTACTTCTGTACAAATTGCAATTCTGTACAATTGCAAATGGAGAGACCTGCAGTCTTCAGAACGGAGTGTCTAGATGTCAGAAAACACATTTGGTATCTTTTGGGTTTTGTTTGCTCCTCTGTACTGTGTTTAACATCACAAATTGCCTTAATTATGACAATGTCTAAATACTGGAAAGCCAGAAGTTGAATGTATTATTTTTACATCCTGACACTAAAGGAGAGGGCAGCATTTATTTTTCTATAAGACTGCACTCCATTCTTCCTTAAATTGCAACATTGCTAAAAGCCAATGCTAGCCATTCCCCTGTGAGATGAATCCTTTCATGTTACAGCTCCAATGATACGTAGTCATTTCTTTAGCTGGTGTTTGGCAGGTGTACCCAAGGGCTACATCCACACTTATCTATATTTGCTAAGAAAAGATTTATCTTTTGAACAAGAAAATATAAAATAAGATTACTCAAAATGCAGTGATATATACATCCATATGTTGAACTCTATTTAAACTGATTCTTTTGTTGCCAGCAACCAGTTTGTCACAGAAAAAGAAAATTGTTAATCATGACAGTAAAACTAAACTACAAGTTTAGTTTTAAACTACTAGTTTAAACTACTAGTGTATTCCTTGCCCAAAATTTCAGTTCAGTGAAGCACTTTGGGAAGCCAATAAGCATAAGACCAAGCCTAAATTATTTAGCATAAAGCTTTCCTGAGGTAACAGGTTGGAAATTTAAAATCTAAGTGCAAAACCCAAAAGTCTGTACCTAAGCATTTGCTACAGCAGGAATTTCCTGCGCCTGTTCTCAAGGTTTCCTGCTGCTAAGGAAGTTTCAGGGTTTCCCATTCCTAAAGAAAGCCCCAGGTTTTCGTTTTCCTGAGTAACTCACAAAATACAGAAAACTCAGCTACATGTGGTGTCTTTAACCATATGTGTACGATTCTATTTCAATCCAGTTTATTTGTTTACAGGCTCAAATTGACATTGCCCTCAGGGTGAAATGTACTGCAAGTATACAGATAGTGAGTGATTTAACATGTATCTTCTCATTTATCTTCATTGGTGTGGAAAAATCAATGAAAAAATACTATTCTAACATTTTTAAAAGAGCTTGACATGTCCAGCAGGTGCATATAGTTGCTAAGTTAAATCCCTGTGCTCTTTAGTTGTAGGGTTTACAGTAAGAAGCTCTAAATTCCTACCGGGGTTTGGGCTGAGTGCGTCTTAAAGAAAACGAATGCTGCTTCACCATTTTCATGACTAATTAGTCCGTACACCTTACAAGTAGAGTATTGGAGTTAAACTAAACAGTACTTTAGACTGCAGGACAGTGCAGATACCAGAGTAGATTGTCCACTGTGACGTATGTGCGCACAGTACGTACATGATAATACTGGCATCTGTGGTTTAATTTGTTTTGTCCTATTTTTTCCTATACCGGTGCTTGGAGCGAACTCTCACCTTGCCGTTTACAAGAGATAGGTTTGCACACACAAACTCAGGGTTTACAGTTTCACCCAGTGTACTTGAAAGGAAAGAAACACAGAGAAAACAAAGTGCCCAGGATTTCAACATAGATTTGTTGGAGGAAAATTTTGCAGGGTTTTTTTTAACTGCCCGTGGAGACAAGCCATGAAGTGAGGCAATACCAAATGCTATTTATTTTCTCAGGGGAGATTTCTTCAGTGGAGCATGTCAATTCTGATGTCAAACAGCGTTTGCTTAATTTTGGCTGTCGCTAAAGAGACTCCATGTTTGCATCACGGGGTCAGTTTTGCAAGGAGCTTCACTTTGCAAAGCCAGTCTAGCAAAGCCTTCACATTCATCTCTACCTTCCAATATTGAAGCAGATTCCTGGGAACTTCAGTGAAAGCATGGTCTCTTTGGGTGTTTGGTTTTTTGACCCACCAACACACCGCTTTGCTGAACTTGGCCCAGAGCACCGAGTGCCTTCCAGAACCAAGTCACGGGTTCTTCTCAACCGAAGCTCTGGGCTTGAGTCTAGCCAGACCCAGCAGATAGTGCCATGAAAGGTCGCCAGAAAAAAATTCAGCAATATGGTGCTCGTCCATGTGTACCCAGTGGTGAATTTCTCCAGCTGATGGGGTGATGTGTAACCACATATCTTGGATGAGAGTCAAGCCCTCCCTGTTAGGGTTCACAAGCTGCTAGTATTATATGTTTCACGGTGCAGTCATAGTACATTACAGCTGAAATTCACCCTGTGTGCAAAGCAGGGCAAAATCCTTTGCACCACTCGAGTTCCCTCCCAGCCCTGCCACCAGGGCTCAGGGCCTGCAACAGCTGGCCAGCTGCTTCCGCACGTTTTAGGTCAGGATCCAATTAAATGTTTGAGCAGGACTGGAGTGATGCACGAATGCTGTTCTGGTGTTTTGTCGCAGGGTCGGTTTCACTCGGTTAAATTTAATCCTTGGTGAACCACTTGATGAATGATTTAAGATGTATTTATGGGTTGTGTGGTTGTTTTGTTGTGTTTTTTTTTCTTGTCTGCATTCAAAGCTGCCTTTACTCTTGAGTGTTGATGGCCAAAGTGTCATTCCTGATGCTTATAAATTACCAGTAACTTGTGGCTACCTAAGAACACATACACTATAAAATCGCTTGTGGTTTTTTCCCCTTTCTCGGTTTTTTGTTTGTTGGTTGTTTTTTTTTTTCTTCTTTTTTTTCTCTTTTCCTTTCATCCCCTCTTTTAAGGAGGTGGGTTATCATTGTAAAGATATTTAGAAGTGCAAATGTGAAGTAAGGATAGTGATTGTTAGGAGGATGTGGGTGCTACGTCTGATGAGAGAGCGGTGGGCTATAAGGCAAAGAGGAAAATGCTGTGAGCGCATTGTGATGGTGATTGTTGCCCTGGGGAGGGAAATGAAAAAAGAAGATATATAACTGGAGAAAAATGGACTCTTTGAGCCGTTCTTAATGCAGATGACACTGTGGCAAGTGCGTAGCCGAAGCCCGAAGTGATCCTGCTGCCAGATGCCGTGAGTCTGGGATTCAAGGACAGCAGAATCACTCTGAGAATTGCACTAGCAGCGTGTTGCACATCGGGAATGCTTCAGGACGTCACGGCCACGTGAGACTGGACTGTCTGAAACCGCTGAGTACCAAAGTTTCTAACTGAATGAGTTAGCATTTGTACCGTGTTGGGTTGTTTGTTGTTTGTTTGTTGGGGATTGTTTTGTTGGGGGGTTTTTTTGAATGTTATGACAAATAAAATGTATTTTTCAGTAAAAGACACACTGCAAGTAAGTCTGCAGTTCTCTGCTTGGTCATATGTTTGTGAAGCTGTCTTTTCTGTTGTGCAGAAAAGTGATAACAGAGGTGTTTCTTGGTTCAGACAGTACCAGAAAAGATTTCACTGGAGAGCAGATCCAATACCCTGCACTCAGAGTCTTCCCAAGTTTGTCCCAGTGTTGTAAGTCTCTTTCTGGCCTGATCTCACTATTTACTCTGCCCTCTTAGGACAAACGGAAGTTGGGGGCATTGCTTCGTTTGACTTTCTTTGATTATTTTTTTCCTCAGCTATAACTTAAATGAAAAAAAAGGGCTCCCCAGTTCCAGTGGACTTTGACTGGTATATGGGCTTGGGCATCCAAAAAACTGCATCTTTCTCTGTCTTAGTATGGTGAGAGAGAGCAATTGGTGGGGTGAATGACTGTTTTCTGCTCATTCTCTGTGTTATTTTCACTGTCTAATATTGTGATACAATCAAAAATAGGATCACTTTATTAGTGGATAGCAATATTGCCTGAATTATTGCTAGGAAAAACCTTTTGCTGTTTTCATGTTGTCCTTCTAGGCTAGGGGAGACTGAGCAGCTTTCTGATGATTCAAATGATGGTTCAAATGATTAAAAAAGCATGAGTCAAAGACCTAAAAAACCCCATAAAATGGACTTGAAAATGAAAAGATTTGTTTTGCAGCTTACACGATCACTTTCACTTGTCAGTTTTTTGATGCATAAGGGCCACATTGTAATGGTCTTCTTTCCAATCATGCACCCCAGATGCTTAAAGGAAAAGAGATTCCCACCTCATTATTTATCTGCAAGTAACACAATATGAAGACACCTACTGTAAATCTGCCGTATCAGACACAGCTACATGGTCTTCCTACCTTGCTGGAAGCCTGAGTTTACTCAGGAAGGAGTGGTTTGGTGTTTGTGACATTCTGTCTCCGAGCAGGAAAATTTGGGAACTGCTCCTTTACTTTTCTCCAGGAAGAGCTCCTGGAGCCTGATTTCAGTGGACCTCCGTAACAAGCTCTTCACTGCTATTTCTCACCACAGAAACACCTTTTAAGCTCACACCCTGTAATGGAGACATCAAAATTCAATGTGCTCAGAGACACAAACACTAACCTGTCCCTAAGGGGCTTACTCTTGCAGCCAGTGTTTATCCAACAGCAACATGCCTCACACTACAGGAATCCACTGAAATTAATGAGACCATTTCTTAGGATGCCTTAAATTAAAATGAAAAGTCGGGTGAAATATGTATGGGATTTTGAGGGATTATCAAGGACTGACAGGGAAAATCTTACAAGTTTTTAAATAATCTTTAAAGCATCACTGGTAAGAATGACAAGACCAAAAGGTAAGAATGCAGCACATTTTGTCAGGAGGAACAAAGTAAAATGAAAAGCAGGTAATTCCCTGATGCCAGAGCTAAGTAAGCTATGCCAGATAAAACAAAGCTCCTAAAAACCCGCCACACTTATTTTTGAATTGCTGTCATCTTGGATTGTCACTGTTCAGTACAGGTAGTCTTCTTGCCAAACCCAAACTGTAGCTCCAGTCTAGCCAGCTATTTTATTTTTGGCAACCTATCATCTGATTGCCAAATATGAACCTGATGCTGTAACCCAGTTCCTGCCTCCCCTGCTCGGCCACTGCCCTGCTTTCCATTGACCTCTGATGGGCAAGGCGCACAGTTCAGGTTGAAAATGTGGTTAAAAACATTGCTCAACCAGGGCTTCTGTTTATTTTGCTATATTTAACAAATCCTCCTGTGTTCTAATGTACAATTGGAGCATGCATTATATGGCCTTCTAACCTCTAAAACATACCTGACCTTAGGGGCTGGGGTTCTACGCTGTGTAGCCAGGCAGATTCTCTACCAGCCGTTCTCAGGAAGTTGCCGTAATAAGTGACATGCATTCATCAGAAACCTGGACTAAGCATTTTACAGGTGTCTGCTGTAAAATGTCTGCTGACCCTATCACCTCTTGTTAAACATCAATTCATTTCATTAAAAGTAAAATAATTTAAATTATTATCTTGTTCCCACTAGCAAGGGAAAGGGAGAAGCTGTCAGTGTAGTAGCAGGCTGTTGTGAGACTGTGCTGATTTACACTCATGCAGCTCTGGTTGGTACCCATTTTCAGGAGGAAAGAATGCATTTTACCAGCAGTTATATGGGCAAGCGTTACAAAAATATTAATGTTTAGTCCTTATATCTGCTAATCTGACAGTTTGATTCATAACGTCACGAGGCGGTCTGCCTTCCAGGCCATTGATCTTCATATTTCCCTGTGCTTTCTGCACCAGAGTATGTAGGAGTGCAGTGAGAAACTGGAATTTGAATATTTTTTGAAGACTATATGAGAAATATGCTTTAAAAATTAGCACTCCTGATACTTTAATGGGGAAATTTCAAAATCTCTTTTACGAGTGGGTTGCATTTAAACCCCTACAGTCTCGGCTACTAGAGCATGCCCTGAAGTGCCACATTTTTTTAAATACCCCCAGGGATGGTGACTCAAACATCTCCCTGGGCAGCTTGTTCCAGTGTCTGACCATTCTCAGTAATGTAATTCTTCCTCATATCTAATCTGAACCTCCTCTGCTGCAATTTCAGACCATTTCTTCTGGTCCTGTTGTTATTCACTAGGGAGAAGAGACCAGCACCCACCTCTCTACAACCTCCTTTCAGGTAGTTGTAGAGAGCAGTGAGGTCTCCCCTCAGCCTCCTCTTCTCCAAACTAAACATTGTTTATTTCCCTACACCTCAGGTATGAATTCTTGCTTAATTGCTACCTTTACTGATTATTTAAAAGGGCACATAAGAGCCAATATTAGAGATGCATGTTGCATATTTGTGATTAATGCCCCTGATTTGATAAATGCTGCTAGCGTTTGCTTTGGTTGTAACCCTAAGTGTGTTTTCACTTCAAATGCAGGCTTAAGCAATGTATTCATTTCACCTTATTTTTAGAGTATTGTCAGTTTTGTTGTTTCCGTAGCTATGGAGCCCTGGTAAGGAAGTTGTGGCCTTCCACTGCCCAGCTGTTGGACTAAACCCCTTCTGGAATCCCCATTATGCCCAGCTGTTCCGGTCAGATAGCTTCAGGAGCAAGTGTATTGCTGTGGTACCCGGGGGGCATCCACGAGGGCAAGTATCGCTTCTGAGGAACATGAGGCTCTGTTTGATTTAGTTTCAAGGGATGTTGTCAAAGCTGCGGAAGCCCCAGAATTGCCCTTACCCGCCGGTTGTCCCATTCTGAGAGGCCAGTTTTCAACAGTGGGGGATGGGCACATGATTCTCCTCAACAAGCTCTGCCAGGTCTTGATGAGTAAATATAAGGGCAAACCACACAAGTCGGTATCTCTGGGAGACCTGATGCATTTATGTTAAACAGACCTGCGCATTTCATGTGAAAAGAGAAGCGAAGCTGGTCCTTGGCTGGATACTTGGCAATAGCCAGATTATCTTTCAGAACTGGAAAATATTATAGGTCAAGCTT
Source organism: Jacana jacana (assembly GCA_013400555.1). Classification (NCBI taxonomy): domain Eukaryota; kingdom Metazoa; phylum Chordata; class Aves; order Charadriiformes; family Jacanidae; genus Jacana; species Jacana jacana. The sequence goes on from VZTM01027466.1 coordinate 228,942, forward strand.
TTTTTTTTTTTGAAAGCGAGTACTGATGTGACATTAGTTTTATATGCTAAATGGCCCCGTTGTAAGGCATGCATCCAGAAAGTTCTTAGATTTGATAAATTTGAGAGGGGGTAAGCTTTGCAGAGGGGTTGTTAATGTCAAACACAGATCATACTGATACAAATTGCATTATCTAGAACCTTTTTATTCTGATTTTGTGCTGTGAAGTCATTGGCGAGCCTGGCATGTCATTGATGCAAATTAGGCTGGGGAGTTGAGCTTATCATCTGTTGATATCTCAATTCCCTACAAGTGAAACAGTGACGATAGCTATTTCTTCATACCACTCTTTGTCTACCTTCTATATTTAGGGTGTCAGATCACTGTAGGAGGAGACTGTCTCTTTCTAGGTATGTGAATACTTAACTCTGACCTTATTTTTCTTTTATATGACAGAAAGAGCAAGTAGTAATAACAAATGTAAAAGCTTGTTTTCAGTTTCAGTTCCTAAAGCAGTAGTGGAGGAATCAAACAGTGTCTACAAAATAGAGGGTGGAAGCGGCTTCGTGGGAGCCTTGCTGCAAGGAGAAGGACTGTGGGTTTTCTTGACGTAGGGGAGGTTTGGAAGGGAGGAAGGAGAAACTGCCCCTTGTGGAGGAAGGAGGAATGCCTGGGGATGCGATGTGTAAAACCTTCAGCAGAGGGGTGAAAGAGGGCATTTAAAACTGAGGGTCAGGAAGAGGTTTGCTGGCAGCGCTGACCATGTTATTTTACAGCGTGGTATCACTTTGGACTCAAGTCACTTACTCTGGTCAGTGTCAACACTGAAGAGGGACACCTGGGTCTTACCTCTGGGCAGGCGCCTCCACCACGTGCATCCTGCCTGGGGTCTACAACCACCCTCTGGAGATACTTCTGTCTCCTGAGTAGAGGGGGAGCCCAGGACAAGTGAGTGTCCAATTTATGTTACCGATTCTTTTGTTGTGGTGAATGGAAGGATTCCTCTTGCCCCCGTCAACACTATTCCTTCCCCAATGCCAGGCTTTCTCAACCCATAAAGTAACAGACAAAAACCAAGACAGAACACAAAACAATTTTTTCCCACTGTATTTTTACCAGTTTTATTTATGTTTTCACTAGAAGTGTGTCAGCATTCTCAGGAAAGACAACAAGCAGACTGTTTCATCCCATTTATAGTTTGATTTTTTCAGATTTCTGCCCTCTTGTTTTTTTTACAACACAAAAGAATTTGGATTCTTTTTTTTTATTATAGTAAATTTTTTTTTTTCATGACAATTTATGAATTTTTCCTGTCCAGTTTTGGGTTTTTGAGAAACAATTTTTTCCTGGCTTTTTATTTTACTTTTTTTTTCTTCCTTTTTTTTGTGACCAGCACTCACCCACCTTGTCCTATAAAAACTAAATCAGATAGATCATCTCAGAGATCAGCTGGATACTGGGATGAGGTATATTCTTTCTTAATCTGCAATGCTGTGGTAAATGTAAAACTTTTTCATCTTTTTTTTCCACACAGTTCCTATGAAGACAACACTGCACAAGCGAAAAAGGTATAAGTCATTTTAATTGGAGTAGTGATTCCTTTTTGGCATTGAAATACAAGCCTAATTTAGAAGAAAATGTCCTGCCTCTGCCCAGGCTTTGCTAGACTGTGCACTGTGGATTTCTTTTAGCACCTTTTCCTTCATTGTAGTTCAGAATTGCCTTAGTGGGTGCTCATTTTTTTTTAAATACAACTGCCTTGATTACACACAGGGACACAAATTTTCAGGAGGCAACCCTGAAGAGCAACCAGTGTTGGCTTAAGTCTGCTCCTGGTGATAATTACAGAAATTATACCATTGATTTCAACGGGAACAGAATTAAGGCAACCATTAATACTTCTGGAAACGTTACCCAAAATTTTTAATCAATTGTATTTCACTATAGCAGTTAATAAAAAAACCCCAAAAGATAAATAAAAATAATAAGCAGGCTCTGTCTGCTTAAAAAAAGGGGAAAATCCTTTAAAATCATGTAAAATAAAACCTGCTTTTTTTTTTTTGTAAACAGGCAATAGTGAGCAAGCAGGAATTCATGGTCCCATTTAGATGTTAATTGTACTTGAATATTTGAATGAGGATTGGTCATAGGCTTAAAACACCTAAATACTTTAAAATATATCCATAAATAATCATTCTTTACACGTCATAATTGTTCTTACTGCATGTCAAAGACATGGGCTTTTGTATTCCCCAAGAAAGAAAAATGAGGGGTTATTTTTGCTTTTGGCATGAAAAAGTAAAAATAAGGAACTAGCAGCACCCTTAAGGGAGTGCATGGAATACTACCAAATTGGTCTTTATTTGCCTTAGCTTTTTTTTCTTTACAAAAGTCTTAAATATAGGTTAATATGTAAACACTGTGCACGCACTGAGAGTTTGATCCTGGCCTGTTGAAATCAATGGCAAACTTCCCATTAACTGCAGTAGTGCAAGATCAAGCTCCAAGTCAGTACGGCACGTACAAGCCTAAGTCATTGAGGGAGCCACAGATTCAGGAAAGCAAAAGCTCGGGTGCTCGCTTCAAAACCAGTTGCTGGAGGAATCAGACTTTGTGCCAAAAACCTTCCTGCACATGTTGGAGTTTTCTTGATGGAGAGGAAATTCATTCCCTGCCAGAAGTTCTACTTTCCCTCTCTTCGCAGTGTACCGTCTGCCAGATGGGAGACTTTCATACTTGGTCACGTAACGCCTGTGAAGACAGAACATGGTGGTGTGGCATTAGCAAATCTATGCAAAATCTATACCCTGCATGTGGAGCTGGAAATAAACACTTTACCTACAGAGGAGATGACTCTTCCACAACGTTTAAGTATAATGAGAAGATGTTTTAGTATCTGCAGAATAACAGATACTGTTTTCTTAGGATTTCCTGGAGATACTTGAGGTCTTTAATTCCCCTCAGGTGTACCATCTTTTGGATCAGAAAAGCCTGAATAGAAATCTGGCACAGTCTCTGCAAACGCTATCATCCTTAGGTCTTAGCAAATAGGGATTAGGAGGGAGTGGTAAAGTCAGCTACTCTCATGGCAATGCAATTGCTCACTACTCTTTGGTGACTGGAAAGCATCTTTTTTATCTTACTGTGCAGGTCTTTAGCTTCCAGGAAAGCTGGTGACTTGATAAAACATGATAGAATGCAATGGTTGCAAGAGCTTAACACACTGGGTCATTTTGATGACACTAGTAAATACCAGATGATGAAGAAAACTTTCCACTTCAGGGAGTTTATGGTTATGCACTTACTCTCTCAACAGTGTAATAAAGGAACTACTGCTGGAAGAGTTTCAGGTCACCTTCAGAACTGATCATGCATAAGGGAACCAGTGTCCTGCCACCTTAGTTGATTTACTTGTAAACTAAATTAGAAAATTAGACTAAAATGCACATTGATAGCAAGTTGTGATCTTCAAAAAGTCCTTCCTAAATCTCAGGGGTGAGAGACAGGGAAGCATAGGTTAGCAGAAATATTGGTGTGTACGACAGTTTCCGCTGCACCTGGCTGTGTTAGGCTGAAATTTGGCCTCTGTTGTTCATCTCTTGTGGCTGTGAAGACCAAAAGTTCCAGATTCAGCAGCTGGCTGGAAGGACACTTCAGAAATTGTGTGCTCTTAGTTCTTACCTGAATGGAGACTCAACTCTGTCCATCTGCATACAGACCAAAAATGGGTACTGTGAAAACTGCACTGTGGAGATGAAGTCTAATGCCGTTTCTGCTTCCAAAGTGGTTTCCATACCAGTTTTTATAAAGAAGGAATCCACCTCAGTGTTACCAGCTATAAACGTGGCTATCCTGCAAATAAATTCAGGCATTACAATTAATTCAAAACATGTTAAAAAAGAGGAAATTAAATTGCAAACAGTCCTACCACCCATATAAATAAACTGCCCTCAAAGAAGCCTGTTCTTCAGGAAAATGTATATAAATTCAGATGAGACCAGTGGGAACTGGTATTACACAGGAGGGAAGGAAAACAGAAGTGCAAGTGTTCCCCCCATGCATGTAAAGTATTCCATTTTAACTCATTTGCAAGGTCTTTCATATTTAAATTTTTCTCATTGGGACTACTGGGGCTCAGGAGTCTGAGCTCTTGTACAGCTGTATCACGTGCTGGGAGCATCTCACCGGTTCTTGACGTTGGTTTTGGATTCCCTGTACCACAGGCTGAACTCCATCCCTCCTGAGATGTCGATGGCCAGGCCACCTAGGAACTCCGTGCTGGCCCTTGGCCCGGACTGCAGCTGAATCTCCTAGAGCCACCAGAAAGCACAGGTAACACCCCCGTTACTGACTGCAGAGCTCAGTGGTTTCCCTACTCCCTTTTGTACCATGATCATGCCACTTGTCATTTTGCAGGAACAGTAAGGAATAGGTGCCTTTTCAGGGTGGACGAAACACCCCTGACGTACCTTGCTCCCTACAAACTGTGATGAAGCTAAGGTGAGGTGCCTTGCATCCTTCCCTTTTCCCTTATATGCCAGCTGGCGTACTTTCTGCAAGGAGTATCACTGCAAGGAGTGTCATGGCCTCTATCTCCAAGAGCTGCCACACAAGCCTCACGGAAGCTCTGCTGGCACTCCAGCTAAGTCAGATTACAGTCCTGACTGGAGGCCCAGCAATGGTGCACCATGGTGTGGCTTCTTCAGCACACCTGAAGGCTGCAAAGCAAAGTGAACCAAAGTGCTGCAAGCAGTTATGCAGCATGTAGTGGCTCCACACCCACCCAATGGCAGGAATTATGTCTTCAGCAGCTGGGTGGTCATCCTGCTAAGCTAATGCACCTTAATTGCCACTGTGAATTTGCATTTAATGCATTTTCCATCGAGTGTGCTTATGGCTTTTTGAAATCTCTATGGCTGGACTGGAAACCCATCGCATGGAGCCTGTTTCCAAAGTGATAACATAGCTCAGGGTCACGGAAGCTCATTACTTTTAAGTTTTGACACACAGCCAAAATTTTAAGGTTCATTCATCTTGGCAATCTGACTCACTTCATATAGTCGTCCTGCTTCCCTGAGAACTAGAGGATTCATTCACTGCTTTAAAAGAACCATTAATTTGGGGAAAGTTTATTTTTATGATATCCCCTGCATACAGGACATTTTCTCCTCTATCCCAGCTGGCTTTTGCCCTGCCATCAGGCTTCTCTGCCTGTGGTATTCTCAGCACCTGTATCACTGCAGGCATGTGTAGGATGTTTGGATACTCCATTTCCTCCCCCTTTTTAATGCCCAGGCACTTTAAAAGTCTCTTTTCTCTTCCTAGCTATTCAGTAGCCCAGTGGTTCCAGCTAACGCCATTTCAAGATTTAAGAAAGAAGCAAATAGAGACAGTTTGGCTTCCTAATCCCTACAGCAAGGAGCAACATTTGGGGAGGTTTTTATTTAGAGCATTAAAGCTTCCTAGGTTTTCCTGCCGTAATCAAGGACTTGGATAATTATGGTGGCTGCACAAGGTTACTTCACCTTTTAGGGTAAATAAAAAATCCCTGAACTAATCTCTTTGGCAGAACCAACTTGGCAGTCAGTTGCTGGTAAAATGAGCTTGAGATTTAATGTAAGAACATAGTGGGCTGGCTGTGGCTAATAAACCCAGCATGCCCACAGCAAGTGTGGTCATATTGTGCTCCAATTTCCTGTTTTCACACAACTTAAAATCACAGGTTGTAGCTGTGGTGTTTCTGAAATCAAAGGCAGTTTTTCTACTGACTGCAATGGAGCAAGGAATACTTTCCTTGTCAGCCTATTTAGGTGTGGAAATAGAGCTTGTTTTACTTTACTTTGTTTTTAATGGGGCCTGAATTGGTGGGTAGCTGTCAATGAGAGAGGAGGTAACAGTATACAATCTGGTGGAGACACGTGCACACAACCAGAGGAGCAGATATTTTCAGATGTATTGTCAAATTGCACCTGATAATATTAGAGTACGCTTGGTTTGCACTGGCTGCACAGTTTAAGGCTTTAAAGGCTACCTAGAGTTAAGTCAGGTTTGTCACTGGAGCCAGCAGGGAAGTTAAGGAGCACTTGGTCTTGTGTTTTCCTAGCTCATCTATTTCCTTATTTAGAGCTCAGTCCTGTCCTTCGCCTCATGTGCAAATCCAATCCAGGCTATGGGAGGTGTAAATCACAGGGACCCAGCCTCCTCAGGAGCAGTATCTTCCTTTCCTTTCCTATTTTAAGCTTTGTATGTCGTTTGCAGTGGAAAATCTGATCCAAAAGATCAGAATTGGCGGTTTGTTACTGTTTAAAATGCTGAAACATGCTACCTTTCAATAAAAAAGCATTTCTTTATGGATTGCACTGACAGTGCTACTGTAATGCAATGCAGAGATGGCTGAAACAGACACTTCTTTGGGAACTGGCTATTTTCCACAGGGTCTGCCTTTCAAATGGTTCCTCTGACCTATTAATACAGTATGTAATTTCTCTGTGATTCTGGCAGGTGTGTTGCCTGGGAGAAACATTAACACTACTGAACTTTAATGCAGGTGACTTAGGGGTCTCAAGAACAGTTTTATGAGAGCTGTTTATTTTCTAGAGGGAATTATAACTTCTGGACAGTTATTCTTAGCCCTCCAACAACCCTGCGAGAACTGGCAACGGCTGTTTCACTTTGTGGAGTTATGTGAGAAAAGGTATTACAGATGGTGGGCGGGAGTGCCAGCTTTAGAAGCAGTGTCATTAACTTGGAAACACCTCTCCAAAATGTGCCTGTTGTGATTACTGCAGTTGTAAAATTAACGAAAGGAAGCTATCTTCTGAGGGATGGAGAGGTTGGGGGTGCGTTATTTGGTAGATTTGACAGCACTTTGAGTATGAATCAGTTTTTGATCTTTCTGTGCAAAATGATAAACAGCAGTAGGCCAGCAGAACTTTTCTAATATTTAAAAATCAATTTTCTCAAAATTAGGCTGTGTTAATACAAAAACTGCAACTCAAATGTTATATAAGTTCTCTTTTGACAATTCAATTGCCCCATTTTTAAGTTTCAGTCTTGGCTTCCAAGCCATCCTTTCCCTGTTTGATCTCAACCACTCTGTCTGTACCTTATGTTTGGGGGTTTTTTCCCCTCTTCTGAAATCACACTGTGGCCAGCTGTGGCACAGTGATTTTTGGTATCATAGAATGGGCACTGTTTCCCATGCCTGGCTTTCTTCTTTGAAAGAATCCATATTTGGCTTTGATGTCTAGAATATCAATTTGTAAAGGGGCTTACGTTCTGGGCAAGGCCTGTCCATGCTGGCCAGGGAAAAAGGAGGTAGTGCCCACTTATCAAGAAACTAGATTAATTATGGTTCTATTACACTGTCTTTCCTCAGTTCCAGTGTTACACCATTTACACTTCCATCTGACAGCATGTTCTGGGACGGTTGTAATCACAGTTCAAGAACTTGACTGGTGAAAGCATTTCTAAATAAGCTTAAATGGGTTATGTGGAAGGGCCCAAACCATGTTGACATTGCTGTTGAACTGGAAAACAGCTATAAAACCATTCTTAAAAAGACACACTGTGTTTAAAATGCAGCTCAACCTAAAGCTGTGTTCCAACAGTGCTTTAAATCCTTTTTGCCTTTGTGGGGTGTTGAGGAAAGAACAAGTGCCTTTCTGGTTGTAAACTAGACTTTTGGTTGTGTCCACTCCTTGAGTCTCACAGAGCTTAGGCAGCAACTGTTCCAGTAGCAACCCAAAGGAGAAAGCATGGTGGGATCCCATCTCATCACACTGCTGCACAGGCTTCCAGAGAGTCAGTGACTAATGAAAAATGCTGCACCTTGGTATTGATAAAAATGGCAGGCAGTCCCAGCCCTGCTAGGCTGAGGGGTGGAGAATGTGCTGGCTGACAGAGCTCTTGGTGTTCCTGGCCAGCTGATTCATCCAGGGTATGTACGGAGCTTGGTGCATGCACAGCAGTTGGAAATATTTAGTTCTGTAAACACCATGCTCGTATGCCCAGGACTGGACATGATTATCTTTCTCACCTCTGCAGTTTGTTAAATAGGTCATGGCAAAGTTTTTGCCCATAATCTGTGTGTGAACTGTAAAGCATTGCTGGAACGAGCTTTAGTTTGCCAATTTGTGCACTACATGGGAAGCCCTCTAGACTTACAATATATATATATATATATATATTTATAACGGGGCTGAGCTGGTTCAGGATGGGGACAGCTGTCATGTGCAGGGGAGGGGTTCTGTGTAATTTTGATCAGAGTGGATTTTTTCATCGTCTGCTTTTGGCATCTTCTTTTGCCAAGAATTAAAAGCGAAAAGTAAAAAGTAAAGTTTGAGCCTGGAGATGTTTCATGATCTGAGTGCTGCTGTTAAACCACAAGTTCTAAAGAGATCCCCACTTGGGAAGAACAAAACCACCGAACCAAGTGCTGGCCCTGCACTTTCAGAAAGATGTTTAGACTTTAGTCCTCCAATAATACATTATGCAGCCAGTTATATTAGTACATGAGTCTGTATTTAAGCATAAAATTTACAGACCATTTGGGGTGACAGTTGCATAACAATTGCATGATCCTCATTTTAACCCTAATTCTTGGGTTTGCCTAGCAATAATAACTTGAAATTTGGACCTCTTAGCATTGTGCACTGAAGGTTAGTTACCTGGGAAAGGTTGAGTACCAGCGATTCATTCATTCAGTATCTGACAGTTATTGCTTAATTGAACGTTCGGTCTCTGGACAACTTGTGAAGAGGAAAACTTAGGTGGTCACCTGTGACAATACTGAATTACAAGTAACTGAGGGAGGGGAGGCCATAGCTGATAGCAATATGAGTTTTCTGCAGGAAACTCGTTTGCATTTGCTTATATTCAGTGTTATCTTGTTTCCTTGAATAATACATGTTCTCACCTTTCCCTTAGACTGTTTTTCATATATTTCCATTCTGTTTTTTAATACCTGTGACTTTTCTATTGCTCCAATAGTAAGAGAAGCCTACGGAACATCTATCAGTTTTATCAGCATTGAAAAGAGTGAAAATAAGATGTCCTGCAATAACAGTGTGGGGGAGGGAGCATCTGTGCTTAAGAGACAGAAAAAGAAGCAAACAGTGTGATATTAGTACCTGTGAGTGATCTGTCAGGAGGATAAGTCCTTTCACCACGCTAATGGGATCTCCGGTTGCTGAGAACATTTTAGACATTAAATCACCATAACCTTGGAAAAATGTGACTGGCCTGAGTTGGACATCGAACAGAATGGCTGACATGCCAGCAAAGGAGTCCAGGTTTTCCTCGCCTTCATCAGGAGTTGCAGCTATTATGGACTCTAGACCTTGAGCTTCAATCACCACCTAAGAAGCAATAGTGATACAGATGCAATGTAAAAACTCTGCCTAATCCAGGCTGTTAATAATCTTGCACTTTTTCTTAATGTTTAAGAGCCTAACTTTTATTTATGTAGTTGTAGATTAAAAAGTCCAAGGGTAAGATTTAAGGGGTCTAGGTAGAGCAGCTAGAAAAATGGAAAATGAAAAAATCTCACTGCATGTTTTTTCCCTTTAGATGTAGGCAAAATTTGCCCACATGCAGCTCACAGTCCCAAGCCTACTTTCAAATAAATTTTCCTTTATCCATATGACTATTTTCCACAGACATTTGGGAGGAAAAACTAAAGATGTTCCACTGGGCCATTTTTGCCCTGCAGAAATTTAGGAGGATTATAATACGGAAGGTACTTGCCAACATTAAGAAGAGGCCAAAACAGAGGCATCTCATTTAAATCTCTTTGATATGTACATTTGATCTACTCCTATTATTTCCATTCTATGTTATACCCAAATGACAGGCCTAATTTTATAAAATGACAAAGCTTTTATTAATTACATCAGATAAAGAGGATAGGCTTTAACCAGAGACAGAACTCGATACACGATACAGAACAAAACACTTGTGTTTTAGTTAGGGCAAATATGTGCCTCATTGGCTGTTGCAGGTTTCTTTTTCCCCTGTTACTGGCCTGTACTTTGCCGAGTGCAGCAAACCTCATGGTCTTGGGCGTTAGATGAGTTCTTTTAAAAGTTCTAAGAAGAGATTACACACTGGCTTAGCTTTTATGCACAGCGTGGCAATTACCTGGCTGGCATGAAGTTCAGCATTTCTATCAAAAACATGGATGTTCATATTACTTCTCCTTAAAATGCCAGAGCCCGAATAGAGGATGTCAAGGCTGTACGTAGATGATACGTCAGGACCACCTTAATTAAAAAAGAAAGAAGGTACCTGTGACTAAACTAATGCATTAATCAAATGTTTGGCAATAACAACAGGGTTAAAAGGCAGTTTCATGGCTACATACGTGTAACATAGCCAGAGTAGGCAGAGGAAGAGCCCATCTTGGCGAAGCGATCGTAGTTATGAACACGCATGTCCTTCAGAACTTGCCGAACTGTTTTGCTGTGGTATTTCAAAGCAAACAAACACAGACAGACAGACAGACAGACAGAAAAATGTTATGGTACCAAATGTATTACTGTTCTGTAGAAATACCATATTTTGAAAAAGGGTGAATTTCCCAGTAGGAGAGATTACTACTCAAACCCCTCATGTTTTCCCACTAAAAATCTGGCGTAACACAGAGACTTTTTTCCAGTTTCAGCTACTCCCTGAAGCCATAAGAAGGCAAGCAAAAGTCTTGCTTGAAAATTAATGGCACTGAGAAGAAGAGGTATTTTAATTATTTTCATTCTAGTGCTGTAATGTTTAAAATATAAAAGCAAGGGCCCACTGAGAGAATTAAGACTAACATGACATTTCTTACAGTAATGCAAGTTAGATGCTTAATTCTTATTTCTGTCTCTGAAAGTGTGACTAGTTATCAAATGAATGTCGTTGAAATGCAGAGATTTATTCTGATATATCAGTAGTTAAAAGTGGCACAAAAATCAGGCATCCTTTTATACTCTCCTTAATTTTTATAGTAGTAATTCATGAGACCCTGTGTGTTCTTTGGGTTTCTCCAAAGGACTAAGGATAAGCCATATTTATTTATACTGAACTTAATGTACCTTGAAGGCATTTCAAAGTGAAGTATATCTTGGATCATGGAGAGCATGTACTTGTTCATTTCCAGAGACAGTTCACCAAGGGAGAGCAGGATGTTTTTCACTTCCATGTAGGATGGGTTACTGTTTAAGATAATAGCAGCTGCAGTGGTTCGCACTGTCTTTTCATGGACTTGACGATTCTGGTGGTATATCCTGTTCATTGTTTCCTTCACCTGGTCAGGAAATAGATTATTTAGTCAGTACTCACACAGATGACTGGGCAAAGTACAGCTTGGAATCTCGTTTATAATATCAGCTTAAGATAGCTCCAGATAGCTATTAACTAAGGCTAATACATGAAGATATATTTTCAGCACCCTGTTTTTTGTGGTGCTTTTGGAATGTACGAGACACGTTTAGCTCAGTGACCGTATGGGCAAGAGCTGCATCTGTTATCTTCTCTCTGCCACAGTCCAAATACAGTCTTCCACACTGATTTTCACAGCAGGGCTGTAAGTATGTAGGACCGCTAAGATCAAAATACTGTGGCAGAGGTAAGATCAAGTGAGAGATTTCCTTCACTATGAATTGAATAGGTACTTCAAAAAAATCAAGAATCTTTCAATTTTAAACTTTCTAGATAGCGCTCGTGGTGGCCTTGTATCCCTGAGAAGGTTGTGACACATCTTTGTTACAGAGAAGTCCATGGAGAGCCATGAAGCCCCACTGAGAGAATGACCTCCAGCAGAGCAGCACCCTGACAACCTCTGTCACAGCTGCCAGCCGCAGGTATGAAATGGGATGCAGGGTAATGCAGCAGAGGCAGGACCTCATGTTCCCGCTATTTTGTATGTGTCCTCTTACCCTTGGAGGCTGCAAGGTAAGATGCAGCTGGTTTACCCTTCTCTTACTTCATGCATTCTCACTGGCTGTGTGAAAGCACAAGAAAGAACAGGGGTTACACAGGCGCCCACGTGTTCCTAATGTATCCTGTACATCACAGTGAGGGCTGTGCTCTTGTGAAGGGAGCCCAGTTTTCACCTGCCACCTTTGATGGCTTTGTGTGACTCTGGAGCCAAAGGCTGACTAGCACTGACAGAAAGGAAGCTGGGATTTGGCAAGCAGGAATGTATAGATTTTCTGGCTGGAACTGAAATGTGTATCATAATTTCCTGGAGGTAAAATACCTATACATGGGGCATCTTTAAAGAGTGAGACTGACAAATGAACTATATTAATTTATACTTGATGTTTAATGCAGTCTCTTCACTTTTTTATGGGGCACTTTATTTTCTTACCTCTTTGGTGAGAAAAGAAGGATCATATCTCTGTAAAGCAGTGGCAGCAATATTGCTGATGGGTCCTTCTCCTGACTCGGCATACTTCAGAAGCAGCGGAATCGCTTCAGGCAGGAGTGCGTTCTTCAGTGCCAGCAGGTACATCCTCACATTGTCATCCTTCTTAGCCTTCTCCAGTCTATTTAGAATCAGCCTTTTGGCTTCCACAACAGCCTAAAGAAAATCAACAGCATGTTTAAATGGTGATCACAAACCCACCTTTTTCCCTCACGGAAGTAGGAGGGGCAAGGCTGGGTTCTAACGTATTTTTGTTTCAAAGCATCATTGCACAGGGTTAGCAAAGGTGTGATTTGTAAACTATATGTCAATAGCTTCCTTCAAGCATAACCAAAGTAGCTGTAGTCACAGTGACACCTGGTCCATAGATTTATCATTTGCTGGGCTGCTCCTGCCCTGATTCAAGGCCTTCATAGGCCTTAATCATGGGGCCAACATGTCCCCACAAAAAATCCAAGGGAAGCGTTCTTTAATGCTTCATAACATAGTGTTATAAGAGTGCTTGGCAATCAACAGAGGAAGGAAAAGGAGATTCCTAAGGGCCATTCAGGTGATGTGTCTTTTTGGCTGTGTGCTGCAATCCTGAACAGCACAGATCCAGCACGCAGCAGTGCCTTGTCTGGCCATCCTCATCCTCTATCACCAACATCTACTCAGTCCATGGTCAAGGAGAGAGGCGCCCTCCTTGGTTGTTCTCTGCATGTCTGAAGCAGAGTTGGGTACTTGAACCAATTAAATTTCTTTGCAAACCTCAAATAACCTAAGGTGACTGCAGATGCTAAATAGATCTTGAATTTACCAGGGGGTCTCTGAGGAGACACGTTGTGGTTTAACACTAGCTGACAGCTAGGACCACACAGCTGCTCACGCAGTTCTCCCTCTTCCCCCAGAAGGGCAAGGAGAAGAGGAAAGAAAGGAGGGTAAAGGGGAAAACCTCATTGATTGAGATAAAGACAGCTTAATACAACAATAATAGAAAAGAAAAAATAACAATAACATTAAAAGAATATACAAGACACAAGTCAATCTCACCACCCAGTAAATCAGTGAATTGGCACTGTCTCAAGCAGTGATTGCAAGTACTTCCCTCTCCCCAGCTATCCCCATTTATACACTGATCAGGTCTATAGTATGGCTTATTCTATTGGCAATTCCATAGTTCTATCTATGTTCCTTATCTGCTTCTAAGCTGAAAAAAGTCCTTGAAAAATATAAACATCACCTGGCAACAAGTACGCCAATATGCAGTATTGACATCCTTTCATGGCAAATCTGAAATGCAGGAGCCATGAGAAAAACAATATTAACTATATCCCAGCTGAAACCAGGACAACATGCAAAGCTTTTGGACAAGTGAGCAAAAGTACCACTTCTGCTGATAGACTAGGCAGTGAGAAGAAGTTCCATCAAACAAAGGCAAACTGGAGGAAATCCACAGAAATGGGAAGAGAGCAGAGTGAAGCCTAAAACTGACAAAGTAGATGTCATTATAAAAAAAAACTAATAATCCTCCCGCTATCAAATATAGGAGTGTGTGGACATATTTTAGAACAGGGGGGAATATGCTGCCTGTCTCTCATGCTCTCCCAGTAACATCAGCAGGGATCACTCACATGTGTTGCAGACCAGAATCTGGCCAGAAGTGAACAGCAAATACTCACTGGAAGCTTGCAGCCTTCCTTCTCACACAGCTTCCTGATGAGTGCTCCCATGACAATGACAAGAGTTTCCCTCATTTCTTCATTTGCAATATCACCCTTGAACGTAGCCTGTTTCAGAAAAGCAATGCTGTTAGTCTCTTTATCTAAATATGCTGAAGCACAGTCTGTACTGGGCTGAATACCCTCCCGCATTTCCTGTGAACATTAGTGCAATGCAAAGGCAGTGATGTCCACATCCTGGGCTCAGGCTAAGCAGAGAACTGCTCTATCATTACATATACAAACTGACTGCTATTTTCCCCTTGAGTTATACTTCAGTGTCTCATAAGGTAGATGCATTTTGAAGCTATGTTTAAAAAACAAAAGAGAGTATTAAATGGTTACAGGACTTTGATAAGGCAATGATCAAACAACTCTCATATTGTTTTGCTAACATTCAGAATTATGTTTGTTTTCCAAGTAGTAGATATTGATAATATTTGACAAGTTAAATAGACTTTCAGTCTATTTGTTGTTTCCAGGCTACATGCTACTGGCACACTTAAAGGAAATCCTGGGATAAAGAAAGGACAATTGGAAACAGCAACAGTCGTTAATTCTTCCCTTTTGATGGGGATGAGGCTTAAGAGTCTTAACTCCATTGAGGTTTTTTTTGTTTTAGTTTGGTTTTTTTTTTTTTGTCCTTTGACTTACAGTTAAAGAGTTCAAGAGATTTTCACTGGGATGGGAAGCAAATGCACAGGCATACAGGAATCGCTCCTGCAAGGTAGAAGTGCTTGCATCCTTAAAGTNGCTAATGTGTTGAAAGATCTTTTCAATGTAGGTAAGAGACAGGGTTTTTTCTCGTTGGAAAAAAATGGGTCCCTGAATTCTTCCACCTCAAAATGGTACATGAACTGCAGAAATAATTCATATCCATGGATAATAATATTTGAATTTATGCCAAAAATTTATGCAAAGTATTAAAAACCAGAAGTATCTGAATTGTCTTAAAGTTTACAGGTTGTAAATGGAAATAAGTGCTATATTTCTACATACACAATAGCAACTAGAAAACGGGCTTCTACGCTACCTGAGTTACTCTCAGGTTTATTTCTATTGTTAAGACCTGCTATAATTGGTTTGAAAGATCCTGACCATACAGTGGGATTCAGAAATGCTTTCCTGCTCCCAAGTCTAGGTGCTCATGCTGTTCATACCCAAACTGTTATATGAGAAAAATATCCAGGGAAGAACCATCCCCTTCGCTGTATTTCCATTTGAAGAAAAATGAGCAAGTCAAGAACAACTTTCAGTGTTTCAGAACAAGCAGTTGGGATGAGAACCTTTGGGTAAGCTACATAACATGTTTGGCTTCCATTGTAGATAAATCTTGGTTGCTGAACAGTATGCTGCAAATATATTATACTACAAGAACAAACAGCTTTTAAAAACTATGATTTTCCTGTAGACAATACTGAATTCTGGTTTTGCATTGCTAAGACATCACCAGTAGAACGGAATCTGTTTGCATGCAATTTGCCCTTCTGCAGTTTTAAGTCATTGACACCTGAAAGCTTGTTCATGATGACTTACAGAAGTTCTTTACTTTCGCTTCTAATAATCTGTAGTATCTCCTCTTTTGTAGCTTTTCTGATGTTCTGAATGAAGGATAAAAAGCTTCTTGCTGCTTCAGCTTTGGAAAGTTTTTCAGGATGCAAATATTCTCTGATGCTCTTCCAGTGTTCAGAAAGCTGCAAAATAATCCACATTATGTCAATTCTCTCAGCTGTGGCTTCAGTTCTCAAAATCAGACTTACTAGACTTACTGGGCCAGCTATTGCTTAAATTAGCTGAAGCCCAACAGATCGCTGATCCTTTAGCTAAGTGTTATTTAATTTATTATATCCCAGCACAAATATCTTTGGAACCTTTCCATAG
>VZTM01027466.1:245743-264231 GCA_013400555.1 Jacana jacana
GTTTGAAAGATCCTGACCATACAGTGGGATTCAGAAATGCTTTCCTGCTCCCAAGTCTAGGTGCTCATGCTGTTCATACCCAAACTGTTATATGAGAAAAATATCCAGGGAAGAACCATCCCCTTCGCTGTATTTCCATTTGAAGAAAAATGAGCAAGTCAAGAACAACTTTCAGTGTTTCAGAACAAGCAGTTGGGATGAGAACCTTTGGGTAAGCTACATAACATGTTTGGCTTCCATTGTAGATAAATCTTGGTTGCTGAACAGTATGCTGCAAATATATTATACTACAAGAACAAACAGCTTTTAAAAACTATGATTTTCCTGTAGACAATACTGAATTCTGGTTTTGCATTGCTAAGACATCACCAGTAGAACGGAATCTGTTTGCATGCAATTTGCCCTTCTGCAGTTTTAAGTCATTGACACCTGAAAGCTTGTTCATGATGACTTACAGAAGTTCTTTACTTTCGCTTCTAATAATCTGTAGTATCTCCTCTTTTGTAGCTTTTCTGATGTTCTGAATGAAGGATAAAAAGCTTCTTGCTGCTTCAGCTTTGGAAAGTTTTTCAGGATGCAAATATTCTCTGATGCTCTTCCAGTGTTCAGAAAGCTGCAAAATAATCCACATTATGTCAATTCTCTCAGCTGTGGCTTCAGTTCTCAAAATCAGACTTACTAAATGTAGATATGTGGGCCAGCTATTGCTTAAATTAGCTGAAACCCAACAGATCGCTGATCCTTTAGCTAAGTGTTATTTAATTTATTATATCCCAGCACAAATATCTTTGGAACCTTTCCATAGTTGTCTCTTTTCCAACACTTTAGTGTTTTCTTGATAATGTATCTTGCCTTAAATGCAATCTACTTTGGAACAAAACATGGTTATTTATACTGTAACCGGAATAGGGTGAATTCTCTTCTCTTGCAAATTCACTGTGCTTTCAGGTGAATACAATGTTTGCCTTCTGTTTCCATTTTTCCCTAAGTCAGTTTTTTTAAAGTGGGAGATGCACAATTCTCAAATTAATCATATTTTCTCAGAAGATGGCAAGTGGTTAGTGGTTGTAAGTGGTTAGTGTGGAACAAGAGTAAATGTCCCATAAATAATTTCCATTTCTTACTCATAAACTCACATTAAGAAAGGGAGGGATTTGTGGTTATTGTACAAAATGATAGGCATGATGGTATTAGAATAGGTATGGGCCCCTTCATATGTTGTTTCTGTATTTATTCCTCACTCACTCACTCATTTCATGTGCCAATGTGGTACCAAAACACCTGTATCTGTCCTTCCAGGTACACTCCCGTAAGAAACTGGTGCAGGTATTTTGACCTTTCCTCTTTCACTTGCCTTTGCATCTGTTATCTCAAATTATCAAGTTAGATTATTATTATCTCAAATTATTGGTGAAAACTCAGCTGTTCTTTGCAGCAGTGTTTACTGCAGTTGTCCCAAGTGGGAAATAACACTATCACCCATTTGACCTTTACTAAAATACTTCCCCTCTTCGTGGGTTTTGTATTAGGCAATAACACTTGAACCTGCCGGCAAATAGAAGTATCATTCAGAAGTACAGAGTGCAACTTCCATCAACTGTAACAAACAATAATTAGGCAACAATGATTGAGACATAGGATATTTCCTGAAGATTAATGACCAGATGGGAGGAGCACATGTTCTGAGGCACAGATGGGTCTGTTAACCTCAACTGGTGATTAGTTCTTAGCACCAAGGTCAGTGTGGCTATTATAAGCTGAAATTGGATAAACATATGGGGCACCTTCTACTCCCCCTGTTGAAGTTGCACCATAGCCTGGCAAAAATCTCTAACCTGTATTTTCTCCTGCACAGAGCCCAGCTGTGTGGGCTGCTCTCAACTTAGCCCATACCCTAGAGAGGAACAAGGTAGGCAATGTGAGCTGGAGCCAGCTCAAGCTAAAGAGAGTGGAGAAAAGTCTTCTTCCTTGTGGAGGGTGCTCTAACCATTCAACTGCTACAAGGAGCAGCTGCCAACTCGTGCAGTGACCACGACTTTAAAAAACCGCATTTACAGTTGATTTTTATGAGGGGCCTCATTCTCCTTACATGAATGTCAGGCCGTTTGGATTGACCACCCCAAGGTGTCAGGCATGCTTTTCCACATGGCAACTCAAACACGAATCTCTGTCTCTCTGTCAAAGAGATCACATCACAGACGTTGTAGGCACTCTAGGAAAATTTAAGCCAAACCAAGAGGTCCTAAACTGAGCAAGACGTGGGCTGGAATGTCAGCATCTGACATATGCCTTACTAACCTACAAAGGTTGGTTGCACAAGACATTTCTGTAAGAACCATGAGCATCAAAAAATGGAAGAAGCATGAGCCCTTCTGAAAAGACCATGCTTTATGATGTCTAAACATAGAAATCTAGGCCTAAATTTAAATATACATGCTGGCCATAACTGCACAGAAGCTGATGTCTCTGAAGTGAGGGCAATAATGGTTTTACCAAATTCATAGAGATAACACATGTTCTGATTTTAAAAGGGTTTTGAAAATGTAAAACTGTAGGGCATAACATGTCAGCATGGCATTAATGTATACTATGATATATAAGTACCAAATGTTATGTTGCTGCTTTGGATACAGTGTTCTGTTTATAGACCGCATCTTTTCATAGCAGTTACTGTAAAATACAGTGAGAAAGCAGGACTTCATTCCCATCGTGCCATTAGGTTTATAATGACATAGCTCAGTCCCCAGGCACTGCTCTGGAATTATACCCTGTGTTTGTTATCTTGGTCTGGAAATTATCTCTATAACTCTTATGACAAACTTGGTTCCAAGTGACAAATCGGTCAGCGCAAACCCCGATGGGCAGAGTCAGGGAAAAAGCACCTGTCCCTGCTCTGTTTAAGATCCCTTGATGTTCCCTGCTCAGAACTGCTCCAGCACGCATGCAGCATCATTTCTATTTCATTTCCCTCCACATATTTTTTTATCTTCTCTGCAGCTCAATACAAATTAGACAAGATAAATTATTACATTGCAAGGCTATTTCCAAATAACTAGCACACATTCCAATATAGTAAGGTAGTTGTGCTCATAAGGAGTATATCCAGAGGATTAAAATTATGTGTGCTGAATAGAAGCCTTATCTTGCTTATCAAAAACTGACAGAGAATAATAATATTTAAATTAATGTTCCCATTCCCTGCTAAATTCAGTCCACAATAAGTAAAGTATTAAAACTGTTTGCTACCAATCCCCTACAATGTATATTAGTTTATGATTAATAGCATCAGTAAAACAAAAGAGGATTTATTTACAGAACCTAGCCCTTAGGAGTCTCTAGACATCTTAAATATAAAAAAAACAACGTAATTTTTTTTTCCAGGGGAAAAATGAGAACAGTACTTGACTTGCGAGAATACTAAAGGCCCATTTCATACTTATAAAATAACTATAAAGTCTTTTAAATAGAAGACTTCCTTCGCAGTCAGGCAGTAAGAGGCTACACAGACTCCCAACAAATGTTTAGCCTGCCTAAGGAATGGCTACCTACCTTTAATTTCTAGGAGCAATTCAGCTCCTCCAAGAGACGATTGTTTATAAACACTAGTAAACCATTTTAAGTCATTTCACACTCCATTACCCAGAAGAAATAAGTTCCTGCCATCTCAAGGTTGGCAAATATGAGATAAATCAAAAGGTTGTTGCATTTTCTGGCGGTCTTGAGAAATACTGTACTCAATCTTTGAAAGACAGCAAAAAGGTTGGTACTTTTAGTGGTAAATGTTAAAACACCCTTGTGTGGTGGAGCGCCTTTACATCAGTACTCCAGAGAGTATTTTATATTGCCACACCAGACCTCTCCTAGTGGGCTGCTTGGACAGAAACCTTGTACACTTGTTCTGCTCAGCTAACCAACCAATGGCTGGTCCAATGAGCCTGTGTTTACTTACTGAAGGACACTTTTTGCATTCAGATTTGACTGGCTCTGCTACTAGTGTCATGGCAACATAACTGGAATCCAAGGTTTTGACAACACTGGCGACTTGCTTTGCAGCGATCAGTCCAGGGCCAGCTTCTACTGACTTCAGTTCCAGTCTCTGCCTGTGTATCCATACAGAGAAGACACTGTTAGAGCTCAACCACTAGAGCAGCAATGCAGATAGCACAGCAAGAGGAAACAAAAAAAACCCCACAGATCAAAAATCCAGAACACAGACTTAATGAAGTCTCATTTCAAAATGTTCAGAACATGGCAATTCCATAGCTTTTTTAATGTAACAGAAATTTATTGGTAGAGGTATGTGGTATAAAATACCTAAATAATAGACTTTCTGAATATGGATTTATAGCAGATAGTAAACAGCCTTCAGTGACCATGTACTTTCTGAAATGTTTCATATATTTGTTCATAGGAAGATCTGGAAAATGAGATCTTGAATGAACATTTTTTTAGTATCTTAATACTAAGGAGATGCTGAAATCATATGTATTTCTCCAAACTTTCATTGTTCTAGAGTGAAAGTAGAGTAGAAGAGTCTAACAGAGATCGAGGTTTCACTGTTGTTTCTGTTCTATGCAGCAGATTTTGTTTTCGATACTTCTGAACTTTCACACACTAGAAATGTCGAAGTACTTTTTAAGAAATTAGAAGACACAGAAACAGAACACCTACAGAAGCAATACATTGCTTAAAAAGTTCTGGCCAATTCCAGCTGTTTCCATTTAATTTCTTATGAATGTAATTATATATTATTGACAGTACAGTAGAGCCCATAATCAAAATTAGACCAGGTTCCATACAGATACAAAAGAGACCTAAATCCTTAACTGGAGAGTTTAGAGCCTTAGATCTTGATGCTATAAGACATACATGTATAACCTGACTTGAATCACTAGTCCTGCTACTATCAACGACAGTCAATTTGCCCCACTTACTTTGAGACAATTTTGGCACCTGTTTTTCGTCGGAAATTCAGAAGCGAAACATAATTTTCTTCTGCCTTGATGGATTTAATGAAACTGTCTTCCAGCACATAAATTGTGGCAGATGTGGCTTTTGTAGTCACATCTAAAATCTGAAAATAATTTAAAAATAAACCAGAAAAAGGACTAATCAATAAATAACAGATTATGAAAAGAGGTTACAATTCCACATTGGGGCAAAACTAGTAACAAAATAGAATCAAATGAGGAAGGTGCATCTGGGTTGATGACATCTCAAGCTAATCCCACAAACCAGGATCTTCTAGGTTCTCAATACTTCCTTCTGCAAGTCACTCAAATTCTGCACCATGTGTTTCAATATCAATACATACCAGAAACAAAAGAGAAGGGAGTTATGAGCAGGCTGTAACTGAGAAAATGCCCAGTAATACATTTAGTTAAAATTATTATTTGAAAATATGTTTCAAATAAGATGAGAAGCCTTTGCAAGGAAATGTTTTGCAAATAAGAGTGTGGTGGTCACACCTCAGAAGCAAAGCCAACCACCTTGTTTGATCTGTTTGTAAGCAAACTAAATATTTTTGGCAAGTGTGGATATCAGGAAGTCAGTCATAGCACTAAGCTGGTTCATTAAAAGGGCATGTGCTACCTTTGTACTTCTCTGACCTGAGAAAGAACCGTTTCTGCCACAGAGAATCCCAGTGCCTTCAACGTGTGTCCAGCCTGCACTCAGTAATAACCACTTAGAAAGGCATTACTAGTAGTGAGGGACCACTAAGGGCTTCAGTTACCTCTACAGCCCATCTCCTACATTACACCTTTGCATTACAGAAGCCTTCCAACTTCCAGCCTTGACAAGGCTCCACTCATGAGCCAGCATCTTGCCCAGCATTTATTGTATAATTAAATGCTGTGACTTAGCTGGAAGAAAAGTTACTGTTGTCATTATGACTGTTACTGCATACAGTGTTTTCCTCCAAAGAAAGTCTCACATTGATTAAAAATTCAGTACAGCCAGGAAAAAAGTGCTGTAAATCTGCTTAGAAATGGAAATATATTATGGATGAACATCAAAAATTATGAGGATTGGTGTGTTGCACTTTATGTCAGCTGAGCCAAGGCGGTTTGTACAAAAGGGAATCTGTTCCCTGTTCTCCCCATAGGTACTACATATGAAATTTCTACTAGTAATATTAAAAAAATCTACATGTAGAATTTGCTTTCTGTCATGTATGAAAAGACTTTTATTTTAATTTAAAGAAAAATAATTTTTTAAAAGGAATTAAAGAAAATAAATAAACAAAAATTAAAAATAAATTTAAAGACATTTTCAAAAATTAGTAATAGCTATTAAGAATATATTTGTAAATAGGCAGAACAGATTTTATTTTGTTGAAGAAATCATACCTTGTTGTGGCTGGTATATCCTTGTTTTTCTATTTCACAGGTCTCCAGGGCTTTTACTTTAGTCACTTGATCTTGCCGCACATGGTAAGTAGTATTGCAGTTGCCAGATATGTCCACCTTGAAAAAAAGAGTTAGATTAGGACAATTGCTTGAATTTATCTTTGGGACCTTGGACCATCTTCTAGAGATGAACCATTTTCTCCACCCTTGGAATCTTTTACACAACAGCTGCACTGTTTGGGTTTATTTACCAGTTTTGAAGGTATCAGTATTTCTAACTACCAGCTTTGGATAGGCAGGGATACTTTTCATTAGAGAGCTATGAAGGAAAGTAACAATGTTTGCTTAACCAAAAAAAAAGTTAGGAACCACCTGGCAGGTGCTATACTTACGAATTTGAGTTAAATTCCACCTTTGCGTCATGTGGACAGATATAAATGTAACACAGGTTAAATGGATGCAGCTAAACTATGGCTAACTTTGTGTGGAAACTCTAATTTAAAACGGCCTAATCCATTGATTGATGTTATGAATCAACTGAATGTAGACACCAGTATAATCTCTTTTATTGTGACCTGGTTTAAGTTCATATGTTACAAGAATTTTCTAAGTCAGTAGGAGTATTTTAAATGAAACGGATTTCACCAATTCCTTATGTTAATTGCAGCATCTTGACTTGTATCACCAAATATTCTGAAGACTGTCTTTACATTCCAAACCTCAAATGTGTTCACAGGGCTGATTTCTGTCACAGTTCATTCCTTCTGCAGTTAGTGGAAGCCACAGGTCTGCCCTTCAGAGCAGACTTGGCTCTGCCTCTCTCTGATGATGATTATCTTGTCAGCTATAGCATCATACCTCACGGGAAGCACCAGAGTGCAGCTGTAGCTGGAAAAGACTGGCCAGACCTCTCTTAATATTTTGAGTAAAACTGGGTTCATTTTCATATGAGTAGAAGGTTTTGACCTGGAAAAAAAAACAAACAAGTATATAAAAAATCTGGTTATAGGAAGTAATAGTGAGGATCCTCTCTAGAAAAACTCTGTTTCCTTTTTTTCTGATCTGGAAGCTGAATTTGGCCTGTTGCCCTTAGTTAAGCAAACTCCAGGGGCTATATGGCCTGCTGGTAACAGTACGTTTCGGGCTTCAGCTGTACTTATATACAGTTTCAGTGCAGTGAACATCTTTCCAGTAATTAGAGAGAATTTAGAAGGGAAATGGGAAACTTTACATTATTTCAGAAATGACTCATTTTTCTGCATAATTGTCAGATAATCCCTCCCCACAGGGACACAATATCTGTTGCACTTTAATCACAGATTGCAAAAATCCAGAATGAATCATAAGTAAATCAGAGTTAGAATGACTTAAATGACGTGTCAAATACATCACAACCTTTGCACTTCATGGGTCAACTGTTGTGCTTAAGCCTCTCCTCTGGTAACAAGACTTTGCACCTCCGCTTTGCATTCAAGGTGCTTTAAAAGTATATTTTTTTTTCAGGAACTGTAAGTACAATCAGCATGTTATTTCAGGGCAAACCTGAAAAGTGAAATCACTGTGCCAGGGATGAAAGTATTATATCACAAAGAAATCATGAAGGGAGCATACAGACCATATTATCTGGGAAAAAGCCCAAATTGTTAATACTACAACTTAGTCTTAGTGTGTGAACTGCTTCATGTATTAGGAGCAGATGTATCTTGACTGTGTTCTTCTGATACCTCTGTTCTCACTTAGGGATGTGTACAGTTGGGAAACAGTGCTGTCCTGTTTCTTTTTATGTTGTGTAAAAGTGATGACAAGGCTGAGTCTGAAAGCTACTGAGCGGGCCTGATAGCAGCTGCAATTGAGCGGGCTGAGCTGGCGGCCAGGGTATATGCTCAGTGCCTATTTACAGCAGGAGGTAAAGATCCTGATGGGATAGGGTGTCACAGCCCTCACTCCACTCTGTAGAACAGAAAAGGGAGTGTGACCTTCAACCCTCCTCCGTTCTCACTGCCCCTCTCCCCACATCTCACCTGCCCACTTGCTTGGCCTGTGGAGGAGAGAACAAGGCTCTCGGCCACCAGCCACAAGTCAGTGAAGAAGCAGGGAGAGGAGGCAGGAGCAGCCATGGCTCAGTAAGCAGAGCACAAGTGGACGAGTGAGCAGGTCCTCAAGGAAAAACAGTGGGAGATGGATTTACTTGATTCCCTTTCTGAACAAGACTGGGACTCTGAGAGCTACAATTGGACATGGGTGCTCCTGTGGTGGGACAGTGCTTTGTTGCTCTCTCAGGGCAAGCTCTATAAGCCAGGCACCCACAGAGACACACCTTCTCACTGTCCCTTCTCTTCTGAGTTTTGGAGATAGTTCCCAGTACAGGCACAACATTCATTAACTTGGGATCACTGAAACTGCAGGTGACACTGAAGTAAGTAAGCAAGCCAGAGAGGTGGGAAAAGCAGTCATGCTAAAGTATTTGCTAAGGGTTTAAAGTGATTAACACTATTCCGCACAGACTCAGTATAATCGCCCTCATTGCAAATTGCATCTCTCCTTTTCTGCCTTCAGGCCTTGGATAAAATCCTGGCCTCACTGAAGTCAAGAGCCCAAATCTTACACAGCAATTGTGCATATACCTGCATGTGGTCCATAAATTTGTGACCAATCTCCTGTTTACTTCAGTACTGCATGGTGTTCTCAGCACCCAAGAGTCTTGGGGTGTAAGGACCCCTTACACAGCTAAATTACTGTCTGTTCTAAACTATTTTATTTTGTACAGAAATATAGGACATCAGGACATCTTAAGAACACTGAGAGGATATTGAATTGGTAAATTCTCCAAGCTGGTAATAAAAGATTTCTCTTGGGTTTCCTCGGCCATTGAATTTTAAAAGATGAAGTCTTACTTTTCCACGGACAAGCTCAAGAACTATGGGCCTCTGTAAAGCTTGCAGATATTCTTTCCTGATGATCTTCTCTGTGCTTTTTCCTTTGAAGATGTTTTTAGCAGCTGGACGTTCATTCACATTTTCAACTTGAACATCTCTTATCTAGCAAGGTAAAAGCAGAGAAAATTCATGTAGTGAGCAGTCTAGCATTGGCCTGGGATAGGCTGGATACACTGAATTACATAATATCTCTTTTTTATTTCTTCATTTCTGGTTCTGATCATTAATATTCCATGATTACTATGTCTATGTTTTCAAAAGAAGCCAGCACTCACCACTGGGGAAATAAGTGGCAGGAAAACTCACATAAAGCTAAAAACCAAATTAGGTTTGTATTTAGCAAATACACTTATTTGCAGCTACAACTTAGGGCTTCAGACAACCTCAGGTAGACATTTGCACAGCAGTTGTTTGAAGCTATAGAAGCTGTATGAAGCAATTTCAAAATATAGGAGATATTCTGAAGTTCTGACTTATTATGCTAGGTATATTCTTAGGAAGTCTTATTTTACAGACATCAGTTTATTGAAAAAGCTGGGTTTAGCTGATGAGACTAGAGAATAAGAAATTATTTAGCTCATCTTCAGAAAACAAGTTAGATAAATGCAGACAAGTTTTGACATATTTTAAGTAGTCTGATGGGATTAATTACCGTAATTTTTATCAACTGGTCATCATCATTTTCAGGATTTCTCCATAAGAGGTTGACATCTACACCAGAAGAAATCCGGTAGCCTGCACTTTTCTGCAGCGATGCTTTCACCTGATCAACATACACTTCAGCTGAGTAAGCAAATCTGTATAGCCTGTCATTATTTAAGCTTGGTCCAGTAGTGTGCCCTGTTTGGAAAGAAAAAACAAACAGTGTTTTAGAATTAACTAACATAATTTGTCATTTTCTCTAAAAAACACCTTTAGAAAAATCAAAAAGTTAATTGTCAACAAAAGATTTCTGGGACTGACCCTGCTACCCTTGATTACAGAAGCTGTCCCACTGGAGCGACTGGGGGGAGTTTTGTGATTAAGTTGACCCTAATATCACATATTTGAGATAAGAATGTCCACAAAATCTTTTGCTCTAGCTTACAGTTAAATAAATAAAAGAAAGTAAACCTCTTTACTTCAGATATGTTGGTATTAGAAATTAATCAAAAATGATGTGCAACTCAAAATACTGTAATTAATAATACAATTTGTGTGTTTAGCAATTTAAAATGCACAGACGAAATTTGTTGGAGCCAACAGAAATTGATCTCTGCATCTCTTGCATGTTTTTTGGGAATCTTTCCATTGAGAGCCTTGCCCTGGGGTGAATGAAGACATTGGGAAAATATTTTTTAGATTAAATAATTAAGCTTTTATTCTTTAAACCAAATAATTGTCTCTGAAGCTTTGCTTTGGCTGTTAATTGATGTATTTTAAGGGATATAAAAGCCAAATTATGGCAAAAATGTAACTCTCATACACAATCTATGGTTTGATTTCCATCTGCATTAACAACTCAGACTGTTCCCTAGGAATTCAGTTGCAGTCTTGTTAGTGTAAATGAAAGCTGTAATATAACAATGGCGTTTATTTTTCCTTTATAAAACTGCTTACTACCCCTATCTGTGGCTAAGGAAAATCAATTTCTTCTTGACTACCCTTTAAATGTTTTGTTGTGAAGGGTATACATAACATTCCTTTTCACTGCTTCTGAGGACTTCCCTCCTCTTGTGCGGGTGGCTACAAAAGTCTCTTCCACACAAGAAAAATTGATGGAAGTCAGTTTGTAGAGGGAAGGGAAGGGAGGAGAAGCTGGCTGTACACAAAGTGCTGTTACATCTGCAAAGTAAATACACATACAATGACCTTAGGTGCTATCTGTAAGCAGCACGACACTAGCCTCTCGGACCTGAATACTGCAGCACTGAATGCATAGGGAATTTCTTCACAGAGTTCAGGACATGCTGTGTCCTGAAGAGAAACAAATCTTTACAACAGAGTTAATCTGAGAAAAGCAAAGTGCTGTCCTCAGGGAAATGCACCTCAGTCTTATGACAAGTGCATGAAAAAGAAGAAAAATGTATCAAAACATCTTAGACAAATTCTTAACCATGCGGTAAAGTCATCACTGTGTTCAAAGTCCTTGTGGAGAATCAACAGGCTATCGTGTTTTATGTTGTGTCCCTCAGGGTTTTATTTGACTCTGCTAAATAAACTTCAAATCACTGCAGTGGTAAAAAGGAAAACCAAAGCATTTTCTTACTTCACCCTCAGATTTTAAATCCAATTAGGTAAGTGGACAGTGTAGGTCTAACATGACTGTTGTATATATATGGATATATTCTGCAGTGCTCAAAGAGTCCAAACTCCCTTTTTAAGGTTTTGCTCACTTCCTTCCCATGTTAACTCAGATGTCATAGCAATAGGTAAAGGTAAGCTTCAAAGAACCTTTTCCTAATGAAAACAACAACCCCACCAAGTCTGGAAGTCTGGTCTGCAAGTTGCATAAATTGGCAAAGCAACACAGAACTAAACTGACTTATGCTTTACACCAGCTGGAGATGTGGCACAGCAAGTTTGGTAACCGGGGNGGGGGGGGGAGGCAGCAAGGAGGGCAGCCTGTTTCATGTGAGAGCTCAAAGCTGTGACTCTTGACTTTTTTGCAGGAAGGCTGAAGCACTGATGTTGGCACACCTGAGCTCTTCTGGTTTTGCATGTCTTGTGTGTCTGCTTCATAAAAAAAGTCTCCAAGAGACATACAACCCTCCCTTCAGATTTACTGTGAATTTCCTTGTGACTTTCCCAATTCCCCACAATCCTATCAGCTTCGAAGCTACACTGCCCTTAAGAGCAGAGTGTGCCCATTGCCTGCCCAGAGATGGCTGCACCTTTCGGGGACACCTCTGGTTCCTGACCTAGGGGCAGGTCACTTCCTGGTTTGAAATGTCCTTCATTTGCAGCAGAAATGGCAGTGCTGATGACTTAGCATCAGCTGAGATTTTACAAGTGTCACCCACTAGGTGTTTTCTAAACACAGAGGGTGATACAATCCCATCTAAAGATTAAGGGAGGGGAGGGAAGCACATCCAAGAAAAATGATCTGGGTGATGAGAGACATATCTTATTAGTTAGGATGGATGTTTGTGGTTTCGCTCCCTCTCTCTTTTCACTTAAAATTACCTTACACCTACCCTCTTCCTCTTCTCACAACTTAACCCATTTTTTTTTCCTTTTTGCAAGAGTTCCTTCCCTCTTCCTCCCTTTTAGTACATGCTTGTCCCCACATACAAAGGAGGTGCTCCCTCCTGAAGGAAACAGATGAGCAAATGACACAGCAGCTTCTTGCAAGTGCCATGGAAGAGATGAATAATTGCAAAGTATTCCTGGGAGCCAGAAGAATATAACATTCTGAAAGCTTTCACCATTTCATGTGTGGTAGATGCTGCAGAAGCCAGGACAGAAGATGTACTTAGCACAGCACTGGGATCCTTGCTGTCCATATGCCATTGCCATTTCATCTGATGGCAAGTGTCCACTGGCTGAGGACAGAAGGGAGGAGAGGTGGACATAAAGACTGCAATCGGCCATGCTTTCTTGGTGTCAGAAGTGCCTGCTTTCAAAGGTGGAGTGCATAACATACAGTTTGACTAGTAATGTTAAGTGTCTATCATTAAGGGTAACATGCCAAGTCTATAATTAAATCATGATACTGTATAATACAGAAGGTTACACTGCATGAGTAGAGACAGCTGTCAAGTCCTGTGCCTTTTATTAATACATATGGCATGCACAGCATTTGCGTCTCTAACTACTTGCTGGCTCTACCTTCATAAATTATATTTGCCACTGTTTTTGATACCAGATAGCTTTAACAGTCAAAACCCATCCACTTCTTTAAAAATTTCTTTCAAATGAAACTGCAGTAGGGAAGTTTCAGGTGTGCTGATACAACTGACTTAAAAGAAAAGAATGTTCCTTCAATATTTCCAAAAGGCAGCATGGCCCTGGCGGAAAGGTAAAACACCCATCCCAATCCCAGCTCTGTCACTGAGGCACTAGGTGGCCCTTGGGCCAGTAATTTAGCTTTCAATCTCTCTGCACAAGAGAGAGATGAGACCTAGCAGAGCTGAAGGGAAGAATAATTAATGAGAAAGTGCTTGTTCAGTACACATTCACATTAAGAAGGAGCTTTGCTTAACTGAAATTAAGAAGAAGCTGGGAAAAGCAGACAGTGGAAATGTGGCACAATGGTATCTAGCCATAAGTCTTACTTGGCAGTCTCTTGAAATATACTCATAGGTAAAGGCACTGTCTGCAAACTTCTCCGCTTTATAAATCCTGTTGTAAATGAATGAAAGAGCATTGTTGCTCCAGATCCCCTGCAGGAAGCCCCTGCATGAGAGCACCTCTACAGTTTAACCTAGGATGGCATGCCCCTGCCTGCTCCTCCTCATTGTGATAAGGACATCCTTATTGAACTAAAAACTAGGCATCAGCTCACGTTTTAAGGTAGTCACTCCTCTAAATTTAATGTCAAGTTGTACATGAAGGGCCACTAGCAAAAACACCTTTTTTGTTTCATATACTGGCACTGCTGAAGTGGGCACTCTCCAGATCTCATACCCTTGACATTTGTCAGGACACCTCAGTAAAGCCCTGCTCCCAAGGCTTGTGCAGACATCCAGGTCTTCATGACTTATTGCAGAGCAAGCTCCCCATGAAATTAATGGGATGCTTGTTACTGACTTCAGCGGTAGCTGAGTCAATTGCTCAGAAGCTGAAGCCTGGAGAGCCCCGAGCACTTCCTGGCTCTGCTCCACAAGAGCACTTCTGTGTGTTTAACTTTTGAGCATAGTCCCTTTCAAGTCTGTGCCCCTACAGGAGGTCCTGACTAAGCAAGGTCAAGATCCCCAGTCTCCTGGCTCACACCGCTGGTCCTATGCACCTGAAAACAGTCTCCTCCATCCCCTCTGCTGACATGAATGCTACAAGCATTTAAGCCTTTGTAATTATTAAATGTACTTTGAATTACTCTAAGACAGACAAGTAAAGATGATGGGTTTTGCTGCAAAAAAGATGTGCATACACACACTGGTTATGCCTTTGCTGAGCCAAGCCTGGTACAGACCTACCTTTAACAGAGGCTGAATAGGTAGAAATGATGCAAAGGAACAGCACGGTAAGAAGAATCATGCTGAACTCTCCCGAGCTCCTGACTGCAGCATGAAGTGTGAGAGCCTCCAAGAACTGAGCTGCTGAGAGTGTAAGGGTGCTTGCAGAGAGCGCTGCTGGGTCAGCCACACTGTTTATCTAGATGTAGTAAAGGTCAGATTCCAAATTCCACACTCAGGTACTAAGTTCATTGAAGGACTTCCAGTTAATTATTAAGAACTAAGGTAACTGGTGGTTTCTGCCCCATTTTATCAATTGCCTCAGCTTTCATTTTTGAATACCGAGCCCACACAGCCACATTTCTGAGAGGGGGAGCCTCCCTTCACTCCTGGCAGAACGTGCCATTCACAAAAGGGTGTTTGGGCCTGTTGTTGCCAGGAACTCGACCCTGACCACTGTCTCCACTGACTTGGATCATCTCTGTGAGCAACCCCAGGGGTAGATGCTTTTTAAGGGTCTTCCTGGAAGCAAAAGTACCTGGGATTTAACAGTGCCACCCCAAAAAGTGATGCTACTTTGTTATGGAGACTCAAATGCAATGTAAATTCCTGCTGTATCGTACCAAATAAATTCTCTTTCTTTCAGCAGCCCCAGCTCCATCATTGCACTGGCAGAGGTTAGAGACTGAAAGGATGAGATAAACTTGCCATTCTGTCCCACCTCACTGAAGAGTACCTGCTTGGCTAGGTCTGGCAGTAGGGCAAACCAAGTCCTCCTTTTCACCCCCATCTTCCCCTTTTCTCACGCTCACTTCACCACCTCCCCTGATAAGCCCCCAGCTGACTAACACATTGTGCTTCCCTGTTTCCTCTGAGAGTAAATCCCAGGCCATCTTGCACTAAGCCTCAAGGCCAAAGCGCTTGCTAAAGGACCCCTAGTCCTTCAGGAAATGGTGGAGCAGTAGGTCACCCCTACCATGTTCCTTGGCATCCCCTGGGTGTCACAGTCTGCAATGGGGCACCCTCCCCTCCCTGGCTTGTCAGGGAGGGAGACCTGCTTGTAGAGACACACCTATGAGCATGCTCCTTCACTCCACTTCCAGAAGTTCCTTTAACAAGACTGAGCTACAAACACCCCAACAGAACCAGTGCCACCCCAGGCACATTTAGCTACTCCCAGTGGGACATTTTTGCCACCAGCTCCTCTGCATTAGTAAGGGGTTGTGAGAACAGCCTTCACCTTGGGTGGTATAAATGACAACAAAAGAAGCCGAGCACCATGAATCTCAAACATCACCCAGCAGCGGGAAACCACAGGTCTGTACCAATGCCCCTCACACATGCTCACCTCTCTGCAGCTTGAGGAACTGCCCCTGAGCTCTTCGTGGTTTTCGTGTGTGTGCACACACATGGGATGGAGGAGATTAGTAGGAAACCCTGGGGACTGGTACTGCTGCTCCCCAGTTTGCTGTTATTTACATTGCTTCACCAGTGATGTGCTCCTGAACTCCAGGGGCTGAAGCAGAGGGCTCCCTCTGATCCTTTTGCTGTGTGCAGTACCACGCTTTCTGTGCCTTTTTTGATAAAAATGGCATTGTCTGTGTGCAAAACCAACTCCAGCTAGAGAGAGACCAGAGATACGGACCCCAATCTGGAAACGCAATGTTCACACTTCACTCACAGGGAGGAGTTGGCACTGGTCTGAAATCTGGAGAAGTGAGATTGTCCTCCTCTTATGCCCTTGCAACAGAGGAAATTTATTTCTTCCTTGAAATGAATTTATTTCAAAAAAGGCCTCCCTTAGACACTAGAGTATTAGAGGCCAGACGCCTGCTGAGTTAAATCAGCACAACGTTTCTTTGGACACCAGTGGAGTAGTTCCAATTATATAGCTAAGGATGTAGCCATGATGTAGGGAAATAGTGTGCATATATTTCCACGAGCATATACACATATACACCTATACTTGTATCTATAATGCATACTCGGTGTATTCTTCAAATTCCTCAAAAACAGGAGGCCTAGGCCTCATCTCAGTTATGCACAGAATAAATCATCAGTGATTTCCTTAAAGTCAAATTACACCAAGGAAAGAACTGTTGTGCCCACCAAAGTCCATTACACGCAGAGGTTGCAGGATCAGCCCCTAATGTACGCTTCACGCCATGCTGGCATAGGTATTGGGGTCAAAGTCACTGTTGCTGCACATTTTCCAGAGTCCAAACTGTAAGTCTCATATCTTTATATGACCTAATAAAACTAATGAGATTTCCTCACAGTTTCTGAGGTCATTGGAATGGCTTTGTCTTCACAAGTGGCAGTGTGAAGATTTTAGTTTTCAACTCTCTGTGTGCACTGAAGCACCCAAGTCCATCTTTGCTCTTCAGCTGGTGCCTGCATGCCCCAGCTCCTTCTGTTTTGGTGAATAAGATACCCACCCCACCCCTTGCTTCTGCTGCAGGGGGAGAGGGAGATGCACTGCCAAGCTACTGGCTAAAGGTGAGCTGTGCACCTCACTTGACTCCTAAGCCTCACCTCATGAGTGCTGCAACCAGACCTGGCCCACAGAGTGCCTGTGTCCGCACCTGAGCTTCCACTGAGTATATCTTTCCCTCTCTCCATACTTTGTCTCTTGACCTGCAGTGGTGTTTGTACAGAACGTTTCGATAGGCACTACTCAAACACAGGGTGCCGAGTCTGTTCTGCTGCCGGGGGGAACTCACCATGTGAATGAGCATCATGAAAAGTCACGTTATGGCTCTATCAAAATAATGGAATTCAGTTAGACAGCTCTTTCTCTGTATTTCCAGCTGCTCAGGCCTTCGTTTTGCTTTGTCACCAGCTGGCACTTGGCAGACTTCAGAAAACATTGCGTTCCCCTGTCTCGGTGTTTGAGGACGCAGGGATCTGGGTTAGCAGTACTGACGCTTTGGGAAGCTCAGTATGAGAAACACAGGTTGATAAACCAAAATGCGTAAGCAGTTTCTGCGTTCTAAGAAAAAGCACATCTGAATGTTATGGCAATGTTACATGCCTTTTTGCTTTTTTAAAAAAGCAAGCAGGCAAATGGGCTTCTATCAGTAACTGATCTGCAACCTTTTAACCACCAAAGGATAATGAAGGATTCTTCACAGGGACAGTGGCACATTTGGACTCCTGTGATGCTGGCGTGTAAAGCTAGATATTAATAGTAATATGAGTGAGGTTTTAAATAGCTGCTAGCAAAAGCAAATGCAAATATATCTATTTTTAAAGCAATGCAGGGAGTAAGAATCACAAATGAAATAAAATATTACAGCAAATATTAAATACCAACAGCAGTTAAAGGTCAGTGTCTTACTATAGTGACAGCCTACAGTTTTGTGACTTTAACATAGCCATAGTAAACCTGAAACCAGCCCTAGAACTGAGAGTGTGTATATCTGGAACCAATGAAATCCGAGATTAACATTGATGCATATGAAAAGGGTATTATGGTAGCAAGCACTCCCGTGTCTGCTAACTTTTGAGTGCCTCATTAAGCAGAGGCGAACAGATACCTACATACTTAGGCTGCCCAAAATATATTTTTCTCATATACTATAATCCCTGTCTCCAGTACCGACTCCTGTATCTGGGCAGCATTTTTTCATGAAGTTATCTGAAAGCGAGAGAACGCTGCCCTTCCTTGAGCATTGACACTAGAGTTTATAAAGCTAATTGGCGGTGCCCTTTTAAAATTAGGAAGCGTGAAAGCACCCACCCCTTCTCTAGGGGCGGAGGGCACACGGCATTGCAGGGGGACCTTCTCAGGGAAAAATCTGCTCTTAGGAATGTCGCCACATAAAAATACTTCGCTGACCCCGGCCTGAACTCGGTAGTGTCAGCAAAACCATCAGATAAAAATAAGTTTTTCTTCCTTTTCGCTCCTGTTAATCCCACGGAGGCCCCCCAGCCGTACGGGAGGAGGAGCACAGCTTTCCCCAGGAGCGGCTGCAGGGGCCGATTTCCAACTACCACGCTCAGCTGTGTACCGGCCTGCTAACGCCGGGCCATAAGGGCCCCTGAGGCCTGGCCGGGCCCCCACCTCCAGCCGCGCCGACTCTGCCCCCATGGCAAGGCCGGCA
>VZTM01027467.1:0-17353 GCA_013400555.1 Jacana jacana
TCAGGTAACTTCACCCAATTATATATGAAGACGCTGGTTGCTGCATTAAAGGTTTTGTTAATCTCAGTAAAGAAAGGGTGGTTTGAAATGCAGCCACTAGATAATTAAAATTAGAATGCTATAGATGGCTACTAGATTGCTCATTTTATATAACGAATTGAAAGCCTAATAGGAAAACTCATAATACCAGCCCTCTTAACATTAACAATTACCATGATTAACAATGATACTCACAACTCATTTTTCATTAAAGACTATGGGCAGAGATAAGCTTGTTTATATAGACTAGCTTTTGAACCGATGAGCTATTTATCACTTAGAAAGCCAGGAAAGGACAGAACAGCACCCAGCAATTAAAACTTGCAAAGTGACCTTGTGACAGTGAAAGACCCACCCTTCTTAGATGCAACAGTGCAGCAATTGTTTTTAAATCAGTTAGAAATTAAAAGATAATGTGTTGGTTTGTTAAATCATATATCTTGGCCTTGGAGTGACTGGAGTGTATTGCTGCACACAGCTGTGCTCTCATACAAATGCAGGTTTTCCAGTGTGCACCACAAATTGGAGAAGTGAAGTTTTAAGAGATACTAGATCAAAAGATGGATGTGCAAAGGATCAATAGTACTTTATATTAAAACAGCAAATAAAGAAACAAGGTTTCACATAAGTGTTTTCACAGACAAAGATCAAAACATACAGCATGTATGCACCTCAACTTTTCCTCATTTTCCTGTTTTTATTTTGGGTACCCTGTCTCATTGCTGTGGCCTCTTACTACTCCTCTCAGCTTTTGAGAAGAAGAAAGTCTCTTATTTACCTGTCACCACAAAATAATACAGCTGGGTTCTGCTCCCAAGGTCTTGAGACTTTTCCTAGGATCAGTTGAAGTGCTGTGGAGCCAAGATAACACACATATTAAAAGAACAGGAAAATATCACTGAAATAAAAGGAATAGGTCTCTCTAAAGCTGGAAAAAAACACCAGACGTCTAAACTGTTCAATTCAGGTATCTGATATTTGTCAGGTATTGATTAAAGATTATTCGTTTCAGTCATGTGATACTAGATATGCTCAGAAAGAGTACAATATAATATTAAAAGAGAATAAGAAATAGCACAAAATTATTACAAGATATCTTTGCTAGCAATGACTCAAATAGCCCATAAGAAGGGAAATAAACTCACCACTGCAGCCCTAGGGAAATAAAAGAAAAATTAGAAGAAGCTGTGCAAAATTTTGAAAGGTTTGAAAGATATTTATGTTTTTATGGTTAACCAGCCTTTAATTCACATTCAGGAGCCAGCCAGGATTTCTATTAATCCAATTAATTTATTATTCAATTAAAAAGCCAAAATGAATGTGAAAGCTCTGTCATACCAGCTACATCAGAAACACGCACCCCCCATGTATGCATATACACTCAGTTTAAAAAGCAATAAACTATCTGTCCACCTGTAACATGTGTCTCAAGAAATTTTCTTTATTTACTTTGGAAATAAATTAGATGTAAGAAATTTGCTTAATGAAAGGGGGAATCAGACTGCAGTCTTCAAGAGCACAGATAATAGGTTGTGCTTTTTCACACTTCTCCATTCTTCCGGTATTAATTGATTCGGGGTGATGTGCACTTCTGAGCAACGAGCAGAAGCTAACTCAACATAATTAACATACTCTACAATTATTTCCCCATGGCTCCTCCCATTGCTATGCTTTTTTCATCAGCTGATGATAATACCACAACTGATTTATGAT
Organism: Jacana jacana; assembly: GCA_013400555.1. Classification (NCBI taxonomy): domain Eukaryota; kingdom Metazoa; phylum Chordata; class Aves; order Charadriiformes; family Jacanidae; genus Jacana; species Jacana jacana. The sequence continues at coordinate 1,753 of VZTM01027467.1, forward strand.
GCACAACTCCTTCCATCCCAGAACACCATGCAAATTCTGGATAAGTTTCTAAGAGGATTACCACAGGCTGGTAGGAAGGGAAAGCATGTGGCATGTGTGTGTGGAGCCAAGGCTGCACTGAGGGTGGTGGCAGACCACAGTAAGTCATGTTCTGCTGCCTGGACATCAGCTAGAATCATTTCACACTCCCTGCTGCAGTTACTGTTCTGGCAAAGACATTCTCCAAACTATGAATTCCCAGTAATCAGTGGAACAGTATATTGTGCTGAGGTGAGATACTCATCAGACTCCTCTTTCCAACATTGCCTGTCTCACCATGGGCAGACAGTCTCCCTGCTTTGCTGAAAGCTTCTGAGCAGACATCATACTATTTGACCCCTGTTATGATTCCAGCTTATTGTAGTGTATGTATATAAGCCAAACATTGCTTTCCATAAGGAAGATCATGGTTATTCTACTAAATGGTGTTGTCCTTCCTTGTCAGAAGATAATGCATGTCCAGCACTGTATACTTCACAAAAACCCTGTCCAACACTTGTGAGGAAACAGCATATTTATATGTATGGAGCTTCATTGAAAAAACAAGGGGTTTACTTCTTCGGATTGTCTGCCCTCCTGCCAAGCCTCCTGCTTTTACTAACACAATAGACATAGGGAATAATTCCTGTTGTGGGGTCTGAAGCAAATGAGTCAATAATAACCCTGGCCTTTCTCTAATACAACTGCTGGTCCAATCAAAACTATGGCCTTTTGGGTCAAATCTATTGATTATAACTTCTTACATGTCCTGATTTTGCAGTGCCCCATTTGTGCAGTTAGTAGGTGAGTGTTGATCCATGAATTATGTCATTTGCTTTTGTGGTGAAAATGCCATATTCCCTCCTTTAAGGGTCTTGAGGAAGTTCCCAGAAAGTCTGAGATCAACAAATGCAAAGGCATTAACAGGCTAATGGCTGGCTACTTGAATGCACGCTTCCAAAAGAGACAAGGTGGATGATGGTCTCATATCCCATTGTAGTTTGACATATTCCAGGACCACATTATTAAACAGACTCTAGATTCAACCAGTGGAAAACAGCTTTTGCATTACTATCACTTTCAATAGCAATTAAAGCCAGCAATCCCAGTTCCAGGGCTGTGGGTCAAAACTAACCCCAGTAAAGAAACTCACACCTGGAGAATCTGTCAGCAAAATCTGACTGAGCAGATTTCTCCTGTTGATAATATCAGAGGAAAAACTGGAGTAGGTTTGTTTGGCTTCAGTTTGTTTCTTTGATAGAAGCTCACAAGCCTGGTTTGGTAAATCAGAGGTTAGATGGGAATTTAATCATGATTGACACATGAATGGCAGTCTCTTTAAAGGAAAGTGATACATCATCTGCACTCATATATCATGTTATACCAACAATCCCAGATCCACTCTAGACACATCTAGCTAAATAACATTGGAAAATATTATTTACATTCAGTTTTCTTGAAAGTGAGTTTTAAAAAGGATCTTTTGGTGATACATATCTACATCCCACCAATTAAAAAGTTTAGACAGCATTCAGGACCCAGACAACAGAATAACTTTGCTTGGAAATGGATCCTTGGAGGTCACTTTGTTCAACACCTTGCTCAAAGCAGGGTTGGCTTTGAAGTTTGAGTTGGTTGTTCAGAGCCCTGTCCAGGGAAGTTTTGCGTATCTCCAAGGACAGATACTCTACAGCCTTTCTGAGCAATCTCTTCTAGTTTTTAAACACCATTACTATGAACCTCATATCTAATTGAAATTATCCTTGCTACTACTTTTCTGTTGCCTTTCATCCTTTCTCTGCACATCTCTGGTGAGAATCTGGCTCTGTCTTCTCTACAACCCTCACTAGGTAGCTAAAATCAGCAATAATACCCCTGCTCAGCCCACTCTTCTCCCAGCTGAACAAGTAACTTCCTCACTAAATTCTTGTATGGCACATGCTTTGGCACAGGCTTCAGAAGATCCAGAAGATTGCTGAGTGTATTTCACTGTTATAGGAGCTCATGCCTCTCAGGTCTCAGCCCAAGTTAAGTTTTCAACTGAGAAGAGGGACTATACAATACATGTGTAAGCCACATGTGAATGTAGAGATTCAGCTGTCCAGTCTCTGCTCTGAGCACTCTTTTATAAATATTAAATTAAACAGTCTTGAGATAATATGCCAAAACTGTTCATTTGGTAGAACCCAAAATACCCTACTCTTCAGCCCAAGTCTCTCATTCTGGAGCAACTGCCCAAACCACTAAGCCACTACACAGAAAGAGGAGAGTTGATATCTACTCCAGTTCTGAGTAACAATAATTTTTACAATGTGATCCCCCTGCTTGCTTTCTTGGGAAAAAAATGAAGTTTTAGGACAAGGTCAATTCAACAGTAGTAGCAAAGGGAATAAAAGGACCTAAACACTGACGTGGGCAAGATTAATACCCACCTTCAATCTCTGTGCTGTCTGTCATTGAACCTAAGCTGCATGCTGTCTATTATGGACCTATTCTGATGAAGATCACTCTCCACACACCTAATACAAGGCTTGCAGAGTCTTTAGCTTAGGCACCAGGGTCTATTACCATAGCAAGGTATGGAAATAGTCCTTTCTCAGTCTCACACTTGACAGGATTTACCTCAGGTTGCCCAAGTAGTCAGTAGTGGAACAAAGAATTGAACCCATTTTTTTTCCCATCTCCAGTGCAGACCAGTGACCACAAAACATCAAAATAAATATCAGAGAGGAAACTCAAGGACGTACAAGTGGACAGGCATCTGTTGAATCTTTTAAGTAAAAAAAAATAAATCCCTTTCTCTTTTCTACAGTTATTTTCCTGAGACAGCTTGCTCTGAAATGTGAAACTATAACAAAATCCAGTTGTGCTTACATTCTTTGTTAAGAAGGGAAAAAGGAGTGAAAGTGGGCAAAGAAAAAAAGTATAAATGTAGAGAATACCCATAGAAACAACAACTGTAGTTTGGAAACTGTGTATATGTACAGATATTTGCACATGCAGTAAGTATGCATATACATTCAAGTGATATGTTATAGATATGAAGCCGAGACAATGTATATAAAGTTATGATGTGCTTCAGGTTTTTATACCTGAAGCCTCTCAGGTTCATTTTCCTGGATCTCCTTATTTGTGATTTATTTCTGAAGACTAAATTAAGTTTTTAAGTAAACAGTTGCAGTGTAACAAGCTAATCTGGGAACTATGTAACACATTTCTCACTCTTACAGATAGGGAAAATATTCAATTAGCATTCTGTCCATGATAATTTTTAATTTAAAGCCTTTAACCGAAGTACAATGGACTTTTGACATATAAATATTAAAAATTAAATTTCCTGAGTTCATTATCTGATAATTAGAACTAAATAACATCTTAACTGAGAGACAAACCCCACGCAAAGCAAGTCAGTTCCATTTAAGATTCCATTAGAAAAGTGTTTGAGCTAGTATGTAATGGACCATAAAATTTAATTTGGAAATGATATTACCAAAAATGATGGAATGATACCAGTCACAAAAGGACATGTAGGCAGCCCTCATCTTTTCATTTGGCATGATGTTCTTCTATTGATTGTGTAGAATTAGAAAGGAATTACTTAATATTGCACAGAATAACATATGTAGGGTTTTCTTTCCTTTTCTCCAGTGCCTCGGTATTTAAAAGTCAGAATTGACCAGTGTAGCTCCATGTAATTACAAAGATTTCCTTATCTTAGCCTATTTGCTGAAGTCATCCTAAAGAAAGGGTCCCCTAATCCATTGGCTGTCTCATATCTCATTTACATTGGTGGTAATCCCCATCCTATCTCAGCATTTAGGTAATGACTTTGGGATTAAATTGCACTTCTTGCAATTCTTTACTTTCAAATCTCTACAACATATCAGCGGGACCCAGCTGAATAGGGCTGTCAGAGGACTGGTAATGCAGCCGGGTAGGTAAGGCCTCCGACTTTAAAGTGAAATTAACTTTCTTCATAATAGGGTTTTAAGGAAAGAAAACCTTGACTCCGTGTTGCAAAGTATTTTAGGTTGTTATAAAAAAGATGCCAGGATTAAGTTATATTAAGCTTTCTAAACTGGTGTATTTAGCTACTTTTGCTGCTTTTATAACTAAGGTGGTTTTAGTAAGTCATTTTCAGATAGTTATCAGTCTAAAAGACCTGCAAATGTCAGGTGTATCTTAAATTTTCCCTTATAAAAAGTACTGCTCTTAACAAGCAGGATCACATAATTAAATTTCATTTAATCTATCACATTCAAGGAGCAAAAGTCTGCAGTTTATTACTGACTTGTATTGAAATTTAAAAAAATAATTTGGAAAATTAAAAACTTAGGGCCAAATTTAACCAGATACTTAAGTACATCTGATTTTAAGCACGAAATAACTTTACTGAAGTCAAGACGTAGCAGAATGTCTTCAAAATTAATTATAGATTTAAATATTTTCCTAAATTTGGGCTTCAATAAGAAAAATTGTCCTGACAGAGCCATCTTTTTTATCTGATGCAAAAAATCTACAGTTTTGTAAAATATATGCATATACTGGGGAGCGAAATCTAAATTATATATATCATTACGGAATGCTGTGAATATGAATACAGGTAGTATCATGTGCAGATTCTGTCACATAAAGCTCCTTTACAGAAAGCTCTATTTATTTGCTGACCTTAACATCTGTAGGTCCTTAAGCTGCTTGGCTTTTCAAATACTTATTTACTCACATCTAATCTTTAAAACTTCATGTTTCCAGGATTGGGAGAATACCTCATTCTGCCAGATTAAGAGTATCCTTTCACCTAGTTCACCAAGGTGCTGTAAAGCACCACATATCAAATGATGGACTTGACATTTAGCAGAAGGATCGTGATACAATAGAGGATACGCCTTTCGCCATCACTCTGAAAAGCAATCCAAGGCAGCCAAATAAAAATCAGCTGAGGAATCTAAATTCATACACACTCCTTACCTTGGCAACTGCATCCTGCAAAGAATCTAACCGCACTGAAATCAGAGCCAACAGACATGTGCCCTGTCCTCTGCTATGGAAGCCACCACCTAAAAAGATTGTGTTCAGAAGTAGCTCACAGGAGGAGACACCTCACCTGACCCCAGTGCCTTGTGCCTTGCCATTTCTGCATATATCCTAGGAAACAAGCTCTTTACAATGTTTAAATCCTTTCTTTTTCTACAGGAACCAAGCCTTCTTATACCATCTCACTAGATGATACTTCACACAGAACAGTGGAAGTTTAGGCAATTTTAAGGAAAAAAAAATGGTTGAGGATATTAAACCCAAAGATACCATCCACTCCCACAAATATTATTTCAAGCCATTATTTCAGTGTACTTCTCTCAAAGTTGCCTAGGAATCACAGGGGCGTTTTTTTGAAACTACATCTTTCGGTATGAAATCAAATTTTTGCCATACATGCTGCTCGGGGCAGCATTAACAAACACTGCAGGTAATCACTAAGCAGTGATGGGGACAAAGAAAGGTAAGAGAAAGAATTAAATAGGAAGCCCTACCTCTATTATATTATAATTAAGCATGTCCTTGCTCATACTCATAGCATTTTTGCATTTTGTGTTAAGAAGTTTCTGAAATGTGTAACAGTTGCCCTCATCCCAGACTCCTCAACACAGCAACATGGCATTTCAACACCAGGCAGATATCATAAGGAGCCAGAGGATAGCATAAGCTACATAGAGGAGATCACTCTTTCTCTGTCTGCCCCCTGTGGTGCCATAATTTATCTGGAAAAGAAAGCGCTTTTTCCTTCTGTCCCCATTCACATCAGAGTGATGTATATCAGGAGAAGACAGTGATTTGCTTTGAAGGAAAGCCACATAGTCCAATGGTTACCAGAACCTCAACTGGTAAGTCAGGAGTTGGGCAAACTGATGAGTGTAAAATTACCAGACTATCTATGATAGGCAAGATTGTGAATTCTGAATTAACTTTATGCTTCTAGAAGCTCAAAGACATGTGGAAATCAACCTCACAAATTTAGAACTAAAATTTTTGAGGAGGTTTTGATGTTTAGGTGCTTTTGAAGAGCACATCCTGCACCCAGCATAAAGCTCATCTTCCTACTATGAAACAAAGACAGAGAGTGTAAAGCTTACCTTACCGGCTATATTAAACCCAAGTTCACTTACAAGAACGGGGAATACTTGCAAGCGATGTGCAAATTTTTCTTTACAAACAATACAAAAAGCTTACTCTTGAAAGGCACACCTAAGACAATGCACAAAGTCAACTACCATTTCTGCTACAAACCCTACAGATAACAGCAATCATTAAGCTCACAATGGCTCAAGTGTGCTGCACTCTAAGCGTTTAGCCCATTTCACATGTCTCCTTGCAGTCTTTTTCATACACTTGGCTCTGAGGTTCAGCTCGGATGTATCCAATGATGAGTGATAATTGGAAGCCCTCCTCCTGCCATTCTCCAGAATGATACGGAAATTAATTCTTGTACACTCTGCACTGCATACACCAAGGGAAGTTGACCCCATCAATTTACATACACTATAGGGGCCTGCTATCACACTGCAGCCAGCAAACAGCTTCTCTTATCTAGGAAAGACCCTCATTTGTTATTTTGTGCTGCATACACCCACTCCTATTATTTCTGTAATTCTTTGCAATAATAGACCTTACTCTAATGAAACCCGCATTATGAGAAGGTTATAGTCCTGACCCAAAGACGATTAGCTCTGTGCTCTGTTATTGCTACATATGTAATTGTATAATTGATTTTAAAATTTACTTTTGTGTCCCCAAACCATAAAGTGAGCAGCCCATTAAGGGTGAGAAATATAATTAATATATCTATTAAAGTGGGGCAGGATGTTATTGAAATTTTAAGATTTTGTGGGTAAGTATACACATAAAACCAAGAAAGAAATACAGAAGTTGAGATTCCCATCATACTGCATTTCAGGTAACATGCAAAGGATGTGCATTTTCACTACACAACAAACAGCTCAGATGCAGGTCTGTAAGATGTACCTGGGAGTAGGGGTCCAGTTTTATACACAACTTTATACAAGCCAAGTGGGCAAAGTATTCTGCAGGTCTGGGCCTTTGTTAGTCTATGCTAACAAAGCTATGAAAATCTTTGTTTCCACATCATATACTTCTATATGTGTGGTTGACTACACACCTAACACAAAGCGAATGTTGTTCCTCTTGGTCACTAGATACATGCTAGATAATCGACAATTTGTGTTTTAAGAATTAAACCTAAATAAATGAAAACATACATAATTAGCACCATTAGGTGTTTTTTTAACTCAAAAGTATTTTGTCCTCATTTACACCTAGACCTTACTGTCTAATCAACTGACAGCTTCCCATCATCTAAAACAATCTGAGGCAAGCAGATACGTGCATTGTTTTAGGTATTAAGGTGGGAACAAATTCTCTCTTCAGATCAAGCATTACACTGCATGTGTAAGCCTACCATGAAAGGTGGGCTTTCAGCATGCCACAGTCCTATTATCACTTGCACAGTAGCAGCCTAGACTAGACTGGGACCTTCTTAAGCCAGGGCAGATTTTGCACTAAAAGCTTACACAGCACCAGAAAGGAGGTACCTGGCAGCAGGGAAGTCAGAGAGAAAAGACCAGCAAAACCTACCATAGTTCACTTCACTGTGATTCCCCAGAGAACTACACCAGGGAAATCCAAATGACTAAGACACAGCACTCAAGTATGACTTAAGGAATTTGATGTGTGTCAGCTGCCCCAACACAATTCTTCTGAACTTGCTTGGTACTGCAAATATCATTTCTGATGGTGGCTGCCATCACACGTGCCCGCATTCATTCTGTAGCAGAAGCCTTGCACTTGAGATACTGTCAGAACAGCCAGGGCCTTCAGCAGCAAGGGTTCACTTTCTGTAGCCACAACACAAACATCCAGTGTTATTTCACAAGTCCTACATGCCCTCCAGATGCCTCTCTGGATGGCAGCAAGTGTCTCATGGGACTGGCACCATAGCTGGCAGCTACCTGTGGCTTCCATGAGGATGCCTGAAATAGCACCAGTACTTGGGGGCAGCTGTGTCATGTCCCACGCAACTTTCTGACAAGTGTAGTGACCTTCAGTCAAGGAGGCTATTGACCCTGAGGGTGACATACAAATCTCATCATAGGTGGAAGTCAACTGTGGATGCTGATTTAGAGCCTGAGACCACCCCAATAAATCTCTGTCCTGCACCTACAAAGGAAAACTCTTATATCCATGGGACTGTTGCCAGTAACTTCTGTGTAACTTGGTTCTGGCTTATATATATTTGGGAGTCAGGGCTTTCCCCCATCTTTAGACAAGTTAGTATTCTCACTCAGAATTACTCATTATCAGAGAACCATTTTACATGGACATGCCTCTATTGAATAAGATTTGTGAGATAAGTTAAGGAAAAGGCACTTGTGTAATTTACACACAAAGTGGTTGGAATTGATCTAAAACAAACCTTTAACTTTCAAACTGGTTTAAATGGGGAAAGGACCATTGGATAATTACATCATTTAACACATTGATTGTCTAAAAGTCAATTCTAATGATTTCAGAAATAGAGGGCATTGTGCTTTCCTCAGTTTTAAGGAAAGATTTTTGCTCAGTGTAGAGGAGTAAATGGTGAATTTTTTAAAAGAGACAATATAGAAGAGCTGAAGAAAACAAAAGTTTCATTATGCCAAACAAGGCTTTTTTCACAAAAGCTAAAAAAAAATCAATGGGACACAATTAAACTGGGTGCATCTCCCCTTACAGTACAACAAAGTAAAAGCAACTTAAATGACCCATGTGAATTCAGAATACATAATTAAAGAGGTAGTTTGTATCATTAGTCTGACCACATCTATATTTACTTTAAAGTTTTGCAACCTGTCTGTTACATTTGATCATTAATTAATTAAAAGGTGTACCACTCAAAGCCCTCAGATTTATTTTTCTCTTTTTCTAGTTACCTTTACAATACTGTATTTCTCTATCAATCAGAATACAAAATATAAGAATGTGTCACAAGAACATTGATAATCATATTTTGCTATTATGGAAGACTTCAGTCCATTGGAGGGCAAGTTCTTCCTTTTACTTATATGGCCAGCCAAGTGGGATTCTTTGCATACACAATGGAAAACTGAATTTTAGCCCTGGATCTCAGGCAACTTAGAACCCAATGCAATAAAAGTTGCATTCCTTTAACTAAAGGAAGGTTTTAAAATCAATTTAGTCACACCACTGCAAATCCACGAGGACAATCTTAAATCAATTTGAACCTAGCTTATTTCAATTTTGCTTAATTCAGAAAGAAATCCATTTAAGCTGAAGCAATATATGCAAGGTTTACATTTATGTAACAGTGTGCACAAATGCATTTGCAATAGTTTAGCTGAATCAACTTGGAAAGTAACTTCAGGTTCTGCCTAAATTTAGGGCACCTCCTCAGTACAGAAATATTGGCAGCTCTGCACTTCCAGTGTAGTTTTAAGGATACCAGAGAAATTTTGCTTCTTTAGGGTACAGTAATTTCATTCCTATTAACAAATAATTATTAAAATCAGGGGTGTTTTGTGTAGTGGTTTCCATTGGCTTGTTCTGTCCAGGCTGTGCATCTTGCACTCTGAGGTGTACAGCTATAAGGTCACAAAAATCTGTGTGTCTTAAATAAACTTATGTGGCATGTAAACCTGAAAAGGTGTCAGGCTTTTAGTTCCCCTGTGAGGTCCCTACAAATTGTCCCAACATTCTGGAGATTAAATTGAGGACAAGGAACAACGTAACATGATGTGAAGTGGCTCTTTCTGAAGCAACAAAACGTTCATACAAATACTAATGCTGCACAAAATACAGAACCTGGCAAGTCCATTTTAGAGGTACTACTGTATTTAGACTTCAAAAATGCTGTGTTTCTGTAAAGTCTTTTGAGCGGTTTGATGTTTGGGTTTCCCTTAGCTGGGTCTCAGGTGAGTAAGTGGATACAGGCGGTTTTATACAAACGGGTAAATCAGCGCTGCAGGTATTCAGCTTGCAATAGTCATGCAGTCTCCTCAGTCTATGAAAGCACGACCATGAGGGATTCATCAAGGATCCAGATTCTCCGTCTTTCTTGGATGAAATCACAACTTATTGCAAGAAGAGGGGCAATGACATCAATGAAACCCGTAGCACAAAGGGTGCTTTTAAGAGTAGATGGGAACACGGAATCTTGCATCAGCTTCCTGTTAGAATGGCAGATATTTTGCAGCCAGTTTTACCCGTTCCTTAGGGGCAAAAATGACTCTCCACAACCTGTCCCTTCTATGTAACTGTACATATTCAGACAAGCACTCAGCTGTCACCACACTGAGATAAATGCCTGCAGGTAGTATAAAGAGATTCTTTGAACTTGGGAAGGTTTTGTCACAATTTAGTGAGACACTCCTTTAGATAGAGAAATTTTAAAAAAAATAAAATATTCATCATTTACTGTCAGAACTTGTGCCTGACATGTTTAAACCTTTCTTTTGAGAGGAATTAGGGTCCTGTCAAAAATCCAGGGGGTTGGTAGAAAATAAATTAAACCTGCCCATTTCTACTTTGGCAGTGAGATCTGACCTTGCTGAAGCAATCAAAAAAAATTCAGATAAACAGAAAATAGGACATTCTCTTTCACGTCATAAGACCTTATCTCGCTTTTTTCCATCTCTTTGTACTATGTATATAACTCAGGGGGTTTGCATTGCTCTGATAGGGTAGGTCTTTGTGCTGTTGGCATAGAGATGGACTTCGCCATTGCTCACATTGCCAGTCATTTGCTTCAGGCAAAAATGAGAAGACTGAGTTTTTCTTTCCTAAAATAATGTGCCAGGAAGACTGAGATGTGATGTGGCAGAGTAGAAAATAGGGAAGGTGGGACATACAGTAAGGATGTTAGGGATCTTGGGCATAAACAGTGTATAAATCTTCCTTTTGTGATACTTTTTGCAGTGAACAACAACATTACCATCTTATGTCACTGAAAAAGCTTTCCTTCATTGTAGATTTGGTGTCATTTTCAAAGGAGCAGATGAGTGTGAGCATTCTTACCCATGAAGTGGCTAGAAAAAGGGAAATGACATGCTCTGTACTCAGCAGTTGCTTGTAGCAAGGGTCAAGCACTTCACTCAAAAGGCACCAACTATTCCCTACACTTCAGAAAACATCACTCAAAATGTACAGAAAATATTAAAGTGGAACATTTTACAGCTGGAGCACAGGATCTCACAACCAGGTTGTTGAGAAAATCTTGGCAGAAAGTTTTCTATCCCCATATGTAGAAGATCTTGGCAAAAAATACCCACCATGGCACCATAAACTTAAAATCTGTAAGACATCCTGACAGTAGGACTTTGGTACTGCTTCCCATCTGCAAAGCCTTTTCCAGGAGCTGAGCAGCAGTGATTTCCAGTGCCTTAAGGACTGTGTAATTGCTAATAAGGTGCCTAGCACTGATCTCCAGGATTTTCTTACCTCAACCATCTGCAAACACCTGCTGGATTGGCTTTGTTTTGTCAGTGTTGGCAACACACATCCACCCGTAACTCACCCCATCCACCTATAACTCACCACATTTTATAAAACAGGTAGAAGACTTCTCTCCACCTCCTTTCTAGCTGATTTCCACCCCCATCTGGAGAACGAGGTGGCAACGTGGCAGGGAAGCTTGCACTGATGCTCCAACTATACTCTCTATCAATACCAAAATGTCAGTAAGGAAACATGTTTGCAGAAGTGACAGCGTTATCTGGGGACTGACAGATTCTGCCTCTTGGATATGGTCAATGAAACAAGCAAACATCAGAGAAAAGGGGTAAGCTGTGAGCAGTACAGGGCAAGTAGCAAATGCTACAAGAGAAGGTATTATCCCTTTTGTCCCAAATAACAAATGGAGACTGCAGAAATTCTACATTCTTCATCTTATCAACATGGAAAAATACAGACAGACACAGCTATTACACATAGTATTATAGGAAGGCAAGAAGACATATATTTGTTCTGAAATTCATCAGATAACTTCAGTAAATCACATGTCAAAATATTTTTAAAAGTGAGGGTTTGGGAACCATTTCTTTGCTTATATTAAGGTGAATAAAACAAAATGTATGAAATAAACTCAGATGCTTAATCATGGAGACAAAACTGAGGAAGATTATTCTGCTGAAAAAATATGGTAGCAACTTGCAAATGCATTTTTAGAAGTGATTTTATTACAAAGTGTCCTATCAAGGAATATAATGAAAATTATGGTGAAGCATGCACATTATTCAGTGATAAAAATGGTTATGGAGAGTTTGGAAAGCTAAGCAATATAGCAAGAGCTGAATTGCTTTAACACCAAAAAGTTGTGACGAAACCATCCTCTTACCGTTGCTTGGCTATCAGTCACATACAACAGCAACTATGTGGTGGGAGGACATGTACTGCTTTGGGCCATGAGAAAACTCAGACCCTTAACTTGATAATTTAGTACACATTAACTGTGCTGCCTTGATAGTCTCAAAGTATTTTCCTTCTCCATAGAGGAGTGTGGATTACTCTACCTGACCCACCATGGGTTAATGGGTCTCTGCTCTTGGAGTGCAGGGACCATTTCCATGCCTGTCATGGAATCACAGAATTGTCAGAGTTTGAAGGGTCCCCTAAAGATCATCTAGTCCAACTCCCCTGCTAAAGCAGGATTGCTCAGAGTATGTTAATCAGGATGGCATCCAGGCAGGTCTTGAAGATATCCAGAGAAGGGGACTCCACAACCTCCCGGGGCAGCCTGTTCCAGCGCTCTGTCACCCTCACCATAAAGAAGTTTTTCCTCATATTTGAATAGAACTTTCTATGTTCCATCTTGTGCCCATTGCCCCTCATCCTGTCACTGGGAACCACTGAAGAGGATCTGGCTCCATCCTCCTTCAACCCACCATTCAGACACTTGTATGCAATAATAAGGTCTCCCCTCATCCTTCTCTTCTCCAGGCTAAAGAGTCCCAGCTCTCTCAGCCTTTCCTCATAAGGGAGGTGCTCCAATCCCTTCATCATCTTTGTTGCCCTACATTGGACTCTCTCCAGTAGTTCCCTGTCCCCCTGCAACTGGGGAGCCCAGAACTGGATGCAGTATTCCGGTTGCGGCCTCACCAGTGCAGAGTAGAGGGGGAGAGTGACCTCCTTCGACCTACTGGCCACACTCTTCCCTGTGCAGCCCAGAATTCCATTGGCCCTCTTGGTGACATAGAACAGCACATTTCTGGCTCATGGATAGTTTATTATCTACCAGGACTCCCAGATCCTTCTCCTCAGAAGTGCTTGAAAACCATCAGGTCTGCCCCTAACCTATAACGGTGCCTGCAATTCTTCCTCCCCAGGTGCAGGACCCTACACTTGCTCTTGCTGAACTTCATTAAGTTCTTCTCTGCTCAGCTCTCCAGCCTGTCCAGGTCATGCTGGATGGCAGCACAGCCTTCTGGAGTGTCAGCCAGCCTTCCCAGTTTGGTATCATCAGCAAACTTGCTGAGAATATACTCTGTCCCCTCATCCAGGTCATTGATGAATGTGTTAAACAAGACCGGACTGAGTATTGACCCTTGAGGGACACCACTGGTTACAGTTTTCCAACTTGGCCCTGTTCCATTAGTTACAACCCCCTGAGACCTGTCACACAGCCAGTTCTCAATCCACTTCCCTACCCCCTCATCTAGCCCACACTTCCTCAGTTTCCTAATGAGGATGTTATGGGAGACAGTGTCAAAAGCCTTGGTGAAGTCAAGGTAGATGACATCTGCTGCTCTCCCCTCATCCAGCCATCCAGTTATAACACTACGGAAGGCTATCGGATTGGTCAAGCATGAGGTACCTTTGGTAAATCCGTGTTGACCACTTCCAATTATTTCTTGTTAAGATGTTTGGAGATGACATCTTAAACAAGTCGCTCTATTACCTTCCCAGGGACAGAGGTGAGACTAATCAGCCTGTGGTTCCCTGGGTCATCATTCCTGCCCTTTTTGTAGACCAGAGTGATATCTGCCTTTCTCCAGTCCTCGGGCACCTCTCCTCCATGACTTTTCAAAAATGATGGAGTGGACCAGCAATAACATCTGCCAGCTCTGGATACTGGTTTACAATCTCACCTCCTAGCAAAGAGCAGTACGAAGAGCAGCAGGAATTATTTGGGAGAGAAAGAGAAGAAAAGAGGTATCTCTCAGATTCAAACCTGAGGGACAGTTTGGCCCAAAATCTATTTGTATGAGAGGTCAAACTCTTCTTGCTCTCTTTGGAGTTTGAAGTAAAGGGTCCATGCAATCATTCAGTGTTTGGCTGATCAGGTACTAGTAACCAGATTCCACAAATTTTGCTAAGCACCCATGATCTGAAATATAGACTGTCTAAAGTTAGACATCCAAAATGGGCCTTTGGGGGGAATTTTGATACCTTGGAAAATCTGCAAAAATCAGGAACCAGTGCAGGCAACTTTCAAAGTCATAAGGAGGCACAAAAAACAACTCAACAATCTAACAAGATTGAAATGGGCAAAATTGTGAGGAAGAAAAAAGACAGGTAAACAGGTTGCTAAAACTATGTTCAGAACAATTACATTCTACATCCATTTTACCATCCAATAACTAAAACATCTTCTGGACTACAATTAAATCCACTCATTGGTCAAAGACAACACCAAATGCAATTACTGAAAAGCAAGAAAAGCAGAAGGTGTGCAGGGCATGACTCTCGCCATTCTTCACCCTCAACACTCTGCAGGCTATGTGCCACAGCCTTGCAGTGTGTCTGCTTATCCCACCGTCACATAGATGCCATAACCAGGAAAACATCCTGTCTACACACAGCTAAAAAAGAAGCACCACAAACAAGCTTTTTCCCTTTGGTCTGAACTGGAATCTATTATTCTCCAAAAAAATAATTTTGCTCTTAATACTCCCTGTAAGTGGAACATCGGTGTGCCACAATGTGACCCCTCGAAATAAAATTATATCTGAGTTTTACCTTGCAAGAGAAAGAGCTTCATTAAAAGCCAAGTCTATCTATGCAGCCACTCGGACATCTATAACATCACCAATACTCTTAAGTACGTGGAAGAAAATTCAATCTTTTTTGTTGTTGTTGCATGGACTGAAAGAAATCAAACTGATGAAATGTATTACTACTATCAGGAAAATGTACATTAAGAGCAATGGCTAACAGTTAACAAATAACTTTCAGACAGACTCTCTCTAAATAATGTATCTCCAGTTTGTTTTTGAAGGCAATCCGAATGCCTGTTTGCATCCTCTGAGCAAGCTCTTTAACCAGGGGCTGGTGGTGCACTTGCAAAATTAAACAGGCCGTTGATAAGGAAGAGCAGCAAGGATTGCTTAGTTTTCAGCTCTATTATTTGTTGCTGCGTGAGCTGAAGGAAGTCGTTTATTCCTTTACACCCAAAGTACCTTTCCAATAGATGCAGTTCAGCGTTAGATGATCTCATATACTTTAAATGCTTGATTTTGTTTTCACAAATCAAGCCCTAAAAGCTTAGAATTGTGAAATATATTTGAGTGGTTAAAAAAAA
>VZTM01027467.1:17951-33683 GCA_013400555.1 Jacana jacana
ATGACATCTGCTGCTCTCCCCTCATCCAGCCATCCAGTTATAACACTACGGAAGGCTATCGGATTGGTCAAGCATGAGGTACCTTTGGTAAATCCGTGTTGACCACTTCCAATTATTTCTTGTTAAGATGTTTGGAGATGACATCTTAAACAAGTCGCTCTATTACCTTCCCAGGGACAGAGGTGAGACTAATCAGCCTGTGGTTCCCTGGGTCATCATTCCTGCCCTTTTTGTAGACCAGAGTGATATCTGCCTTTCTCCAGTTCTCGGGCACCTCTCCTCCATGACTTTTCAAAAATGATGGAGTGGACCAGCAATAACATCTGCCAGCTCTGGATACTGGTTTACAATCTCACCTCCTAGCAAAGAGCAGTACGAAGAGCAGCAGGAATTATTTGGGAGAGAAAGAGAAGAAAAGAGGTATCTCTCAGATTCAAACCTGAGGGACAGTTTGGCCCAAAATCTATTTGTATGAGAGGTCAAACTCTTCTTGCTCTCTTTGGAGTTTGAAGTAAAGGGTCCATGCAATCATTCAGTGTTTGGCTGATCAGGTACTAGTAACCAGATTCCACAAATTTTGCTAAGCACCCATGATCTGAAATATAGACTGTCTAAAGTTAGACATCCAAAATGGGCCTTTGGGGGGAATTTTGATACCTTGGAAAATCTGCAAAAATCAGGAACCAGTGCAGGCAACTTTCAAAGTCATAAGGAGGCACAAAAAACAACTCAACAATCTAACAAGATTGAAATGGGCAAAATTGTGAGGAAGAAAAAAGACAGGTAAACAGGTTGCTAAAACTATGTTCAGAACAATTACATTCTACATCCATTTTACCATCCAATAACTAAAACATCTTCTGGACTACAATTAAATCCACTCATTGGTCAAAGACAACACCAAATGCAATTACTGAAAAGCAAGAAAAGCAGAAGGTGTGCAGGGCATGACTCTCGCCATTCTTCACCCTCAACACTCTGCAGGCTATGTGCCACAGCCTTGCAGTGTGTCTGCTTATCCCACCGTCACATAGATGCCATAACCAGGAAAACATCCTGTCTACACACAGCTAAAAAAGAAGCACCACAAACAAGCTTTTTCCCTTTGGTCTGAACTGGAATCTATTATTCTCCAAAAAAATAATTTTGCTCTTAATACTCCCTGTAAGTGGAACATCGGTGTGCCACAATGTGACCCCTCGAAATAAAATTATATCTGAGTTTTACCTTGCAAGAGAAAGAGCTTCATTAAAAGCCAAGTCTATCTATGCAGCCACTCGGACATCTATAACATCACCAATACTCTTAAGTACGTGGAAGAAAATTCAATCTTTTTTGTTGTTGTTGCATGGACTGAAAGAAATCAAACTGATGAAATGTATTACTACTATCAGGAAAATGTACATTAAGAGCAATGGCTAACAGTTAACAAATAACTTTCAGACAGACTCTCTCTAAATAATGTATCTCCAGTTTGTTTTTGAAGGCAATCCGAATGCCTGTTTGCATCCTCTGAGCAAGCTCTTTAACCAGGGGCTGGTGGTGCACTTGCAAAATTAAACAGGCCGTTGATAAGGAAGAGCAGCAAGGATTGCTTAGTTTTCAGCTCTATTATTTGTTGCTGCGTGAGCTGAAGGAAGTCGTTTATTCCTTTACACCCAAAGTACCTTTCCAATAGATGCAGTTCAGCGTTAGATGATCTCATATACTTTAAATGCTTGATTTTGTTTTCACAAATCAAGCCCTAAAAGCTTAGAATTGTGAAATATATTTGAGTGGTTAAAAAAAAACACATCACCCACACTCAAAGAATATTTGAACTGTTCTTTCCATTGAGCTTAGAAACACTTTTGCTACTTCTCTCTGGTGGGCACCCTAAACCCTGCAAGCCTATTAACCAGCACTGTCAATTACTCACACTGATGAGCTCTTGTGCACCTGAGCAGTCACAGTGGGGTTAAGGAAGGCCATCATACTGTTCCTCCAGGTACATGCCCCTTGGTGCCCAAAGGTATTACATCGCCCATCCCTGCATGTTACTTGCTCCAATTTGATATATACTGGTGTACAATAAGAGCAATAATTCTCACAAAGAGATTTGATGAGAGCTTGATTGAGTAATTTCAAACATAGTTCCACTCAAAACTCAGAGTCACTGTTAAAACAGAGCATATGGAAAGCATTTATTATTATTTAGTTGTTGTTTTTTGCTGTCTATATTCCTGTTATTTTTATTCTCCAGCTCTTGGAAAGCAATTGTGCTGTTCAGGGGTGATTCCCCTCAGCCCTCTCCTACCCTCCAGGGCTTGCATATGCTTGACACTACTTGGAAAAGTGACTAACAGGGTGTTCACTTTTACCAGGCCATTAATTGATAACACTTAATTAATCTGCCGTGTGAGAGATCAAATGAAGATTGTGTCCCGCATCCAGCAACATATATTGACTTTGTTATTCCAATTATGTGTCTGACCAGAACAGCCCTTTGGTATAAGATTTAACCTTTGAATCACCCTCAGTGCAGAACTAGATCAGCTGCTAGGGATCTGACCTGAAAAAGACCTTGACACTGCTGGAGCTCTATATGTGCTTGAAAATGTTCCACCTTGTGCTTGTCATAGCCAGCGTTCATGTTGTCATTTGCAATTGCATCTGTGTGTTCGACACAGTTCTCCGATAAGAAGCTGATAATTAGCAGGAGACTCTGATTACAAGGCACTGTTTCACTTTGGCACACATTTTTGTTTATTTTGTTTTGTGGTGGGTTGTTGGTTTTTTTCTTTAAAGAATGCCCAGAAAAGAGCAATTAGTTTCAGCAGCAATTGGGTAAGTGCGGCAGACAAAGAGAGTAAATTGCCTTTAGCAGACAATTTATAAATCAGCTGTTGATTTCCAACTCAGTTTTTGTTTCCCTGAGTTATCTTCCACTAAATGGATGAGGAAAATCATCAGAGGTATTTTTGGTGCAATTTAATATATGAAAACATAATTAAAAATATATTCATCAGATTTCCTGTGGCTTTCTTCAAGGACAGTGAACAGCAGCAGCATAACAAGGAGTAGCAATTGACCTTCTCCATTTGCTAATTTTGCTACATTAAATCCATGATTCTTCCCCCATGGAAGTCTGTATAAAATCTGGAGCAGACATACACAAAACTGCGTAGCAAATCTTAGTTAACATCCACCTGCCACGAACATCACATACCATTTTGTTAGACATGGATCTGACCAGGATATGGATGGCTATTTTATGGTGCAATTTTCTTTAATGCACCCTTTCTCCAATAACACCCTTTCCAACCAGAGTAGAGGATAGTGTACAAATGAGACAATGAATTGCACAAAAAAGAATTCTTCAGAGAAGTCATCAAAATACAGTAATGTTTGGTTTGAAAAGAAATATTATTTTAAGCCAACCTCATTATTTGAACATTGAACTTCGTAATATTACTTGCTGGCACAGAAGGAAAGAAAAGTAGACTCAAAAAATCACGAGAATGAGACCATTTCAAGTCCTCCATCTTGTCTTCTTGTCTATTATTACAATCTACTGTGAAGTAAATCTGCTTTTGGTTCTGACTTCACTGATGTAAAACCACTGAGGTAGCTCCAAAATCAGATAACTAAAAATTTTAATATAGAGAGTTATCAGTTGAAAGTTGCTTTAAGAAGACAGAGCATCAATCTGTTGTATTAGCAAATAAAAATATGATGTGCCTAAAATCTACATTTTTATTTAAATCATCTGCATTTATTATTGGTAAACAAAAGGAAGAGTAACTGGCCTTATGGATTAGCATATGAAGCTCTTACTACTAGGTTGATGTCTTTTAAACAGGATTGCTGAACAGGGTGCAATAAAATACTAATTTCTTTGCCACACACATCCCCAAAACAAACAACTGTCAAACTGTTTAATTGTCCCGATTAGATCCCATAGGGCTTTAGTAATGAAAAGCAGCCAAATGCACCAGCTAACAATAACTCACATGTACAGCAGTGGTCTCTGAAGTATTTTGTTTGCAAAATATGAACCAGGGCACAATTTTCTCACTCTTTCCATAGCATGCCATAGGGCCTTTAACTTTTACCTGGCTGGGTATCTGGGCAAGCAGCAGGGCTGCACAGAGGAAATGCCTATGGAAAGTACCACTTGAAACCATCAGCATGGCATCCAAGAGGGCTGTAAACCAACTGCAGCATGAACCTCTGAGAAACACAGCTAATGTTTGGGTGAATCTTGACCTCATAGACTTCTAGTTGAGATACAGAAACACTACCAAATGAACCAAAGGCAAATGAGAAACATCCAAAGATAAATGAATATATGCCAAGGCTTATGTGTGCTATCAAGCAATAAATACACTAGGAGTAGGAAGTGCAAAAAGTAATTAAGGTTAAGAAAGAGGCATATGCAAGCTATAAAACATTAGGTAGAGAGGAGGACTAGAAAGATTGCAGAAGGAAGTTAAGAGAGTGTAAAGAAAAAAATTAATACAGGAGGCAGAGGAAGAGACAGTAAGGGAGACTGCATGAGAGGTTAAGATAAATAAGAAGATAATTTTCAACTCTGCAAGGCTCAGGAGTCAGATGTTGGAGAAATGTCTCTAAGACAGCAGAGAAATTCTGCTCTCAAAAGCTCACATTCTGCTAAAGCAGATCAAAATCAAATGTTTCAAACTCCACATTCAAGACGTTTTGGACTCACTCTGTGGATTCTCGGGGTAATAACATACACACCTTGGATAAAATCATGCAGCTTTGACAAACCCATGTGTACATTATGTTATGATATTATGGTTGTCCTTTGTAAGGACAAATGGATAAACTGAATTTGATGTGAAACCAGAACCACATCAGAAGAGTGAATTGAGGTATTTGGAAGGATGTCAAGACACAAGGAGTAAACGGGCCACATGGAAAAGAAAAACTCAAAAACCTTAGAAAACTGATTTAATTTTGGCCAGTCAGGCCAACTGTACGAACAGTCATACCAGTGACAATGACATTTTAAGTGCCAGGAGGAGTATTGGCTCTTTTGCACTTAGATGACTAAGTAAAAACATGGAATGGTCAGAGTACCATGAGTTGAAGGATGTTTCTCATACTGTTCTTTGTGAATTTCTTGGGAGTTACTATTTGGGAAAACTCTAATACTAGCACAAAGAACTTGTATCTCTAAGCAGGTGGCTGTGTAAGCACACACAAGGGCACTTTCACCTGCAAAATCTACACGCAAACAGTCTGTGGGAGAAAAAGTCCTAGGCCAAACTGCAGAAGCTAAAGTATCTCTTCTTCCCAGCATTAATAGGAAGGGGGGGATTTGGGAAGATAACGTTTCTGTAATATATTTCCCTCCTCACCCTGGGTATTCTTGATTCTTAATGTTTCCTACGTAAATATTTTTTCAGTGTTCTTACCAGTGTTAATGTGTGTTATTTACTAAAGTTTGAAAACTAACAGTGC
Organism: Jacana jacana; assembly: GCA_013400555.1. Classification (NCBI taxonomy): domain Eukaryota; kingdom Metazoa; phylum Chordata; class Aves; order Charadriiformes; family Jacanidae; genus Jacana; species Jacana jacana. Next base: position 23,421 of record VZTM01027467.1, read on the forward strand.
ACACACTGACACACTGATACAGGGACAGAGGTGAACATGGCAGCATTACCTGTTTGGCTGCAGTCTGGTTAATGAAGCAGAGAGAAAGGTTGGATGAGGCTGCAACTGGCTTCCTCCTTCTTCTCTTATATATTCTAATACAGCCTGGTCACCTTTGGCACTGGGCTGAGGAAATGAGACTTCACTGAGAAAGAGGACTCCCACAAAAAAGTGTGAAAAATTGAAATGACAAGGTTGTGTTGATAGCTTGTTGAATGAATGAAGGGAATGAATTGAAATTTACATTTATATAGCACCGTTCATCTACGCTGTATCGCTCAGGACTAAGGAGTTTGCGGAAGACTTACTTTGCCAGCACAGCTGCACTGAGGAATAAAGTAGAATAGGACCAAACGTAATTTTCCCAGAAACAGACCCTACAAAAATAGTGAAGAAAGATCAAGAGTCCATGTAAAGCTTAAAAAGGGTAAAAAAGAGAACAAAAAAAAGTAGAGCACTTCATGCATGGAAAAACAGGAAGTACAGGAGGTACGGAATAATATCTTTAAGTTCAGATCATGGTTCCAGGAATGAAACTAAGCAAAGAACACCAAAAAAAAAAAAGATGCAATCAGTTTATATATTCCACTCCAGGAACAAGTATCTCACTATTCCTCCCTTCCTAACAGTAAAACCCTGCAGATCTGGGGATTCAGTGACTCAGCTGTTGCATTGTTGCCTGTCCTTAAAGTTAGAAAGCTCTTTCTGAAGTGTATGTTAAACTTTCTTCGTTTCATTTAAGTTTATTACTTCCTAATCAGTTCTTGCTGAACATGAGGTTCAACTGAAGAAGCCAATCACTGACCTCTTGATGAGAGCTTTTTATACACTGAAACAATGGAATTGTGTCCCCAGTGGTCCTTGGTATGGCTAAAGTATGGTTCAGTATTTACCTTCAATGACTTGACCCTCATTTTGACCATGCATCATGTTACTGTTATAATCTGAGAACACAACACTGAGGGTCTATACTGAGACCTTTCCTGTGAGTGTTTAATTCATGTAAGTAATTGTATGTTGGATATTTGGGAAATAGACTAGCAATTATTTACTGTACAGTCACTGATCACTTGTGCACAAGGAGAATTTGCCAAAAAAAGCCATTTATCAACTCATGGAGCCCACATATTATTTATCTAATTGAACCTCCAAGCTCCTACAGAGCTAGCAAATCCCAAGTCATCCCATGCTGTTGCTAATACAAATCTGTTTTCTTTGGGCATTTTCCTTGTAAAACATTTAATGCCTTAAAAGCAACAAAGGAATATCTACAAGGGAAGAAAATCTGACTTCTCAGTTGCACTTCTATCACTTCCTGGTGTGATAAAGAGTTGGTTGAATTCCCACATTATTCAGTGCTAAATAAAGTCACTCTTAAAATGCAGCAGAACAAGTAGAACACAGAACACATTGCATTCTTCCAACCTGTTGAGAATTTTAGGGATATTTGGGAAATAGCTTGACCAGTATGTCCAACAAGGGTACATGCAGCACAGCTTTCTCTGTTCCCTCCACCAAAAATCACAAGTTTGCCCCAAAATCATGAGATTTCAAAACAGATTGCCACTGATACACAACTAATTGTTTTTTCTGTGATATTTCTGGCTGACCAAATATAGGTTTACAGCAAAGTAAGTTGCATAGCTCACACAAGACACCCACATAATATTGTCCCATATCTGTAGGCAGCAAGCTGAATTCCACATGAAATGGACACGTGGACATCAAGTCCCAGCTTTCAAAGCTCTCACTTCCACCTTTCTCTCTTCATTGTCCCCTCTCACCTACCACAGTAGTTTCCTGACTCCTATTCCCCAACTATCCCCTAGCTTTCAGCTCTTACCCTTTGGCCTTCAGTGTTGAGCTGCAGCCTCCTTTTCAGCCCCCCATTTACAAACACCAGCAGCTCTCCCAAGACCCATCCTCCTTTCTTGCTTCCATACTTTTCTGAGCACTCACCTCCAGAGAAAAGTTTCCTTGTGAGCTGTAACCATTCTGACCCATCCTTTTTCTTGACAGTGGTGATGGGCAGCTAATAGCAGGTGCCTGCTGAGCTAGGCTCTGCTGCTGCATTGGGGTGAGCAGAGGAGGCCAATGTTATTGCCGAGAGCATTTCCAACTGCAGCCCAAAGTCAACATGGCGAGGCACTATGCAATACAAAATAGCTTGAGCTCTGCTAGTATTACTACCAGGCACCATCCCTGGAGGTATTCAAAGGACAGGTTGACACAGTACTTAGTGACTTAGTGACATGGTTTAATGATGGTCTGGCTTTTGGGTTTGGGTTTTTTTTTAGTCAGTTAGTTTGATAGCTACACTAGATCTTAAATGTCCCTTCCAACCTAGTCAATTCTATGATTATATGATTAAAATCACTTTTTTGTAGTTCTATTTACTGCAATGAAAACACTACTAATTCACAAGTATTAATTAATTCACCAATGTTTGTAACAATTTTAGAATCTACAGATTCATTTTACCAGTATAACACTTTTAGTATAGTTATTTTGCACAACAATGGCAGGTCCTTCCTTGTTCCTCAGCATAAACCTCTATGCACTGTAATATAGCATGAGAGAAGACAGCTTTACGTAAGTGCTAAACGCTGCTTTTTAAAATTGGGTTCTTTATTTAAATTTCTATAAGGTTAGGTTTTATTTTATAACAAAAAAAGGACTCACAGAAGGCCAATGACTTCCCACTCAGCCTTGGATCTGACAGGTTATATAGATGGGTTTTGCTGATGCCTCTGACAAAGACACTCTACATGAAACCAAGCAACTTGCTCCATTTTTCTGGAAAAAAATGCCAGGAGACAGCAAACCTTCCTTTTTGCTGAACTTTGTCTACTTAACTTCGTAAGTTCTTTCAATTAGCTCACAGTGAAATGGGGGCAGGTTTGCAGGCAGAGATAAACACAGAAGATTACAATAGCTCAGAAAGAAATAACACAAATAAGAATCTCTGCTGAAGCAGGATTTAAATAAGTAGAAGTGTTACTATTGCTCTGGAGGTGAAACCAGAGATGGGGGGAAAATGTTAAATTAAACTTCAAGGGTAAATAAAATGTTTTTCACCTTGATGATGACTCATGACCCAAATCATGAAATAATGAGATAATATTAACCCATAGTTGGATAATAAAAGGAGAGAGATATCAAGTTGTTTTAAATCCACCGTTAGAAATAGAAAATTACACAGTCCTAGAGACAGGACAGAGACAAAAGGAATGTAAAATTGATTAGTGATGTCAGAAGCTTTCTAGAGGTACCTCTAGAAAGTTGGATGGAAGAGAAGAATTGTTTCCTCATGTAACATCCAGGGAAGCCATTTTCTGCTCTATAGAAGGAACATTTACTGGAAACCAAGAAGAATGCTGACAAAACATTTGAGCTGGAGTAATGGTGAGACTTTGAGATTGGACACTGATCATTCAGGGACAGACAGAAAGACTTTTCCTAGTTCCCTGAGAAAAGAGAGCTGTTGAAATCATACCACATATTCAATCACATCATACCAGGTCTGCTACCAGACCTTATACATGTCCAGCGCTTCTTCACCACAGCACTCCAGGACATATCTTGCATAAAGAAAGACAGACTGATGGTAATATAATTCCAAGAAAGTAAGAGCAAGGTAGCTCTGGGAAATTTGATGAGAAAGAGGTATTTTGTGTGAACCATTTCTGAGGAGTATTAAGCATGCATACAGGAAAACGGGTGAGATCCTGTAAAAAACTGCAGAAAGGCAAGAACTGAAAAAGAGTCAGCAGGAAAAAGTCTGAGGTTAAACAGTGACAAGGAAACAATAGAAACAAACTCAAATTCAACTCATCAGAGCAGGAAGGAGTGATGCAGTGCTGGGCTGGGGGGAAACTGTCAGCCCTGGGCAAGGACAGCTTGTTACACAAGGTTCAAGCAGCTCCTGAAAATTATAAATTCTTTGTGTTCATCTGTCATTGAACTGAGCTTCCCAGTTGCTCCCCTACCATCACTTCTTCTGGAGACATCTGGGATTGTCCTTAACCTACCTGGTTTGTGCTCAGAAATGAGAATACAGATGGTGGACCAGATGTAGAAGATTTTTGAATGTACTCAAGAAGACCGAAGGGAAGTTTGAGCTATAGACAAAGAGCCAAGTCAGTGCTGAAGGTTCAGTAGGGGAGAGAGAAAGGTCATGTATTAAATGCAAATTGGGAACGTTGGAGTATTTTAGACAGAAAGAAGTGAGGAAATTGGAGGTCTGGCAAAAGCATAGATAAGCTGAATAAACAAAATATAAAGAGCTATCATGGCAGTCATGTGCCTGCACAAAAGAAAAATGCTCCTCCAAAAAAACAGATTCCCTATTAAGTGATTTTGCTTGATTTTTTCACGCCACTCATGAGTTATCAATCTCTCCACCTATAAAGACAAATGTCATATTGGCTCTAACCCATCAGCTTTTCTCAATTTATCACCATTTAATATGTATTAAAATGCTCTTACTTCTGATTGCAAAAACAAACAAAATAAGGCAACATAAATCAAAAAGAAAGGGAAAGGGAGACGAAGAGGCTGATGCAACAGAAGGGAGATCTGCTTCTCAACGGATTTTTTTTTCTCTTGATCTTTGCATCCAAACTCTCAAGGCCTCTCCACCACAAAAAGACTCCAATAGTCTTATACTGTAAATCACATCAGTAGTTTATTAATCCCCTCACAACACAGAAACAAATGCTCAGCCGTGGAAGGGGAATGGGGAAGCTGCAGAGTAGTAACAAACTCAGCAACCCCACGTCTCTCTCTCTCTGATCCCATTATAAACTAACACAATATTTTTCTCCAATTTTCAGTCGGTATTGCAGCTCGCAGCAGAAAAGATACTGAAAGCAGCAGGAGCCAGGCAGGGGTGTCAGACTTCAGAGCGGACACTGCCTTGGGACCTGGGGGGGCCAGTAAATCAGTGCACGCTTGTCAACAGCTCCAAGCTGCAGGAATTACTCGAGCGAAAATAACAAATGGCTGTCATTGTGGAGCCAAAAACCTGTGATTATAATTATCACATCCCCAGTGACCTTGCATAAACTTTAATCCCTCTCCAATGGAGCATTTAAATAGCCTGCATCTACTGGCAGGGGACCGTGTCCCCTTAGTTGAAAATACAGAGACCAGGAAAGAAACGAGCCACAAAGAAACCACCAAGCCCCTCTGTGTCTTACAGCTTGTATTAAAGAGTTGTACAAGAAAAACCCTGTCACTGTCATTTTAATTGATATTATATAGTCATCCTGAATTCAAAATGCCATGGTGGTATCCAAGCCCAGCACCAAGCATTTTAATCAGATGAAAAGGTCAAATAACACCAAGTTTCCATCACTGCATTCAGTGGGTCACTGGGCTGAGAAAGTGGGTATACAAGGTGTGTGGAGGGGTTGTTGAGTCAAGAAATCTTCAGAGAAGCAAGCTCCTTCCACCTTGGAGAGGTTAGCTCACCCTTGCAGGTCCCACCATGATCAAGACTTGAATGAATTCTCCAGCTGTGGTTAAAGACGCCTTTTCCACTGTTAAAATCTGGTGTTTTAACTATTTGGTGTTTTACATTAGCTCTTACAGGCAAGATTGAATGCCTTTGATTAGAGAATTAAGGACCTTTATTTGCTACTGCTTTGTTCTACTTCTCTAAGTCATAGGTAGGTCCATGCAATATAGACAGGTGCTGCAGAAAACCCCAAAAGCTCTGAATCTGGAGAAAGACAAGATTTTGATTCTAAAACATTTCATAGTCCTCACGTTTCTGATCCTGAAAGGATTCTTTTAGAAAAAAAAAATAAATCTACCCATGTTATTTCATGTAACCAAGTCCTTCAAAGCATATTGAAAGCATAGAAGTTGCAGAAATTTGATGACATTGCTCTGAAATTGTACAAAGTTACTCCATGAAAATCTGATTACTAGTTCACAGACCACAAAAATAGTCACATCTGCAAACCAGGTAATTTCCCCTATAAGCAAGCACTCCGGCACTCCGCCCGCACAAGGGACAGATGCTCCCTTGTACAGGCAACTAAAACGTGTGTTTTATCTCACATACATCTTAACTATGTTCAGTGAGAGCTCTGCACCGTGGTATCATATAACAATGATTTATTTTGTTAATGTTAATATTGCTGCAAGAAGACGGTATGGTTGGAAGAAGACTTATAAGAAGAGTTATATATATATAAGAAGACTTATAGTTGGAAAAGAGTTGTGCTAATTGCACAGGGTCTCAGTAGATTTCAGAGATATTGTATCAGAAGAATTACACATTCAAATCAGCAGTAATTTTAACAAATTAAAAGCTTTTAAAACAGAGAAATCAGCATAACAGTAAGTCAAAGAAAAATCACACTGAGATAAGGAAAAACGTAAGCATTTCTATATTAGCGTGTAGACTGGTGTACATACAACTCAGCTGCAATTTTCTCTCTCTGTTAAATAAATTAAGTAAAAGGTATCTACAGCAAGAAGTATATTTCCTAAAAATAGGAAACTGTATTGTCCAGGAAAGCAAGAAATACATTAAACAGATTAGTTTCTCACACTGAGAGTTTCAACTATAAATATTGAATTAGAGGAAAAAATAACTAAGGAGCAACCTTGAAGAGCTACAGTGGATCACATAGGTAGATAGTTATTTAGGTAGTTTTGCAAGTCAATAAAAATCCAGTATATAATGCAAAGGGAGGATTTCTCCCAAGCAGCTGTGCTAACCTAAACCATGCATCCTGGCAAGCCTCTAGCAAGCTCTCTTACCCCAGAAGCATCAGTCCCACTCAATACAGCATTTGAAAACACAGCTACAGCTAGCAAAAGTCTCCTTTCTGTTCTGTGACTGGATTAGGATGTTCTTTGGACCAGAGAGACAGTGAGGCAGACAGATAGAGCCTCACAGAGCTTTGCATCCCTGTGACACTCTGGAAATAGGTGGTGGCACAGTAGAGACAGCTCTTTTCAGCCAGTACACAGAACAGGAACTGGACTGGGGCCAGACACTTTCACAGCCTGTGATATCAAGGCCACTCAACAGTCACCACAGAGTACCAACTTCCATCAGCCTCTTCTGTCATTTTAAGACCAGCTTTCAGTTGCTTGTCTCAACTTACATATATTATTTTTTGAACTCACCTCTAGAAAAGATAACACACACAAAATCTGCACTTACCATGGATTAATACTTGAACTCACACCAACTCTGGCATGAAACTGTACATAAACACCTGATATAATTGGCAATTAGTCTTTATTTGTCGCATACCTGGCACAGTGGGAGAAGGTGTTAACTTGTTTCTTTTTACAGAAAACTATGGAAATCCTACTATTGCGCCCTTTTGTCCCTATCATGAGATCGTGGGCACTTGCCACCATTTATTTTATATTTTGAGTCTGGTTTGAGTATAAGTTTGTCAAAACTGAAGTTATTTTGAAATAGCTGAACACTGGAATTCCTTGGAAATTACAGAAACAAAAAGGTTGGGAGAAGGGAGTTCTGTTCAATGAATGGTATTATAAAATTTCATTCCTTCTGATATTAATGGTCTGGACTTACAGTGTAAGCCCTTTGCAGTCCTGTATCACTGACATCCCAGAAGGTGTGCAAAGCAGTGGCATTTGTGTAACACAGTGGGACCAGGTGACTGTACAACTGGGTCGTTTTTGAAGAGTTTCAATATCAGCGTAGAGCAACTTAAGCAAACAGCTCATAAAACTACCTTCACCTTATGGGGCAAATTGCTCATCTCTGAATCACAGTTGCTCTTGGCTTCCTGTTCAGAACTCTTTCCATGAGTCCCACCGGCGTTAATGGGAGCTCTGCAAGCAGAACAAATAGACAATCATTTCATACTGAGAGGAGAATTTCCCCCACATGGAGTCTGTCCATCACACAAACACACCTTTCACTAAAGGAGGGAAACACTACCCATGTTAGCCTCCCCATCCCTACCTTTTCATCCTCTCCTTTCTTCTGCTGCCTGCAACAAACAGGACCAAACAGGGAATCCGACATTTTTAACAGCTTTTATCATTTTGCAATGCTGGCTGCTGCCTGTTTCACATTCCCCAGCATGTTCTAGCCATGATGCTGAGTTCACTCAAAAGACAGCCCTCTTTTATGGAAATTCCAAAAGCAATCTCTAGCTCTATAATATTTTGGCCTCCTAAAGGCCCCATCCCAAGACAAGAGTTACTATGAAAATGCAGTGAGATCAAATGAATAGAGTTGTCACTACCACTTGGTGAGCTTCTGTGTACTTTAGCTTAACAGGAACCTCTACAATGCATGAGGATGTTGTATAAGCTTGAAGGAGAGATGCCATACACAAACTAGAGCACTAACTCACTACCCTTCATTACTAATCAAAACCAGGTAAGAAATAGAAGGTAGAAATAAGTTGTCTTGCCCCAGGTGGATTCACCCAAGGACTTCTGTTTACTGTGAAAATTTGGATATTTGAGCAGTCCATAAGTATCTTCACATTACATTATTTTTCCAGGTTTGGGGAGAAATTTGCTAACCAGGACTGTTTATTTTTCCAAGTTTTGATTTCTATCCCCTTACAAGCCAGCAGTACAGTCTACTGCTGGATAGAGTTTAAACACCCAAATCCTGCAAGCACTCAACAATCTTTTCCTCAGGAGAAATATTAAAAGTACTTGCTTAATTTCTTGTCTTTTTACTCCTTTCCCTGTCATTTATCCCATTCCCCAAATCATTTACAGTGGTATGAAGTTCAAACTGGGCTTGAAGAAAAAATCATCTATATTTTTAGGGGAGTATTTCTCTGCCACTATTTCAAAAGTGTTTCTAAATCCTAAAGCTTTCACAGGGTTTCATAAAACCCAAATAATATAGACCTGACCCTAGGATATTCATCTCAAAACGCTTTTCTTCTGAAACGGGTATGAGTTATCCAGCAAAAGGAATATCCAATTTGCTTTTTTGACAAAAATAATTGTACCAGAATATCTTCAGCTAGAATCAACTTCACCCAGCACTGCCAGCTTTAAACCCAGTTTTCCCCTTAATTGTAACATTCTTCTTCAAACTGACTTCCCAGAGTCATACAAATTATCCAAAAATGATAGCCTATATTTCTAAAAGATTATTCTGGTTGCTACAGTTCCATCAAAAACTTGCAAAATAAAATCTTTAGGTTCAAAACTAGGAAAATCAGTTAAAAGAAACAAAAAGTGCATGTATTGCTTTTTTGATTTAATTTTTTTAGTGTAATCCTCATTTTCTCTGTCTTTTGAGGTAGAAATGCAATGCATCTTACTTCTGTTGAGAAGTAGAAAATGTTCTGGTTTTATTTCTGGTTCATTTCGGCTCTTTTCTGTTCAGGTAAGGTTCATACGGCTTGAGGTCCAATAATAAAGATTTGGTACAGCTTTAAATACAAGTAATTAGGGAATCCATTGACCATAACAAACAATGGACAAAAAAAGCTGCTGTTGAGAAGATACTTCCCAGTTGCCCATTATAGCAATTTTTGCCTGGAATTATAACTCACAAATTTAATTCATTCAAAAAAAAACAATTTATTTTTTTTTACTTAAATATCTTAGATCAAGCATTAAATTAGAACTCTTTCAAGAATGAACCTCATCATTACCTTTCCTATCTGAAAGGTAAAAAAAAGTAGCTCATGAACATCTACATGAAAAAGACAAATGCAAGCATGTTGTAAAGACATCTGTATAAAATCCCCCTGTACACTTCCATACATCACATGCATGTGTGTTCCCTTATATGTATATATGCACATGTGCCCACACAGATGCATATACTTTTATACATACATACACACATACAAATACACACTCACTCTATGAAAAATGAAACCCCAATGATAATATGATCCCCACAAGCCTAGCACTTCAATTATAAAGCAATCCTAGCACAAATCCAGAAAATGTCACTGTCACATGCTTCCATTGTATGCTGTTGAAAATACCTCCAAAGTTTGGAAATTAATCACACAGCAATGCCAATCTTTTAAGCCAGGCATCTATGAACCAGCCTCTTCCCTACTGAATGAATTACATTGAAATCATATAATTGCAGGATGCCATTCAGTCACCCTTAACAATAGGAGACTTCGAAAATTGGAAATTTCTTTCCCCTCTGACTCCCAACTTGCAAGCATGAAGCATACAGCAAAAGCTTGGTGCCTTTTAAATTACCTAAAATCTACATCCTTC
>VZTM01027467.1:34204-92951 GCA_013400555.1 Jacana jacana
AAATAAAAATAAAATATTACTTGTTCCTCTTTAATTGGGCTCATATCTTTAATGTAATAAACTATTCCTACTGCAAGCAATAGCAAAAATCTAGTTTCCTTCAAGGGAAGATATTCCAAGGAAGGACTCGCAGTAGTGCTGTTGCTCAAGAAGGTTCTTGTACCTTTGTGTCTGAACACCTAAATACATCAATACAATGTAACCCCATTAGGCCCATTTTTGGTCCTTTGTTCCCCAAAGCACTGTGTTATAAGAAAAAGAATTCCAGGAATAATTCATATCACTTCACAGCAACTCTCAAAGTCAATTCCCTGAGGACTCCAGAAAAGTGGAATCAGCACGTGAACTTCATAAAATGGGACTAGGAGAGAAAAGTGCACTGGAAAACAGGGTGAGCTCTCTAAGCTTGAAATGTTTGTCCAGTAATGAGAATCTTCTCTTCACTGTGGAGTGTATATCTAGCTTAATATTAAGCATTAGTTTCATGGTATCCTGCCTTTAATATCAATGTGGGATCTAAAAGAATTCAGACCTCTTGATAATGAAAATCCATCTGATTCTCAAAAGGCTCACACATCCATGAGACAGCCTTTTACACTGCTACATTCGATAGCTTTATATTTCTCCTTGAGTCCATTAATTTAATTGCATCTCTGGATTTAATTTTAAAATATTTTATTGTAATCATAGGAGATGGCCATAATTTATTAATGTGCTCAGTAGCAGCATTACTTGGTAAAAACAGCATTATATTTTCAGACATATAATTCCAGAGTTAATTTCATAAAAGTATAGGTGAACTTGATCCTTAAATTAATATCATTGTTCTTTGCAAGAATAGCAGTAACACAAGGAATTCATTCTGTGTTATATCTACAATGTCTGTTATATCTACAATGTTTTAAATGCGATGCAAAGAACTATGTGAAAGTGAGGTGTTTGTAGCAGCTAATATGACCATGAGGGTCTAGATCCCCTGAGTTAAAAAATTATAAAAATTGTTATACTAATAGGTGGTGAAATATTTATAACTGGGTATTATTAAGTCCTTTTCAAAAACTAAAATCTCAATGATTACATGCAAGAATTCTAAGAAAAAATATCTGATTTGACTTCCAAACCCAATAGACGTTGTATCAGTAAATATATTTTCAATGGTTTCTCTTTCTCATTTGCATGTTTTCTTTCACATTTTGTGAAGAAAAGAGGAAGTGTGGTAAAGGGGAAAAGGAAGGAAAAGAATAGAAAGCAGCTCAGCACCCCAAAACTTCACTGTTGCTTGTTCTACCACATTTCTCACTGATAATTCTATTTGCTGTATTAGTACTGCAGATCTTTGGCTAGTTAGTTGCAAATATTCAAATTCAAGAGTCTGATGCAGACTGGTGTGATAGTTTCAGTGAATACACAAAGTCACCTCAGCATGCTTGTGTTTGAGAGTTTGTGCTTCCATGGTGGCTGCAAGTCCTAAAGAAATTGAATCCACTTCTTCAGAGGTCATTTTCCATAAAATTTCTACTACGTTTATATCATACATAAAAGGTGAGGTCTATGAACATTCAAAAGCAATTGAAAAAAGGAAATATAGCCATCGACAATGCCTCTTTTAGTCAAGTAAACATTCATTAGAACTTCTTTCTTTAGGCATATTCCCTGCTCTGATAAAAGCCCCAATTCTATTTAAAAACATGCAAAGTATTGGTTGTAAAAAGCTTTTCTGTGTTAGATGTCTTAAGCTAGAGAAAACAAACACAGTGCAATCAAGTGATTTAAAGCCTCATATACTCTCACTCTGCTTTCCGAAGAGTTTATGATCAGAATGGATATACATATCTTCATTTATGAAGAATTTCTTGTGCAAAATTTCTGCTGCATATTGCTTGCCAATCTTCTGACCAGGAAGAATTTGTTTTATGGATGAATTATTACCTATTAACTTACATAGCGTTGTAAATATAGCTGCTGTTGGGCATCAGTAGGTCAGAACCAAGCAGACAAGGGTTGTGCTCTCATCAGCTTATAGTCTAAAAGGACAACCATTGACAAACTACAAGTCCAGACAGAAGATAAGTAAAGCAAGAAGTATCCATCAGCACTCAGTCACAAGATAGGTGGGGATTTAGACATTGCACATAAAAATTACAATCTAGGTGCAGAGAATAAAGGAGCATTCCCAACTGACAGACTCCTCTCAGTCCCTACACCCTTTTGCTCTTACCAGTTACTTCTGCTGGCTGACAAATCATCTCCCCAACACAATGAATTTGTTATGGAACATTATCTCAGGCTGAGGAAGGTCAAGATGTGCTAAAGGTCATGTATGTATTAACCCACTACACGAGAGTCCCCACTCTTAGTCTAAAACATTGTCTTAAATTACATATTATTGAACCAGCGATAACCAGCCTCATTTACCTGATATGTTCTCAAGATGTGCCTGAACATCATAAAAGCAGGCTTGGGGCCTGTGTGCTCCAAGGTGTTTTTAAAGGCAAAAGCTATGTTGTGGAGCACTGGGCTTGTGGAAGTACAGTCCCAAAGAGAAGGGAGATGGAGATGGTCCAATTCCAGCACCAGCAGAATTTGGGTGCGCAGCACACCTTGGATTACGATCTGGTCACAGTGGAGACCACCGCTACAGGGGTCTGCATGTAGCTTCAAGTTTACTTCAGCAGCTAAAAAGGTTGTCCCTTCTGTATGTTTTATACCAGAAAAAAAAATAACAAAAAGGCAACTTTTAGCCTAGAAGAACAAGGGATACACTGTAACTCCATTTGGGGTTTTCTCACTCCCTGAAGTAGCATTAGGTAGCAGCATCCGGCAGATGGTGAATATTATGATTTTGGATGTACAGTAATGCTGACCTTTGATTCAGACAAAATGAGCAGCAAAACACAGTTAATACAACTATTTCCAACAGCAGCCACTCTATGCTCTTAGTTAAAATCACTTCAGAAGCAGAACAATTTTTTAAATTTTAAAATATTTTTAGATTAGTTTTGTTCCATACAACAATTAAATAAACTTACTTGGCTTGATTAAAATACTGAAAATATTATTTTCCATTTATCTAATTTTATTCCCACTTTGCCAGCAACAGAGAAGGAAAGGACAAAAAGAAAAGTCCAGGAAATTATAATTGTCAAGGTTTGTTTGGGGTTTTTTTAAGAGAAAACTTCAAGAACACATTTGCCAAATCTTGTATTTTTAAAAGCAGGGGGTTTTTTTCCCTCTTAGATAAATTGTCCAGAAATTTTCACTAGCTCTATGTACAGTACACAAAAAAACAGATTAGAAGGCTATTTCCTTATTCAACAGTGTTTCACAACTGAATTATATTGCTGTACAACATTATCTGAAATCTTGCTTTTGGATACATTGCTCTTCCCAAATGGAATAAAGTAGATGGAATTCAGCAGTGAATATACCATTACCTGAGCTCATCATCGGTGTCCATTGTAATTTTCTCTTTACAACAGGAATTACAGGATGATTGCAAGATTCTTGGTCAGATTCTTAAATAGCTAAAATTTATATTAAAGGTTTTTAGCATATCTGGTCGCATATAGTCAAGTATGAAAAGGAATGCAGGGGCTTTGATCATCTTCCTATTTCACTACTGTAAAACCAGGGTAGAAAGAGAGACATAAAATTTGCATGAAAAAATATAAAACACAGCTGCAAAATGGTGGACAATACCTTTCTTATACATCACTAACAAAAAAGCCTGTCAAACCTCCAAATTCCCTAGTCCTGGTTTTAGAAGCTATGCTGTTTGAAATTAAAACCCATGCCTTTGTGGACTTGCCATCACCCAGTGGAAAATACATCCCCACTTGTCTCTGAATACAAGAAGCATTTTATTTCACAAAACCCTTTCTCTAAGTCCCATTTTAGCCACCAGAGTAATCTTAGAGTCATTTCTACAGAAGCCACCCAATGACTCCAATCCTGACCCTGCAGCAGGCAGTGACGCTACTGTTACTACCCAGAAGGATGCCACCAGATGAGGACAGCAAATGTTGTGCATTTGCCATAGCAATGTCCAAGGGGAAGGATATATATCCAGGCTGCTGATCCTCTGGGACTGAATTTAATATCTGAGGATTCCTTACCTCTCCCTCGATGGCTATCCCTGAGGTTTGGACTCAAGACTCCTCTGTCCTAGCATTTAGGCACCAAGTCTACACCATTCACCTCTTTTTAGAGAGAAAGGCACTCTAAATAACAGTTTGATTTAATCCTAATAGAGGCCTTTGGGGAGTTCCTATATCTCTCCATTAGTTATACAAGAGATCTGAGGTTGTATTCAGACTCCAATTTCTCCAGTGGTGCCTCTGGGATTGTAGTGGACACCAGGCAAGAACCATCCTTCTCCAATCCCAACTGCTTAAGCAAATCAGGAAAGGCAGCAGACTTTCCATCACAGCTGAGAGCATATAGGACATGTATTTTTAATGCTGACTCATCACAACTTAATCTGGGGGAAGAAAGAGTGAAAGGAAAAGCAGGGTTGGTTAATTAACATCTCCAAATAGTACCATCTACTTCTAATTTCCAAGGAACTGTGCAGTCTGGGATAGGAGATCAGGAAATTAAAGGCCAGTAAAAGGATCTGTTTGCAAACCGTGTCTTTTACTTGCTCTCCTTAACAGAAAACTATTCTTGGGCAACTGTGGAAAAGGGAAATGTTGGCTTAGTGCAAAAAGGAAACACAGACATCTTTTAAAGACATAGGTATCTTGTATCTCTGCCTTCAGTGAGCTGTTTCTTCTTTTTATTCTCATTTTCACTCTCCGTCTGTCTTCATTAGTCTGCTGGCATTCTGCTAGGATTAGTGAGCTAGTTTCCATGGTTTCTTATTTTCACTTTCTATCTTTCTTTGCTTAACTCATTAAATTGCTCATTACTTCACTGCACTTTACAGGAGACATATTTATTGTATTAGTTACACAATGGCCAGATTGGTAAGTGATAGGCAGTTTGCTATTTGAAAGAACACAGTCTAATAGCAGAAAGGAAATTCAGGAGACACAGATATTATCTACTAGTTGTAGCATAACTGGGATAGGTAGTAGCTGCTAAATGTTTACCCATTATCACTAGAAATATACTACATGAGTATAAAAAAATGGTGTGCTCACACTCCTCAGTTCTCTGCGGCATTCCTGCCACACTTGCACCCAAAGAAGCTGTAAGAACAGCTGTATGGACAAATGTTTTGAGTGGGGTACAGAGGCCTCTAAACCTCCTCTTCGCCTTCTGTGATAAATTGCCAAGATAAACCTGCCCAGACCATGGCTTTTCCCAAGGCTGGGAGAAGGTCTGCACAACCAAGTGTCCCTCCGGCTGCTGGGGAGGAGTGGGGATGACAGGGAGGAACAAAGGAATCACAGAGTGTCCTGGCCAAAGAACCTGAAAACTGAGCTCAAATTTAACAGTTTTGGCTTCAGTTCTCAGATTTCCACCATACCTGTCATGACGGCTTTATAAGGAAGGTAAACCTGTGCCTGACACTCATATCCTGGTAAACTTCTTAAGTAAAATGGCTGTTCAATTGAACGGGAGTTCAGCACATGCTACAGCGTGAAAAATGTTCTCTTAATAAGTCAGCAGAGCTACAATTCTGTACTTACAAAGTTTCACCAGATCGGTCAGGTTTGTATTCAAAGCAGTTCTCGGTCTTGTGGTCAACCTCTGGATCATTTGAATTTGATTTGTTTTCTGGTTGAGCCAACAACATCAACTTCCCTGCCAATTCCCCTCCATTCTCTATTCCTCATCATTTCTCTAAAGAACCCCCATCTCCTCATTCTCTCTGTTAAAGCACAATCCATTTCCCCCTCTGATCTAGCCATCAAAGACACAAAAGGGATCTCTTTACCTTGTACCTCTTGCTTTCTCTTTTGATTTTTCTGCAGTTAAATCTAACATGGTTGATTCAATTATGCTGAAGTTTCTCAGACGCTGAATGTAATCATCCATGCTCTGCCTCTTTAGTTCGACAGACCTCCGAGACAGAGTTCCCTTCAGCTGAATTAAGATCTTTCCTGCAGTGAGTGAACAGTAGATACGGGGGTTCACGCCATTCATTCATCTTCTCCGGTAGTTCATTTATCACTTGGAGGTAATCTACTGTGGAGAATTTTGACCGAAAGGATGCTAGATTTTTATTTTTTTTTGGTCGTTAAAATGAAATCTAGTCTTTTTGGAAAGATTGCCTTGGTCCCTTGGCTAAACTTTGTAGACAGAAGGCCAAGGGATTTACGAAATGGAACTTTCCTTTTTAGCTTATTGGTATGGAAATTAGTTCTACTTTTTCTGCAATAAACCTTATGAATACTCTTATTTTTAGGGTATGATTAGGAGCTATTCCATTCCGCCATCCTTTAATGTTAGTCTTCTGCTGCCTGCTTTACCACTTCATTCTATATATTCTGGCATAGGAAATGCTGATGTTTGCTAAGTTTGTCAGCAGGGCTTTTCTACAGAAAACTTTATCTTGAATTCTTACTGATAACAGTCTTTACTCTTCAAAGTGTATCAAATCTGTCAAAGATTGCTGTTCTATCATTGTCCTTGATAGAGAATAAGATCATCTTTTGTCATCTAGCAAAATTTATTTCCTGATATTTTTGTATCCTGTAAAGCCTTCAAAGAATGCTCCAGATTTTAAGAATGCTGTATTTTTTAATATCTTGTACTTCGTGTTCAATTTAATCAATTCTCTTTAAAAAGTATTCTTGATGTAATACGGTAAAACAAAAAATATATCTCCCCAAACTTCAAAACAGGAAATATACGATGGTACAGCAGACTAGCTCATATAAGTGAGACAGGCAAGAAAAAGACATTATTAAGGTTGGAAAGCCCCAAGAGTGACCTATTTGTTTCTCAGAGCTGTTTGCAAAACACATACACTGCAATTCTGTATATGAATGCTATTTCTTAAAAGATAAATGCTTCAGTAACCTCTGCTGTATAAAAGTCTTCCCGTTAAGCCCAAAACCAAGTCACTCGCTATCCCTGAATCACAAGCCCTCTCTAAAAGGGCAGACAGAAGAACAGAGTTAGGCGATAAAGAGGGACGTGCTATACTCAGCCAGGGCTGTTCACGGAGCATCAACTCTCCCTTTAGCAGTCATCAGGCAAAGTCCTGCCCCAAGAAATGATGCTGGGAGTTCTGCAAGGTGGGAGTAGTTGATATAGTCCCTGATACGGTGCAAGTGGATCACGTGGGCTCATTTCTCACTAGGGCACTGTAAATACTTCTTAGCTAAACTAACAGCTGCAAAGGTTACTTTTCGGTGCACTTTTTAAACACCTGCACCTAGGAAATTCTTTTGCATCCTAGTGAGTTTTCTTTCATGTTTTATAAACAACAAAATGTCTAGTTAAGCCAAAGAGTGGCTTGCTCTTTTACAAAAAGCAAACATCAATCAATTACTTCTTGCTGTCTGTGTGTTAAAATTAAGGCTTTTTAAATGCAAAATTACTTTCTTCAAAAAACCTGTATAAAATAGAATGCCCCAAATACTTTAAAAATGGTTTAATATTAAAAAAACAAACAAACAAACAAACAAAAAACCCAACAACAAAAGCAACAACTAAAACCCTACTCCTGTATACTCTTCCCCTTCCCCCCCTGTAAATACATCTTTGGTACCTGAAAGTACCAAACTGAATTCTCTCTAAAGTATGATAGTTGAGCAATCCTTATGTCACCTCTGTCAAATCAGGGACATAATGTTTCATTTTTGAAACTATAATACCAGTGAGCCTGGCCTCAAGTGGAACTTGGCAAAATACATCTCCTTCAAGGGGGAACAGTATTTTGGGGATCAACCTGAAATTAGCTTAGGTACATAGTGAGAAATAATTTTCTGTAAGGGGGAGGGACAGGAGATAGGACATTATTGAATGTACCCTGCCTATAAATTAAAATATTAGAAATGTCAAAACTCCATCGCATTCAGTACAAGAAAAGCAGATGTGGGGAAGCTCCCATTATTCCTTGTTGAATTACATGCTGTAAGCAAAAAGAATAGCTCTCAGGCTATTGCTTTGGGCTCTCCTGTTACTACCTTTTAAAATCAAACTTATCTCAGCCACTGGCATTTTTGTATTTTTATTAAATTAAAACCTAAAAAAAAATATAAATACATTGTGCCACATTTTAGCACATTATCTGACATATGGACTTAAGAATCTAATGCTTCAAACACTGTATTTTCTTAACATCCATCGCTACAGCATGCAAGCACCTCTGATGCAACACAGTCCCCCTTCATTGGTGACACCATTACCAATGGTTGGAGAACTGAATCATCACATCTCAGTTTACAGACCACCCCAAATACAGCTGGAAGCCAAATTTGAGGTCTGTGCTTATGCCATAGTCAGAAGATGCAACTCTTACATACTAGCAATCATAAACTACTGCAGCTAGACTGTGCAACAGGAGTAATGAAGGTGTGGTGGCATTTGGCTTCACATGCAATGAACTAACCCACCAGAGATACCCACACCCCAGAACATTTGTGCACTGCAAATGGTATGTATATATACATAAAATCTGCTGTCCTGCCTCAGTACCTTACTCACAAAACTGCATCTGCTTTCAAACCTATTTAGTATGTCCTATTTCCTAGTCAGTCCTATTTCAGCAAAGGCTTAGTTCTACAACTAAGTTCTGACCCTCATCAAAGCACTGACCTGTGAGGAAACAAGTGGTCCTGCGAGCCTAGAGAGCCAGCATTGGCTCAAATGCATTACTGGACTGGAGCCAGCATTTAGCATGTGACAGAATCAACTTCTTGGGACTTTCAGACTGTTATGCCTGAAAACATATTATTCTATGAATGCTCTTATATGTTTTGATAATGATATTGTGCTAAAACAGGTATCAGAATTTTGCTTTTGGCTCATTAATGAAAGCATTCATTAGTACATCAGGATCTTTCCACCTTTGAATGAAAGTCATCTTTTATAGCTACATACATACATATGTACAGGCACATGTGTACACACACATATATGTATGTGGATGTGTGCATGTGTTTGTGGTGTATTGTGCGGAAAACTTGGCAAGTATACAGCCAGTGAGACTATACCGCCATTGCTATTATTGTTTTAAAAGCTGTGCTGTAATTGGTATAAAGTGTGGAAATTCCATTCCTGTTTCATCATTACCTGAACTGCAAAGAGACAAAGCATGCAAAAAAGGTCTAATAACTCACCATATTCTTTGAGCTTGCTCTTATTACAAAATAACTGTCTATCTTGTATATTTTATTACTTAAACAAAAGCACTGATACTAATATCCTAACTTTTTTAACCTAATGGACATTTTCTTTGTTGTGTTGTAATGCTCCAAATTGTGTGTAATTAATTACCTTTGCTTACTTAGAAAGCAAGGAATGAATAGGAGCAGTTAGCATAACAACAGAAACATTAACCCATGTAAAAGCAAAAGCCCTTGGCTTGCAAGCACCTGTTTATAGCTTGCATAAGACAACCTTATTGCACTCTTTGTTCAGCAGGGGAGCAGCAGAATGCAGGGGGTGCTGGCACTTTGCGTGGCAATGTGCCGCCATCTAACAGACATCTAACAGACATGAGCATCTCTAAATACCAATATAAAATACAAACGCACTGCGTTCTTGTCTGCCTTCTTGTCCAGATTTCCAAGTGGTCCATAACACACACCAGAAATAAGGGGCTCTGCCGTGTCATGCCAGTTTGTGGGTTTGACTCGATTAATCCAAGATTTGAAACCTTTACTGGGCCAAGTCTGCAGGACATGATAGTGTGCACCCTTTAGCACGTAGCCTGGTGCTCACCATGGCTTCTGTGAGACACAGAAAGAATAATAAAGTCTGATGGCACCTCATCATCCAGTGCTGAGATCATGCCTAGCTCCTCTCATTCTCAAGAGTAGATGGTGAGAGGGCCACAACCCAAATGCCTTGCCCTGTTTGCTATAGCCTGCTTCTGGCTACCACTGCAGCTAGGAGTGCACAAGACATTCTTTCTTAATCACAGGTTGTTTCCAGGAGACAGGATGACTAGGAAGAAAACAGCATGAATTATCCGGATGGTAATTTAGGAAAGGATGAGAATTTCCTAGTACAGTTGTACTTACCCTGAACACAAGACAAGCCAATGCAACCAGGAAGCACCAGGCCTCCTAATCCTTTATCTGCACAGGCAACTAGGTCCTCACATGTGGTAAGGGACAAGTGGAATCATGCAGACATGTATGACTTGAAGAGCCAATACGATTTACCAGTCAGAAAGAATAGGCATTCATTTCTAGTCTGAAACTAAAAAAATGAGATACATAGTAAATCTACATGCAAAGAGATTTTGCCCTCATTCCTGAGATCATTCAGAGCAAGTCTGCTAACACTCCTGCAGTTTTCCATGGAAAAGATATGGAACAACAAGAAAATAAAATAATTCTCAGTCTGGAAGATGCCAAGTAGACTGAGAACCCTCATTCCCTCTGCTCTTCTTTGCAGCAGACAGGGACAGGCCTCTGCCCTGCAAGCCACACAAGTACTCACACTCCCACATCCCATGCTCAAAATACCTCTCACATTAAAGGTACTTTTTTGGTTTATGGATTTCCAGGAACTACCTAAAACGCTTTGCGTGTTTCTCAGTTTAAACCCACAGTAAGTGAAAGATGAGAGAACTTTGGCTCACTATCAACAATAATCCAGAGAAGAAATAGCCAAAGTTCTGAACCCAAAATAAATTAAATTGTTTTATTCTATTAAATAATTAGGCTACTTGCAGATTTCAATAGAAAGAAATATACAGCATGATGGTACTTCTGATCTATACTTCATTTGCATTCCTACTTGACAAAAGTAAGTCATCTTCACCTTGGTTCTCTTTGTTCAGCATTAAATAAAGATGTTTAAACAGAATACTGTAATCAAACATTGTAAGTTTTACAAAAGTATTTATTTCATTATGAGATGAAAAGTTCTTAGCGTTTATTAAAATAAGTTTAAATATGTATATGCATGCATATGCACCCAAAAGGAGAAACTGAATGCTATGGCACAACCATCTACCTTTTCTAAGCAATGGACCTTGTCCCAGTAAAGTTTTATAAGAACTGGTCAAGAAAGGTGGGAAAAATAGAGAGGAATCAGTCTCTATCAGTTCTCTATGTGAACCTTCACGCACAAGCGTTCTGTTCTTCATGTTTCACCTCAGAAGTGAACAAAACCTGCAGAATATAATTCATAAGTACTTGGTCAAAGGCTCCCAGCTACTGCTAAGATAAATAATGTGAACCCATTATAGGTCCCATTAGAGAACATAACTGTGACATCTCATTGTGCATCTCATCAGTTTTAATTCTTCCAGTTCTGCACTGGCCAAGTGGCAGCATCCAGAAGCACACTAAAAAGATTAATAGAAATTAGTATCTTAGTGCCAGCAAGACTTAAGGAAACACCCTGAATTTGAGTAACATTGACAATTCATTCTGGTGTGCTTCATATTTAGGTGGTTTAATGGAAAATTACAATGTTTAAGTCACATTTAGAAGAGTTATTCAAACTACAATGAAAAAAATCTTGTGTTTGAGCTATACACATTCTTCTTTCTTTTTGATAAATATTTCTGTAGTTCTCTTGATACTCAATTCACTTATACAGTTATAATCAAAACCTACTTCATTTACAATACCTGTTTGATATCTAATCTATTCAATACAATAGCAAGTTATAGATGTGCAGCTTCGTATCTGTAAGATAAAATAAATGTTACTCACCTAAAAACATCTAATATATAAAAAACTATAAAAGCATAATGATGTTATCTTGTTAGTACTATATATATGCGGACGTTTTGTAGACATCCTAGCCAGGAATAATAAAAGTTCCCAAGAATACAGCAGCAAGGAGCCAGCAACTGTATTTAGCCCTAACTGTATTAAACTCATGTGGAGTAGTTCAATCAAATTTACACCACTCCAGAGAAACATTTCCAATATTTTCTGAGATCACCCCAACACCTACAAAAGATGCTTTCACATAGTTTAATTTTTTTATGACATCTTTCAATGTATTCTAACTAATCCTTGAAAATAAAATTTCCATAATACAGCAATGTCTCTGAATTCTCTCTTAGCTGAGTCCAAATGAAGAAATAGTAGCAAGGACAGAAATTTATGCAAAAGATCCCTTAAATTTCCTAGGCCTGAGTTATTACCCTTAAATCTGAAATTCAGTTTCATAACAATTGTTTGCAGTTTCTTCACAGCTGAATCCATCTTGAAACTACAGTCCTCACTAAGATGTTTAAAGAGCAGAGGAAAAGAAACCATGAAAAATAACAAGATGTTCTTTGAAAGAGAAAATGATCTTCAAAAAAGGGAAACAGTCATAATTGGCAAAGTAAAGTAAAACTATATTTGGATGGGTGAAAAATGGTTTGGAAAAGCACCTTCTTAAAGGCACTAACGTTGGCAGCAAAATCTTTTATTTTATGTTAAAGGGAGGAAATGCACCAGGGACATGGTGGGGCCAGTATAGGAGTGAGGTGGAAAAGAAGTTTCACAGAATATAGGTCCAGTGGAGTGAAATTAATTTAATACTTTGCACTGATGTCCACAACACAAGGGACTGTACATTTTGGTAAATAAATAAAATGAAGTAACATGATTCTAGGACTGCATTGAATTTATCCAAGAGGGAATTCAAATATGAAATTACAGGGTGACCTCAAGGGGTACTAAGTCTATCATTTAAATCAAAATTGGTGCCAAGGGAAGGGAAGATGGCAAATGCAACATCAGTTCACCAGAAAGGCTCTAGAGTCAGTCCAGGAAGCTAGTAAGACTCAGTCCTGCACCAGAGGCAAGGGTGACTGATTCAGCTGAAATCCGAATAACAAAATGCAAAAAAATCTGCTTGTATGCAAGCCTGAAGACGTGAGACCAAAGACCAAGTCTATTCCCTGTAAAGCACAGGGCCTAGTACAGATCAGTACAGAGTGAAAAGGTGATGTGTGAAGAACCAGGAAAGTTAAAACAAGCAAGGTACCCATGCAAGAACCACTGGTGCAGAGCTGGACCACACATGCCAGGATGAGACTCAAAATGTCCCAAAGTGAAAAGCAACCACATCCTCCCATCTTTTCCAGGTTGTACCACGAAACACATCCTTTGTTTTTACAAGGCAGCATGGATAGAGAGCCAGGTGGCAATCTGTAGTAATTACTATTCCAGGTATGTAGCATTAATAAAATATCTTGAAGAGCAGGTCAACAACATTACATCTGTATCCTGTAGATCTGTTCTCTGTGCTCATGTTCCAGTCTGGGCCAAGTACTTTAGGGCTGGCATGTAGAGTCTTCTCCTAGCCTGGCACTCAGCCCAGCAGAAACCCCTCAACTGTCACCCTCCTTTGGCTTCTTTCAAGACCAGGCTGGACGGGGCTTTGAGCAACATTGTATAGTGGAAAGTATACCTGCCCGGGACAGGGGCATTGGAACAAAAGGATTTTTAAGGTCCCTTCCAGCCCAAACCATTCTATGATTCTTCATCTTGCACAGCCCATGAAGTCAGGCCACAGTGGGACAAAAGCAGGGAGATGGTTCATATACCTTCTCTGCCTTCAGGAAGAGAGAGTTTGGGCTGGGGACATTTGCAGTAGCTCAGATGGCACTCAGTCCATCTGACCTCATGGTATCACTGTCTTTGCATTAATTACATTGAAGCAACACAATTTGTTAAGCTGGTGTGAAAGTATGACATCAGTATAACAGGCCTCCTTAAAAATATCTATGAGGAGGCAGAGATAAAGGAAAAAAGAGAAAGAGAAATCTTGAGAGTGAAAGAGAGAGGCACTATTAAACACTGTGTACTTATCTTGCTAAGGAAGAGCTTTGTTCCAGTGGGGAAAAAAAAACACCTCTGAAGCTATCCAAACAGTAAACAGACCATTCTTTAAACAGTGGCGTATCTACAGCAATGTGTACATCAGAGGGCTGCCATGAGGAAAGCATTTTTCTCATAGATAAAACAGCAGAGAGGGTCTCTTGCACAGGTGATAATTGGGGTCTTCTGGTTTACTTAGATTTTCAGGGCAAATCTAGAAAAAGTCTAATAAGCTCTTAAAGAAAAAAAAAAAGATGTATAGCAAGAAGTACTGAAGTATGCTGATGCATTGCTTCTTGCAACAAGTTCTTCTCCCACGATTGGAATAGAAAAGGTTTCAAAGGCTTCTCATCATATCACATTTCTACTGTCAGTTGTAAGGGACATCAGGGCTTTTGTGAATTAATATTGCCTGGACAGATGTCTTGGTGTTCCCTGACCTAAATAGCTTAAATAATTTTCAGAATGAACTTCTCCCCTGTACAGGGAACTCTTCTGGACCACCTAATTGCCCTTCAGCCTTGCCCAACCTAGGGATGCCATATCTGTGAATGTAAAAGCACCTTGTTTTGCTGACGTAAAGCAGATGCAGTCAGCAAAAAGGGCCTGTCCTTGGCCACTGGCAACATGCTGATGTTTACAAGGTTTATTTCTATGGATATTGTGTCCACATGGCCATTTCATTCTCAAGCATACTGTGTGAGCCACCACTGGTCCTCTCCTGAGATCCAGCATCCAGAGAGAGCCCTTGCTAGATCCTCAATGAGTTGATTTCACTCCTACATTTTCAAGAGGGTGTTTTTGTTTAGCTGCTTCTTGCTCCACTTTATAATAAGGTTCTAGCTTATTATATAGATATGTAGGTTTACAACTGCTGTTTTCTAAGCAGAAGAACATGGATGTCTAACCTCCAACTTCATCCTGAGCTATGGGAAACATGCTTACAAGGCAAGAGATGGGTTCAGTGCCTGGTTTCACTTGGGATTTAAGCCCCCAGCACTGCCTTTGTTCTTCCACAGGACAGAGGCGACGGCAGATACAAGTCTCAAGAGGGCAGAGGAAGATGAGCAAAGGGGAACAGGACTGCAGTTCGGTACTGGAACCTCTCCTCAAAGATAAGGATCTCAGCTGAGCTCCTTCCCATGAAGAGGTGAAAAGAAATAATTTTCCTTTTAGACCTTAAAAGCTCCTCCCAGTGTTTAATTGGGTGCAGAGAACAAGGTTTGCTGACAACAATTCATAACTGGGGAGACATGAAAAAAAAAACCACAATCTGTATTACAGAACAATGCCATTCCAGACATGCAAACTTCTGCAAAGCAGGAGGATGCCATGTTAAATGATTTCTTCTAGTTTTGCAATTTAAATGGAGAGATCAGCATTACAGACTTGGCAAGCAATGAAAGTGAAAATAGGCACTGTAAAAAAATCATGATTTCTGCTTCTTGTGCAGCAGCCACCCGTTGATAAAAGGTGGCATGTGTCTCTCTCCTTCACAGACTCCCTAGTAAATAATCATCAATTTACACATTCTAGCACAATACCCCTGCCTATAAATTGCTTCTTCAAAGATTTCCTTTGCCCCTGGAAGCACCACTTCTAAGTGTGTTGAAATTACATCTTATTCTTTTCTTTGAAAGATCTCTCACTGCACAGCCAAATAAAGAGAGATCATTTGCATAATTCTTCTTTTTAAATGACTTCAGGTTGATACAGGTTCCTTAGTGAATTGTTATTCAGCAGGACACGGTCAGATGCAGATAAAGTGCTATAGAAGGTGGAAGTTAACATCCTCAAATCTGATCAAATAACATTTCAGTTTTAAACTGATACTGTAAATCACAAGGAATTACAAAGCTCTAGTTTGATTCAGCTGTTGAAACAGACTTAATATCAAAGCAGCCTTTCATTCAACAAAAGATTCTGCTCTGAGCCGTTTTCAGGCTTGTAACAAGCACAAATTATCATTCTAGCAGACTCTACAGCCAGACGGCCTGTTTCCCTGAGTGTGCCTGATTTCTGACTATATGTAAAAGATATTTTTGCATGTTATTAAATTATTTAATTGCACATTATTATATGCAATTGCATAGATTCTATATGTGTAAATGTAATAATAATAAATTACTTGTTCCATAAACTATTTTCAGCTTCTTTGATTGCATCAAACATTTTGGTAACGTCAGAAAACAATACGCTCTAATTTCCTTTTAAAAACATACAGATCTGTTGTTTTGACTATAGATCTTGAAAGAAAAATTCTATAGAGTTTTTTCTGAAGTTTTACAAAACTTCTGCAAAGGCTTCATTCTGAGAATTGAGAAAGCTGGAGGCACAATCCCATACTGCAGAGGCCATCTCTTGAAAAAAACATTTACCACTCATGCTCACATGAATATAAAACCTAAATATCATGGTCTGAAAACAGGCATGGTCTTAATCTCATTGCTTATCTCTTCCCAAAATTCTCAGGGAAGATACACCTGAATAATCTGTCATAGGAAGTTGTGCAAAGACCATTGCTTGGTATTGCAAAAACAATTTTGTAGTAGATGCAGTTTGGAGCAATCTTTCACTGTTAATAAAACAGCTGAGGCTACCAAAATGGTCTTTCTTATCTGTACTGTAATAGCACTTGGACTGGCAGAAAAAAATTCCCAGCAGTTGTTTCCCTCAAACACACATGCATTCACACACACACGCATATTCGTATTCCGAATAAGGGTTCAGGATCAGATGGAGCATTGCAATTTCATGTGTTTGCAGTGTAAAACACATGACCTGAGTGAAAACCTCACACTTTATACAATGGGATATTTTGCACTGAGTTTTGAGGTGTGCTGATGTTTGGCCCTCCTCCTCTCTCAATCTCAGCATTCTCCGAAATTGAGCCAACGTACAACAGGCAGTTATGTTCTGCTGTGATTAAACCTAGAGAATGAGCAGCTGTAACAGCTGGTGATTTGGTAAGTTGTTGCTGAGGTAAAAGGAATACTTCTTCACAGTCAGCATCAGTAGGTTTGCTTCAGTTTTTTTATGTGAAAAGCAGAAAGAGAAATACAAGGGCTTGGGCATGGAGCCTTGGCTTCTTCCCATAGGACCAGGGATGCCCCAGGCAACTTCCCTACCAACTCTGGATAAACTCATGGCTATTTAATTCCCAGGATCCAGTAAAATTAGGTACATTATGCCCAATAATACAAGGCTTTTCATTTGGCTCAAGTGAAAGCACTCGAAAGTTTATGAAGGTTTCTGTCTGAACTCACACAGCCTAGAATAAAAATCACGAATTTCTATAGCTTGAGTTCCAGACTAAACTCAGCAGCGGGACCCACGTTGTCTTTGGGCTGCGGTCTTTCATGCTCCCGGGAAAATGACACTTTGCAGTCAGCAAACATCTCCCGGAGAAACCTGGACTCTGGGTCCATCACCCAATGTTACACTTGCCCCCTTGTCCCATTTTTTTACCTTCCCTGTTCCATCTTAATGATACTATTTACCTAATAAGGAGCAAACTTGTCACACAGACTCTCACCGAAAAGTCACAGTGAGCCAAGGATGTTGTGTGGCCGCTTCAAGAGTAATTAACACTATGAAAACAAAACTTCAACTGCTAATTCCCTTTTAGGAGATTTAACAAATAACATAAGCCTTGAGCATAACTAAGTACATTTTAACACGGTTCTTTACAATAGGGGTTCAATTACCCATAGCTGATTTTTTTTCACTGTAGTCATAAATTTAATACCATACTAATGAGTCAGTGAAGAGTAAACTGATGGGTAGTTTCATTCAGACTAGAGCTGTTAAGAACATTTTCAATTAAACATTCTTTCTTCTGAAAATGCATTTTTGTCAGAGTGAAAATGCTTTGCAGTTAAATATTGATTTCAATGATATTATCAAGAAAAAGGCTTCACGGATCAGGATGGATTCTCTGAACAGCTCAGAAATGAAACAAAACAAAATTTAGTTCTTTTCAGTGCAGATCTAGTATTTTAACATAGCTCTGTCTTACAAAAATGTTTGAAGAACTGTGATGTCTTCCAGGACAAAATAGAAAAGAGTTCTTTATTCTAATAAGATCTAGCACTGACTATCTGTGAAATAAATACTGTCAATGCCAATAGATTTTAGCACTTTATTCTTCCATTCCCACTAAACTGCTGGGCATCTGATTGTCAAGAAGAGAGCAGCAAATGCTAAGTGATGACCTGGCTGAATGTTTAAATAGTATTAACTGCATCTGGTAAATGGACTATGCTGTTTATAGACAAATGTTGATTTACTTTTGTGTCTTCATCAATAGTTTTGATCTTGTATTGATAACACAGTTGAAGTTATGTTGCTCCTCTATTAGAATGAAATACTGCTATGTTTAATAGTTTGCTCTCTACTTGAAAAAGTTTCAGGCAATTCAAGTTTGTTTAGACAATAGTCAGAATAAATGGCTAGTAAGATGGTAGCAAAGACTTTAGGAGACAACACAAATTCTAAAAATAACTGGGGAATTAAAAAACAGTGTGCATATTGTGAACATAATTATTATCATACAATTACAGCTAAACCTTTAAAATTAGGTGTAACTTTGATCCAAGATCTGAAAAGGGTGAACTACTAAGTTCTAAGTAAAATTCCTGGTTTCTATCAAGAAAACATATAAATAAAGAACCCAACTATCACTGTTAACATCAATATGGCTCTGTTGATGCTAAGAAGTTCTTAGAAATTCCTAGCTTCAATAGACATTAAATACAGACTCAGGATTCTAGATCTAGGCAACCATATGATTTCTTTAATTACACAGGATCTTAAGCTGATCTCAGAAAACTCAAATGTTAACCATTACCTCACTGACCCTGCTGCTGGCAAAAGCGTTTTTGCATTTTGTAGTCCAGTTGAGCAACATGATCCTTTCTTCTAGAAATCAGCTCTTTCCTATGGACAGTTATGGGGAGAGAAAGGTAAACCACTGACTGGACACCAATCCTGGCTCTTATTAGATATCTAAAACAACCCTGGACACTAGAAAGATTAGAGTAAGCCTGCATTTTGTACCGGCATGAGACTCAGTAATGCAACCAGATTTCTTCCCCCAGTTTAGAGTTTCGTTTTATGCCAAGGTAAAGACAGATCTCACCTACAGTTTATGAACAACTTCTTTCCTACAACTTAAAAACAATTAACTCTTAGCAAAACATCAAAGCCAAACAGTTTCTCAGTAAACCAGAATCTTGTTTTGGGATGGGTTTCCTCCTTCTGCTTTCCTAAAGCCAGTCACTGACTGTGTGCTGGGGCTCAAACAATTCCCAAGTGCCGTTCAAGAGACATTTCTGAAACCTCCTCCTCTTAGCAGAATCTTTAAGCCTATTCATTTTAATAAAACACTTCACGTGAGCCTGCAAACAAGATACCTTTCCCTTGACAATGAGGCAGGNATAAAATTAATGAAAGAGGTCAGAGTGTAGGGGAGTTCCCTGGAAAAAGTTTTTTAAAAATTAAAAATTAAAAAAAGGAATTGGAGGCTGCAGTGCAGCAGAATTGTTGTTTATAGCAAACAGCGAGATATAAAGAAAATTGGCCAGGTGAAAGTGTATGATTGTGTTACAGTGAACCCCAGCTAAATGAATATCTGACACTAAATAAATCTCTTAATAAAATTACTGCATTCTAGTACCCTACACACTCTGCATATGTAATAAAACTCTTTAAAATGAATAGCTGATAAGAAAATGAACCTGTTCAGGGAATGAATAAACACACTTTCACATATACACACAGAAATACCAAATGGTGAAACATACTCATAGTGATTATCAGACTGTTAAAATAATAACCCCGTGAAACAAATAAATCTGCCCCACAGCAAATTATGTCTCTGCTGTACTTATGGTGAAACCTTCTCCAAACACCTGATAAAGGAATAAACCTGTTAAAGGAATAAATTGACTGTACAGTAAGGTTATCCACAGATTTACACTGGACTGCAGTGATAAACCTTCTTTTTCATTAGTCCAATAGATCATAGGATATACAGTACTTACAAATGTTTCAGCATTAAATATAAGCTGGAGTGCTCTGCTATATGTATGCATTTGAGGGCAGGAGGGTCAATAAATAGACTGAGTGTTGCTTCACAAAATATCTGTCAGTGTGCATTAGCAGAATACCTGATCAAGAGATGAGCTGGCTGTAAAACATCCCCTGCACACTCAAACTTCCAGAGCACATGTGCTAACAGCAGCCAGGGGTTCAGCAGGTCTAAAAGTCACACCAGTTATTTAAATGCTTAACCCAACGTTTAAACCCAAGGTTTAAAAAAAAAAATTAAATTCATTGGGACCACAATATGTTTCTGCTGGTAGCTTTTAACTCTTCTAGATATGTGCTACCCAAAAAACTGCCAGACCTCATGTCAGAGACCGGTGCCAGGCTCTGAAACCTCAAAGTGCAAGAGCTGCAGGTAGATAAGACTACAGAAATGCTGTGAGCTGTCCCCATGGCCATGACTCCCAACATGCCCTTGCATGGTTCCTACACAGCAAATGGGACAAGAGCAGTCAGCATCAGGCTCTTGCCCCACCTTTAGGGTGACAAGAGCTGCTGCTTTTCGTAATGATGATGCTGACCTGCTCATAAGGGGAAGGGTAATGCTGGAGAGCAGATAAAACATCCTTTTCTGGCTGTCTAAAACTTCTAGGATATCATAGAGTATATGGTGTTATAGAGTATTTCTCCTGGAGTGCTCCAGTGGGAGCACCAAGTAGAGGAGTGCTGTCAGCCTCTAAAGCAAGCAGATTTTGGGTAAGGGTAGGAAATACAATGGGACTAACTGACTTTTTGTGGCTGCGAATGGATAATTGGTGGGGGAAGAGAAAATGCTGTAAAAAATATTCTAGCAAGAGGCAAAAGAGAGTATTTTCCTCAGGAAAAGCCAAAATCACCACTATTGGATGAGCCATGGCCAGATGAATCCCACCTTAAATAAGGGTTCACTTGAGTGTCAGAAAAAGAGGAGGTTCAGGACTCTGCTCACCACCAGCCAGCCAAAAAGAAGAAAGGAACAATCTCACTCATCCCTCCAAATTTCCAACAGGTCATGCTTTAAGAAGCAACATTTGAGACATAAATGCTCCCAGCAACAAGGACACATGCCATAAGGCTTTGCATGTGAACTACAGAGCATCCTCTAGCTCCAGTCCTGCTGTTGTCCCTTCACATGCAGCCAAGTCCTTTTTCAATAAATTGGTTTTGCTGGGATCAAGCACATTTGTACAAGCTATGTAAATATGTTTAATACATTTTAAACCCCACAAAAATATTAAAAGCTATTCAAGATTAAATTTCTAGGGAGCCCAGGCCAACAAGCCCCCGGTCTCCTCAATGAGTCTGTTGAATTAGCCCAACCCCAGAGCTAAACGGGGTGAAAAAAAGGAAAAGGAATGGGAGAAAACTTCTGTGTTCTTACCAGTGTTCCAGAAAAGGGGAGGGACGAACAAGTAATGTGGAGACCAACAAAGATGAAATGTGATGTTGAAATGAATAAGTAAGTTCATTATATTCTACAACATGATAAGACTTTGCAGGCCTGATTACAACATTAAGGGATGGTGCTGCAATATTATAAATTACAGGGTGAAGCACTCCTGTTTCTGTCTCTATATTTCTAAGGTGGGAGAAGTTAATTATTTTTATAGGTCTAGATATTGCAAGGATGAGGATATCAGAATATCTTGTCATCAAGTCTAAAGACAGCAGTAGAGAAGAGGCAGAGGGGAAGGGGGGGAACCACTCTGTTTAAAGAAAATTATTATAAAAATACTAAAAATGATGTATAGATTTTTTGACCTACATCCATCATTTTTACATACCTAGGTACTTCACGCCTTGTCTCCATAAACCATCACTCTGTTATTTTTCATGAGACTTACAGTAAATGACCAAAGCTTAAGACTTGGAAGTAAAACATTTAAAAAATAACTATATAAATAAAATCAACGTGAGCAAAAAGGTTAATGGGAGTTTGTATGATTTTATTATTATTAAGGAGCACAGGGAGAAGAACAGCGCTTCTAGCACTCTAAGTGGCCTGTGGTACAATCAGTAACCCTGAAGTATATTCAGTAATCTTTTTTTTTTTTTTTTTTTCAATTGCCCACCGCAGCCTATATTACAAATACATAAATCATAATGTTTCAACAAAAGCAAAATTTAATTTTCTCCTTTCAGCTGTTATCTGGGCCGGGTGGTATATGGCAGGCTGCGGCCGAGTCATTTATTACACTTGCTGAATGGATAATGGCAGGGAGAGTCTATTATACCCAGCTTTGTTAGGGCTTTGAATGTGTACTGAAACCTGTGGCAGTCTAAATCTCTTTACATCTGTAATAGATACACAGCACTCTATTATTTCATGCCAGAGCAAAATTAAATAGTTGTGGGGAGGGGGAGGGGGAGGAAGGAGGGCTGAGGGGGAGCGGAGGGACTCTGGGGATGGCACAGGGCATTTTGCTGAAAATGCGTTAAAAGCTGCGGTGGCTCCAGGACTCGTGCTCATCTTGCAGACACGTTTTTGGTTTGCTTTTAAAGATGCTTGTCTTAACAGGCAATGCATCTGTGCTCAGCTCATTCAATGAGGTACATGGTCCCTTCCTCCTCCAGGGTGATATTTTGCAGAACTGCAGGATAACAACAATCTTCTCATGCCTAGCCCCGGCACAGCCCAAAAAATCTGCACTTGTCCCATATTCCTCCCTTCCTAGAGGGTATTTGGTTCATGGTTTTGGTGGTTGATGTGTATGCACCACCTGTGCTACTGGCTTTAATGCAGGCATCCCACATTGGGAAGGGGATGTGGAGGGAGCTTGCACCTGAGAGTGGTGGCCACAGCACAGTGCCCCCAGACTCTGTGCTGCAGAAGGGCCTTCTTCCCTTCCTTACATGCCACAACTGGCTCAGGAAAGAACCACCACCCCCTTATCCTCACTCTCCCACCAACCAGACTGCCAAGGGCCAGCAAGCAACCTCACATCACCATTGTTAGCTCCCTCACTAATGTCTTGTCCAACAGTATGCAATCCCCCCCAGCCCAGGGCTGGAGCATGATTGACTGTGGTAGCACTCAATGCCCTGACGTGATGCTCACCAGAAAAAATATTGATGCTACTTTTGAAAATGGGAAACCCCAGATTTCCAGAAAAAAAAAANTTACATATTTATAAACGTTAATAAGGTCCCCCCTCAGTCTCCTCCAAGCTAAAGAGACCCAACTCCCTCAGCCTTTCCTCGTATGGGAGATGCTCCACTCCCTTAATCATCTTGGTAGCCCTGCCCTGGACTCTCTCCAGCAGTTCCCTGTCCTTCTGGAACTGAGGGGCCCAGAACTGGACACAATATTCCAGATGGGGTCTCACCAGGGCAGAGTAGAGGGGGAGGAGAACCTCTCGCGACTTACTAACCACTAACCACCCCCCTTCTAATACACCCCAGGATGCCATTGGCCTTCTTGGCCATGAAGGCACAGTGCTGGCTCATGGGCATCCTCCAGCCACAAATTTATATTTGCCCTGCTTGTAAAGCAGCCCTCAGGCAGAGGTAAGGGCTGAAGCAGAGGTGCACCCTGGCTTCCTACCAGCACAAGCACACAAAGCCAGGAGGCTGCAGAAGCTCTCAAGCTCACTGACCTCTCACATAGGATGTCCACAGCAGGAAAGTGTTTGGTTATTAAACCTGCTGCCTTCTCAACAACTAAAACTATTACATAATGGAGGGCAGAAGGCAAAACCTTCATTTTTTTGTTTGTGGCAAGACCACTTTTTACACCACTCTTGTTCCAGTACACTCCAAACACGCTCTTTATACACACTTAGCAAAGACACAATTGCATCCTTCCCACAGTGCCTCTAATGAACCAACTACAAAAGGAAAGACAAGGGAGCCCACCTGACAAGTAAACCAGAGACAGAATAAGAAGTTTCACTAAAGTTAGCCCCAAACCATCTTCTTATTCCCCCAGAAAAAAAAAAAAAAAGTTTATCCTTTAGCTCCCCTTAACTCTATTATCAGGCAAGAATTCTCTTGCTGCCTTACTTGTAATAGCATTGTCCTCTTCTCAGATAACAAGAAGAGACTTACCCCATCCTCCTACTTGCCCAATCTTCTACCAATCTCAAACGAGAGGATTAAAACTGCTACTGGGTAAGGCTGCAGTTGCTCTGTGCCTGCTCGCTTTTTAAAAAGCCGTCTTATCTATGCTCAAAGAAGTAAAGGCTCTTCCCTCGATGTGTCGCTTTGTTATCGTGTATGGGCTCTTTCACCATCACGCTTCTGAAGCAGATTGATTCAATCTATAGATAGCAATGCCCCACTCCCCGAAGGAGCTAAAAGCCCTGCGACTCCAAATGTGCCATCAGAGTGGTTTTTTCTTTTATCATTATAAGGGCTCACACAGGGGAGGAAGTTCTTTAGTGCTTTTGTTTTGAAAACAGAGCTGGGCAGGGGATTATAGTTCCTTCATTTTCAGGGAAAATTTGTTGACTGACTGGAGTACTGCATCCAGCTCTGAAGTCCTCAACACAAGAAGGACATGGACCTGTTGGAACAGGTCCAGTGTAGGGCCACAAGATGATCTGATCCTATGAGGACAGAATGAAACAGTTGGAGTTGTTCATGCTGGAGAAGAGAAGGCTCTGGGGAGACCTTATAGGGGCCTTCAAGTACTTAAAGGGAGCCTTCAAGAAAAATGGGGGGGGAACTCTTTATCAGGAAGTGTGGTGACAGGATGAGGGGTAACAGTTTTAAACTGACAGAGGGGAGATTTAGATTAGATATCAGGAAGAAATTCTTTACTGTGAGGGCAGTGAGACACTGGAACAGGTTATCCAGAGAAGTTGTGGATGCCCCATCCCTGGACGAACTCAAGACCAGGCTGGATGGGGCTTTGAGCAACCTGGTCTAATGGAAGGTGTCCCTGCCCACGGCAGAAGGGTTGAAGCTAGATGATCTTTAAAGTCCTTTACAATCTAAACTATTCTATGATTTCAGATCTTGAACACACAGCAGCACTAAGCATTGACCAGCAATGCCTTAGCTTCCATCTAAACTCATATTTTTATTCCTCTGAACTGCAAAGCAGCAGTTGCATTGCAACGTACAGGCCTCTTAGAGCGACACCGGTGCTTTCCCGAGATATCAGAGTCCTGCCTGAGTTGGAAAGACCTTTGGGACAGATTTGATGCATCTTTTGAATTTTTCAGGGGCAAGCATGCAACCACGGTCTGAATAATACATATGTGAGACTGATAGTACGTGTTATGTCAGGCTGAAATGGAGAATTACTTCTAACCAGAATTCATTTGAGAAGGTCCTTTTGCATCTGAGATACTCTGAGAAATTCACCAATTTTTCTTATTCATGAAAGACCTTTTAGGTATACGTAGCACCCCAGGGCATGAAAACAAACTGTTCTTGTTCATAAGCTTGTGGACACCAAGTACGTCTACAGTCAAACCACACATTCACGGTGATATGTATGTTCCTAAGGCTGCTTGGCACCTAATCAGGGTTTTATTAATTTGTTGCTATACTGAAAGAAAGCTGAAATATCAGGGATCTGAATGCCTCCTCCCTTGCTAGACAAAACCAATGGCACAACTCGTGTCAGCATTCTGGGACCTTGGCTTATTCGAGTCCTACTGCTTCACAAAACGGCTCAGCCAGGCAGAGGATATATATAATTTGCCCCAGCATCAAAGTCACCTCCCTTTGCAAACTCCTCTTTCAAGACAATCTCATATTACCTTCTGAGTATTCTTGTCATTTTTGTAAGTGCTCAGTGTTTTCTGAACCTTCCTAAATTGCTGGCAGTGACATTCTATAGCAATGAGCACCAAAAACCAACTGTCCCTTGTGGGAACTATCTAGTTCTTTTATGTGATAATTAACTTTCTTTTCATTGAGCGTCACCTTATTCTTATCTCTCATTATCTCAGCTCATCACCTTGTTCTCACCTCTTTTATTCAGAGCTTTCCACCCGTATTTCTTCCCCATGTTATAGCCTTTTGCCTAGTCTCTTAATAATTCCTTTTCTGGTATAAACGACAGGAATCTTCATATATAAAAGGTACACCAGATCCCAAATAACTTCCATTAACATTTTTTTAAACTTTTTATTGCACTGAAAAATTTTGTTAAGGATAACCAGAATTCAACAGTACATACATCTATCACAGTTCTAGTATAACAAGAAGCCATCACTGAAACTGCTGTGGTAACCCAGCTTCTGGAGTAGTTGAAGACCCATAACTAATGCTCAGAATAAAGCCATTTGAGCAGGGCTCCAGAAATTTGGCATGAACATGAAGCAAACATCAGTCAGAGCTGGGGCATCTCTTTAAGCAGACCTGCTATTACTGGCATAGGTCAGCTCTATGAGCTTTCAGAAGTTTTATCTCACTGTCTAGTAAGTCATACAAAAATATGACAGGCACTTTTATAATAGTGAAATCTCCCAAAGGAATCTAAAGCTGCTGGTCCTCAAGTTCATTTGAAAGTTAGTGGATGTTGAGGACCTGGCTCCCTGCAGGTCCTCTTTGAAAACTCAGTCCTGAAACACTGAAGACATCCCATCCATACCTCATAGCATATGCTATTAAAAATTGGGTTTATTTGGCACTACAGTAATAGTCCCAGTCTCAAAGAAGGTTGGCACTGCCCCTGTCCTCAACACTGCACAGGCATCCAGGGGAAAAAAAAAAAAGTTCTTGTACTTCATAATCTAAACCAACGAGAGAGGAAAAATATAACAAAATACATACACACACATAATCACACGGCAAATTCAACTGACCTAAAACAGGTTAACATCCAAGCTGGAAACTGAACTTCGGCTCCCAATTTCTCAACAGGAAATGCACAAATCTGGAGTTCTGTCCCTTGTATTTCATTTTCCCCAGTGAAAACACAAAACCAATTTTTTTAAACAGGAATTTTAAAATAAATAGGAGCATACTCATAACAAACAAACATGATTTTTCAAATGGCAAAGATAAAAATGGAAACACAAACTTTTTAAAGAATTCCTGCTGATGTTAACTGCGGTTGGAGTAGTGATCCAGCAATCAGAGGCACTTGCCTCTTCTGTTTGCAAAGCTTGTGTGGGTCCCACAGGAGCTTCCATTCAAATAGGGGAGGGATTTTATCCCTAAACAACAAGGCTAGTGTCAGATGTAGCTGACACACAAGGGGTAAAGGTTATAATTTCATGAGGCATGAATGTTTTTTTAATTTCAACCAATTAAATTAAACTCTCAGTCTGAGGCCCATAGTGCATGGTCCCCAAAATGACCATTTACCGTACACATCAAATACTCAAGAGGTTTCCTTTTCTGTGTTATTTCTTCAGCCCAATGACTAGATGGAAGGAAATCACTGAAGCGTGAGCTCTATAACAATATAAAATAAAATCAGAGATGAAGGTTTCCTAGGGATATTTTTTTAATGCTGTTACATTGCTTAAGCAATTTCAAAGCTACATGCTCAAACCCATGTTTTGTGTTGAGTCCTATTAGACTAGAAGAAAATAATTTATTATGTAGATTTGCAATAGGGCCTTTGTAGGGGAAATTAAGCAGTTTACATTACCTGAGGTTAAGTGAAAGGCTACCTTCCAGCTTGCATGAGGATTCTTCTCAGCTAAAGAAACATGCTTACATTCTTTGCAGCATAAATAAAATGGCTGAATAAGAAATTTGCAATATTTCTGAGATTCACAGGAAGTTTGATACCCAACTTTTCCCTCCTCTCTGCCACACTAGTGATTTCAAAAGTCACATAGAGTCTCAGGACTCCAACAGTAAAGCTTAAAGACACCTCTCCGATTGCTCTGTCAGCTGCAGACCCTGGTTTCATGAACACGCGTCTACAAGGAGACATTTCCATTTTTGCAGCTTTCCCATGAGGCTCTACCCACTTATTACTAACAGCAAATATGAATGC
The DNA here is from genome assembly GCA_013400555.1 of Jacana jacana. Lineage (NCBI taxonomy): Eukaryota > Metazoa > Chordata > Aves > Charadriiformes > Jacanidae > Jacana > Jacana jacana. The sequence continues at coordinate 62,105 of VZTM01027467.1, forward strand.
AAAGTTATTGACCCAAATCGCAAGATATTTGTATAGCAGCTCTTCCATGCATTTCAACACCAAAAACCATCTGATTCATGAGCAAGCCCAATTTCTTTCCAGGAAACAGCAGGAGGAAAAATAAAAAAAGTAATTCCTTGCATCAACATCTTCTTCTAGACAAGTTCACCACGTTTCCTACAATACTACCTCTAAAAAAGTCAGCATGGGAAGATTACTGCTGGGAAAGCCATCATATGCCAAGTGCTTTTGGCACTACACAATGAAGAGATACATAATACTTAGACAGAGGAGAGTCTCTACAGCACCCTGTGGCTCAGTAAACAAGAGAATATTCTTGTTTCTCTTGCAAGCTTGTCACATGGCCACGAGCACGTATTTTGACTGATTATTAATCTCATGTTACAGACAGAGAAACAGAAGTGATAACTTTCTTTTGAAATTCAAAGTCATAAAAGAGATATTTCTGTTACTATTACTAATGTCAATGCTGGAGAACCAACACATACTGTTTCCCAGTATATAGCCGTTATGTGAAATGGCTATCAACCACTGGTACTGGCAAATGTTTTCCTTATCTTACATACTCACTACTATGGAAATCATTCAAAACATTGACCATATAGAATACACCCAAATAGATTCTAAAGCTGTAACTTCATTTTTATGTCTCCACATTTTGAAGAGAAAAATCATCTGTATTAGCCTATCAAGAAATTCTAAAACTCAGGGAGGTCTGAGATATGAAAACTACCTATAAAAAGAAAATCTTGGAACCTCTGAGAGAAACTCTTATGAATTATCCCTTCATCACATTATTATTATTATTTTTTTTTCCTCAGCTTCTATCCTGTGGTAAGCTCTGCAAGACTGTAAGACCCTGTGTGATCAGGTGCTAGGAGTTTCATTAATATACAGTAATTAATATTCATTAATATACAGTAAATCACAAGTTCTGGAGTCTCCCAGAACTGCATGAGGGGGATCTCAGTGTTTGATTTAGCAGTCAAAGATGAGTTTTGCTTGGGATATGAGGGAATATCTCCTGTTGGAAACAGGCAAATCATGTAAATATGGAAGCAAAATTATATGGAAATTTACTTCAACAACAAGCAGTTAGAAATTAATCTGAGTTGTTTCAATAAACTATATTTTTGTTCCATTTTAAGAGTACATAGCAAAATTTAGGATTGTATTAAGGAGTCCCTGTTGGGCCTTAAATATGGATAAGTGACCAGGGAGCAAACATATATTTTCTCACCCCAAAACAGTCCCACTTTAATTTCCCCTTTGCAAAGTATTCACATTACAGCAAAGAGGATTACAGAAGAAAAATACTGGCAACAGCAGATAATGAAATATAAAGACTTTCACCTCTGGGTCGTCAATTAAAATCCATTCCCAATTGGTAGTGACTAAACATCATTACCCTCTGATAGCCGTTCAATTGCATATTTGAAATGGAGTTTTGCCTCTCCGAGAACTACAAAAGCCCCTGCTGGTGCTCACACAAGCTAACCTATGCACTGATGATTTTAGAAAAGGCCCCAGAGAACTGAGACCACGTGGAAAAAAACAGAGATCATGCTGAGGTTCAATGGTTTCGTCTTAAACCCCTTCACTAGCTCCCCTCCCCACAAACTCTGATTAATTATCTTGCTATGTAGTGCTCTTCTCAGCCCTAATGTATGCAGCCCTCTGCCTTGGCCTCCCTCAGGAGGACTGGAGGGACTGGGCTAAACGCAGAGTCCATAAATCAAATGCTGGTATGAGAATTTGCTTCTTGCTTCTACAATGCATCTTGGACAGAAGTGAAGATTTTTGGACTAAGCCCTCTCTATGGCTCCTCAGTTTTGTGCAAGAGTCATCCTTGTATCCGGAACAGCTGAGAGTCAGCTCAAATTTGGGTTCTTCCTGCAGAGTACTCAAGGTAGCCTTAAGGCAAAAGCAATTGCTATGGATCTCATAATACTTACCTGCAGAAGATCCTGCCAGATGAGCTGCTGGTTCCAGCTAGATATGGACATGGGTTTCCAGATGTGGGACAGCAGACAGATGTGGCCTTGCAGAACATCTGCAGTGTTTTCGGATGCTGCGTTTCAGGTGTTTGCAGCCACCCTTTCAGTTCAGCTGCCATGTTAGAGCTACTCATACATTTCAGGGCAAAAGCAGCCAACATGGTTGGAATGGGACTTCACTCCACTTCCGCTTTATGCGGGTGCCAAGCCCATGAGGATGGAATCAGTTGTACTTCCCATTTCATAAACCAATGTGGAGAACAGCTAAAACTGGAGCTCATTACATAAATGCTCCAGTAACTAAAATTCTCCGCACAGGCAATCAGTGTTCCCAGCCAGACAGAAGAGGTAGGAGAGACTCTAACTTACACCAATGTAGATTCCCTCTAGATTCCCCTCTTTAACTGGCCTGACCTTTTCTAAAAGGGTTACATCACATACAGACCTCAGCTATTACCCCCTGAACACTGTTTTCTTTGCTCTGGAAAGCTCACTGAAATAATCCTGTGACAAACCTTGTTTTATAAACCACCCACGAGCAGGATTGGGCCACTTACACGTTTCTGCCAAGAGTGAACAGAGAAGTCATATCCCTCTAGTCTGTATTATTTCTTTTAATAGAGTCACAATCTGGGAAGGAGCCAGAGATTCTAAACAAAGATAAGGTGTAAAGAGGTGGACAAGACATTAAAGAAATAAAATCCATATCAGGGCAATAACGGTCATAAAGCAATAAAGTGGATGTATAATAGTTCCTGGACTTTTAATTTGTGACTAATTTGTTGCACAATGAGGTTGCAATTTTCTAATTGTGATTGCCATTTTAATTTTACTCATGGCTGTGCAACTAACAATGTATAGTCTAGTAATTAAAATTAATTGTACCTTCACCTGCATATTTCTATTAGGCTGTTAAATTTAGTTGGTAGGCTCAATGATTTTGCTCTCTGAGAGATGCTGAATTCATTTCAGTGAGCCCAATTATGTTACACTCTGTAATTCCTGTATGAAAAACAAGCATTTTACTTTGATGTGAAGAGTTGCTACGATTCCATTTTTAAAATTGCATATTCAACACCAGAATATAGGCTGACAAGATAGATATATATGTATATATAAGGTTTTTTTTTCTTTTTAATATAGCCTGCTTGTGGAATACCTCTTACAAAACTAGCAATTATAGCCCCTAGGAATAAATCCAATGAAAACTCAACTAGATAGTCACCATTCAATTAATTTCATGAACAATTAACAGATGTCTCCCTAACCACACACACATGGTTTAAATTCAATCAGAATTTTATGACAAGCTGTACCATGCATGTTTGAAGCAATGGGAATACAGAATAGACTGTTTCAACTCACAGGCACAACTATGAAAACCCATGCTGTCCCACAAGACCATTTGCAGTCATGCCTCAAATTTCCATAATCCATACCACTTTGAAGCTTGAGTGCAATTATTATTGTTTTTCACTCTTACACTGTATGCATAGTTCCTGGCACACGCAGGAGTAATATCCAAATATGCTGCAGTGAGTTTATTATCAGTGGTGATATGTTTCAAAGTGACCCATACTCTTCTCCAGATCACAGCAGCAGCATCCACGTAAAATTTGCAGTGTTGTATAGATTTACACTTGGGGCCCTGAGAGAGATGCATTTCACTCATCTTCCTTGAAGACTCTCAAATGTCTCAAAATAAAACAAAAAAGCTCATCCAAGCCTCCAAACTTCAGATTACAAAATCAAGACTTTACAAATGCTGAAGACAAAATGCCCTGATCCCCAGAGCTGCTTATCACTGGCTATTATCATTTATCACTCTGTAGTGCTAGACTGTGACCATCTAGAACATGGCCATACTCTAACAGACTTGGACATACCTGCTGCCAAAGCTACTCCCTGACTTTGCAGGGAGTTTGCAATCTGTACAATCTATTCTATGGACAATAAGGCAATGGAAACAGTCTGTTATGCTGGTTGTGGTCTATTTTTGACATCAGTGGTGCAATATAGGAATGTGCAGGTTAATTTAACCCTTATGGTTAGGCTATCCTGGGTATCAAGCAGCAGAAGACCACTTGGTGTAGACATCCCTTAGGTGTTCTGACTTAACCTCTGCTCATCAATTATATCAGAGCCCAAACAGATTCAGAATCTTGAGGTTTATTTTACTTGGTATGAACTTCAGGGGTGAGGCACTAAGAAGGCAGGACAGAGGGTAGGAGAAATAAATCCACTATTATCTTCATACTACCAGTCTGTAAGCCAAGATGGAGCAGTTATATTGCAACCAGAAAGCCCACACCAGTCAGAAGAAAAACTGAAATGACAAAGTTGCCACTATGCTGCAAAACATCCTTCCTGTGTGGGGTGAATCATCAGAGGATGTAGATGTCTGACTTTTCTAATAATGAACATCCCTATTTAAAGGCAAACAACCTTGATATTTTGGCCCTTTCTGATAGTCTATTAGTCAACAGTTGAATAAAAATCTCCATTTGTCAAGCTACAGCACAAAGCATGGTTACAAAATTGTTGGTGAACCTTTATTCCATCAGAACTTGACAAAGAAAAGCAAACTGAGAGGACGGCAGCTTTCAATCTGCTTTCTTTATCAGTAATTAATAATAACATTAAACAAATAGGGTTATATGATTTGAGTAAATACTTACCAAAATTTGCCTTACCAAGAGAGTTATATAAACCACAACTAATAGTTAATAATTAAAAAAAAACAAAAACAAAAACAAACAAACAACAACAACAACAAAACAAGACAAAAAAACCACCACCCAACTTTGTTACTATGGAATTAAACTGAAAGTAATCAGGATCAAGAAGCAATATCTGTAAAAATTCATGCAGGTAAACAACGTTAATTAAATTAGGCAGATTGTAATGTCAGGAAATACTGGACCTGGAATCCAGAATTAAAGCAAACACTGCTCTCGGACTCCTCTCATGGTAAACCTGGCAAGAAATGACATCCCTTTACCTCCCTTCCCCTGCCTAGCCAGTACACTTCTCCATTCTCTCCCTGCTTACCTCCTCAGCAGCCGTACAACCCTCACACCTTTGTATCACTCACTGTAATGAAAGTAGAAAGTTCATGGTCTTAGGGAAGATCGTTTTGCAGCAAACTGTGCTCTGCTGCTGGCGCACCGATCATACCATTTCCATCTTGCTCCTGATTTTAAAATGGAGCCGATGGCACTGCCTTGCCACGCACAGGAGGCAAAGGTGGTGGGTCTGAGGAGCCCAAACAGTAAGGAAAACAAGGGTCCTCAAGAAGTCTAACAGCAAACCACATGCCCAATGTTTTCACTCTCATCATACAGTCAGACTACAGACATGGGAAAGAACTGAACTGTCAGCAAAGGCAGCTACAGATACCATGTGGTGAAACATGATAGAAGATAGAAAAGGGAAAAAAAAATAGTAGTTATACATGTAGGAAGGGCTGTCTTAGAAGTGGAGTAGAGTGCTGCCTGATCTGCCAGACCTGTTCGCAGGCTCAGAGTAGAAGTTGTCTGAAGCATACAAAAAAAAACTGCAGCAAAGAAAAACAAATATGCAGAAAACATTAACTTTAAATAGTAAAATACAATGTAAAAGAAGAAATCAGCCTTGAAAAAGGGAAGAACTTAAACCAGTCCTGGTCAAGTATATTTTCCCCTTAACCCTGTGATAAGGTGGGGGGGTACGGTTTCCAGCTGAACATATAAAATCGGTGTTAAATCATATGCGATTCACTCTCCTCTAATCATTGCTCCTTCTCCCCTCTGACATGAAAACAGTTTACTGTGAACTGAATGGCAACTAATCCCTTTGAAATTATTTTTTACCATACACCCTTTATTACTTTTTTCCCCATATAAACCATTGTTAAATAACAACAGGACCTTTCCATAACACTCAAAATAATTGGCTATTTTGGATGATATTATCAAGACTGTTTAATGTGGCTGGGTGAATGACTGTTATTCATGCAATTCACTATTAGCCCCTTGACCTGGATCATTGCTGGAGCAAGTTTTATGCGCTTAATTGCATTTCCCCCCCCTCTTCCTCTGTAAATAAGTCTGTACAAATAGAATTTCCTAGTTATTGGGCATCCTCTTCTTCACAGACACCTTCTTCACAATTAGGAAAGCCTGATCAAAAAAGAGACCAAACTCTAGCTGTATTTGCTAAATTGTATGAAGCTGAAAAATAAACCAGTCAAGGTGCACCAGCTATTGTCATTTTATTTAATGAAAAAAAGGCTTGTGTTGATTAAGATATTATACGTAGCCAGACAAGGAAAAAAAAATAAAAAACATGAGAAATGATGGAGACAGAGACTAAGAGCTTTTATAGTATTGGAAATTACAAAGCTTCCTATAGGGGTCTATATTTGTTATAAGATGGGTTGTTATCTTCAATCTAAAAGCGACCTTGATAAAGTATCTTTCGACACTTTTACTGCTCCTTTAAATGAAATATTTCCTATATCTTCAAGAATCAGCTTGAGTGGAATTGACTCGGTAGCTCAGCTTCAGAAAGACAGGGGAAACATTTTCTAATTTAAAAGAAATTTGAGAAAATAGTTCCATTCCCCTCTCTATTATCTAGCTATTCTGGAGCTTAGGTTTCTGAAACATCAACATGCACAGTTTGCTTTACAATCCTTCTGCAGAAATTAGCTGACACCCATCAATGTAGATAACAGAAAGCTGTGGCATTAACACTTGAGAGTGCATTAATCTTTCCCAAATTAAAATCTGCACCACAGCATTTAAGATTGAGGCCACCATGGTTCAGTGCTGTTTGACCGCCAATTTTGATAAAAGTGTTTTAAGAGAGGTGAGACTTAGATAAATTGCCCATGGTTACACAACAGCGGCGAGGGTAAGTGTTTAGTCTATTGGCTGCCATGGTCGCGGGGTGTCACGGGTGTTTGCATGTTTACATAAAGTGCAAAACAGAAGGAAAAGCAATACATTACACTATATTTCTTGGAGGTGACATCAATATTATATTTCATCAGTGGGAGACAAATATACTTTCACATCTGAGCATCCGAAGATAAAGGCACCTTTGGTTGTAAAACAAATGAATATTCTTCCCCAGTTCCCTAGCTACTCACTTTCTCTTGAGCTTAAAAGCAATCTGCCTGCACTGAATGGGTGAGTTAAGCTTTAGAGATAACACCCACATGTAGTTCTTGATCCAGGCCTGTTATGAAATAAGCTTTCCGTTCGACACATAGCAAAGAAAGCATTTGCCACGTGGGGCATTTTGCATTTGCCTGAGTCCTGCTGACCTCAGAAGTGATGCACAAAATGGACTTGCGTATAAAATTCAGTCAAAATCTCTCAGTTGAATCATTACTAACCTTTAGTCAAAATCATTTGCTGCCATTCTTTCCTATGTACTTTATTGCAAAATGCATAAACAGACAAATCAAGGGAATGTAAGCCTGTGTATAAAAGCATTTAAAAGCCAAGTAGCCAAGTTGAGGTAAGATACTCACGCCTTTAATCATAGGATGGACTTCACCAGTTGGCAGCAGCAAGTAAGGTTAATATCATAAAAAAGCTAGAAATGATGCCTCGGCCCCGGAGTTCACAATGGCGTAAGAAACCAGAGAAAAAGAAGTGTATGTAACAAATTAATATAAGAACAACAAGGTAACAGTGAGACAATTACAATTTGTTCGATACAAAATGACAGCAGCATCCAGAAACTATACTTCCCATGATGGTGTGTTGGCATCACACACTGCCACACCTTGGCAGATGCCCCTTTTCTGTGCTGTCCTGCCTGGCCAAGTACAGTGTAATTTGGTACAAAAGCCAATTCCAAGCATACAAGCAGACCAGAAGACAGTTCCTGAGCTACTTCAATGCTCTGCTTCAGGGTACATGGTGTGAGACTGAACTGCACTGATGCCAGTGAAGCTCACATCTAAATTACCTTCTGGCAAGTCCAGACCAGCACAGAAGAAACTATCCTGTTCACTACATTTTCAGCAGAAGTGGAGATGAAAAGGTCAGTCCTTACCTTCTAGATTTTCTCACCAAAATGGTTATCATGCATTGGACCCGGCCACCCAGGAAAGTGGTTCAATCACCATTTCTGGTGATTTCACTATTTAAAAAACGTATAGACACGGCCCTTAGGAACACAGTTTAGTGGTAGGCTTGGCAATATTAGGTTAATGGTTGGACTTCATGATCTTAAAGGTCTTTTCCTACCAAAATTATTCTGTACCCCATGACTTAAATCCTGGATTACTAGGAAGCCACCTAAAATATTGGTATGAAGGCAATGGCCAGGAACCTCACTCTTTCAACTCAGGAAAATGTGTCAAAGCAGATGATGCAGAAGTCAGAGCCCTCTGCAACATTAGTGGAGGGCAGCAGGAGCTATGGACCTACCAATCCCATCACCACCCACTTCAGGAGCCAACAGTACTTCTTTGGTCCTACTTGAAAATAAAAACTACCTGATCATTTGAAAAGCAAAATCAAAATAAGAGGCTGCATTGCCCATAACTTCAAGCTGAGATGGGGTCATGAGAACAAATAAATCCTTTGTGGTGGGATGGGTCATGTTATATAAAACATAAGTAGAAGTCACTGTGGTAGCAGGGGAAAAGGTAAAAAAGAAGAAAAAAGAAAAAGGTGGGAGAAAAAATGAAAAGGGGGGAGGAAGAAAAGGGGGGAACAAAGGAAAAGGTAAATATTTACCATTTAGTTCTAGCATAGCCAGACATATTACATCTGAGGACAGCTTAGACCTCTGTATTTCTTGGGGCGTTTTCTTTTTTTTTTTTTCACTTGAAAGCCAAACTAAATTTAACTGAAGGGAACACATATTGCTTTCTATCTCTAGGGATCTTGTGAGAGCTCACATGGCCTGCTAAAGCTGAATGGTGATAATATGACTCCTAGAAATGGTTTGGTTCAATTTGGAGATTTGATTCACAATACAAAAGCATAGAGTAAGGCAGATGCTATCAGCCTGTGTCAATTAGACTGGCCAATGTGATATCAATTATTATATTTTTTTATTTGAAGCCCACCTGCTAATCTGACTAATCTGCGCTATTAGGAGCCCGTGCTTTAATAATTAGACAAACTAAATTGAACATTAAGCTGAACTGTCCCTCAGAACACATGGAGGATAAGCCAGAGGACACTAAGCATTGCCTTAGGTGCACAGAGACAGCAGAACACACCAACAGATCAGACAGGCAGGAATCCTGCAGAAATGGAAACCTGGCTTATACGAGTATTTATCTGAATGAACTGTGGTAATAAGAATAATTGTTAACACCTATAATTGTAATTTATTATTTCATTAGAAGTCCCAGGACATTCTCTGTTTTACCTCTGAGATTCCTCATCTGCAGAACAGAGCTCTGGCTGTGGTCTGACACAGGGTGTGGGACTGAGAAGATGCAATTTGCATCTCCAGATGGATTCCCAGGAGGAGAACATACCCATCATGCAGGTCACTCCTGCAACATCTTAAGCAGGTGGGACTGAACACACTGGGGAAGACACAGTGAAATAACAGGAAATCAGGTTTGTTCATGAGTCCAAATAAGAAATGACAGTTACAGATAAGAAATTGGGGTTGTAGCCTGAGACATGGTTCTGAGTACCTCAAAACACATGAGTAATGACTTACATACTGCTCTTCATACAGTTGCAGAGTCTGCAACCACACAGAAATCTGGACTGGCCAGAGACACTGTAAACTGTCTTCCTAACACTAATTTATCATTTAATTGTAATGCACAGAAAAAATAAAGATGTACCTTGAAGACTAAAAAAGACTTGCAATCCTCTCTTCAGTGGAAGCGCACTGCTCCTGCTGAGCAGCCAGGGATCCCTGCCTGAACATCTGAGGCGGAATTTTAGCTCAATCTAGTTACAAATAGCGGTATTCACTGCAGTTGTATAAAAGTGACCTGCATGTTCCTGATGTATGGAGGGTTGGGATGCAGTTGTTAAATCCAAGCAGCAGCTAGGCTTTACAGATTTGCAATTGCACAAAAAGCACCGATAAAGAACAGTTGATTTCTCTCATTATGTAAAATGTGGATGCTCTTGTCTTAGCCAAAGAGGTAGAAGCATAAGATTTCCTGCTACTTACAGGTCGTTTTGCTGAAAAATACAGTCCCTTTGCAGTTCAGTCTATTGGCAATTAGATAACAAATACAGGACATGTAGATGGAGTCAAAAACATTGCTGTGCTTTACAGCCCTCTTGCACTATAACTCTCTAGCTGGCAATGCAGAACAAAAAAAAATTCCCAGATAAAAGCCATGGAGCAGACGTGTAAAGAAGCAAAGCCCCGCTGATTTCAACAGAGCTATGCGAATTTACAGTGGCTGAGGACTCTGTCCCTTATTGGTGACTTTTGAAGCTCCTATAATTAACTAAGAAAATTCAATAAAGTGTCTTCTGCATGCAAGTCTCATGTCCCATGAAAATTTTATGGCCCTTCCAAATCAGGTTCCATACTGCAGGTGAAATTCATACCAGCAACACGAGACTTCTTGGAGATGCGTGTAGAGGGGGAGCTGTGCTGCACACAAATGGGATATTGGGATATCCAACACACAATATCAAACAAAGAGAGATGGCTGCAAAAAATTCTGCAAAAACTGATCAAGCACATTAACCCCAAAAAAATAAAAATGGTATTGCATAAACAGAGAAGATTATTCCAAGCTTTTAGATCAGCAATTTTCATTACTCAGCCCCACACAAAAAATGCACACAGTTCCAGTAATACCCATCAGAAACCGTGTGTGCTTGTGAGGCCAGCAGTGAAGACCTTAGCTCTCATCAGAGGAAGAAGGACAACCCTCTGGGTGGTAATGCATGAACAGTGTGTATTTTATGTCAAAACCCTCCATGAGGCTGGACACAGCCAAAACAGAGCAGAACCAAGAAGACACAATCAAAATGATAAAGGGAAAGAGCAATGGGGAGGTTTTGGGGAGAGCAAGCCAGTACATACAGCAAAAGGACTTACCTCCACTACCTGGTAGGTACCTTATGGGCACTACAAGCCGGTGACTTACTTTATTGCTAGTAAGATACTCAGGAGAGTGACTATTCAGCATTTTGCTAATTCCACACTGGGTACGAAAGGGAGGAGGGGTGAAAAGACGACAACTATGCTGAAGACACAAAAGGAGTTTTGGCTCATGAAAGTTTATCACTGCTAATAAAGAGAATAAATGGACATCAAAGTAAAGATGTCATTAGCAGTAAGGTAAAGCACTTTGTCACTAGTGGAATAATGCAGTGTGGATCCTTTTGTTGGCTTCTAGATGATAATATGAATTTATTTTCAATGTAAACTGAACAATTTGATAAACATCACTTTGAGTACTAGGGATGTTTTCAAAGAAAGTGTTTTGAGATGACATTTCCTTTCTCACTGGTACCTACAATCAGATTTCATGATTAATTACATAAACAATTACTAGATTTCAGGAAATAGGACTTGAAAAGCTCAGGAGCCAGAGTCACTTTCTTTGCATCACTAAAACCTTGACACTCATGGAGAATAGTATTTCTTGCATATGAGCACATATGTATGTCGCACCAAAAGGGCTATCCATGACATGAGTGACACAGCTTAATGACAACTTTTGGATCTGTTACCAGCACCTGTGTTTCTGGGATTCAAGCAAAAACCCCAGACTCCGTCAGTCTTAATATCCACTCTCTCCTTCCCTGTCCTGGCTTAGAATGATAACAAACATCAATCTCTTGGCAAATTGTAGACTTTTAATTTGAAAATAAAACTAATGCGAACGTTCTGGTAATTCTGTGGACTTCAAAAAACAGTTGCTCCTAGGAAAAAATCTTGACCTCCATGTGAGTGGCTTTACAATATGAGAATGCACTGGAAATACTTAGCAATCCAGATTAATTTCCAAAAAAAANAATTCCAAAAAAAAAAAAAAAAAGCATCAAAAATAACTTCAAAACTTGTAATAATTTCAGAAAGCAATTTCTATCTACAGTTCTCCACGTGCAGAATACAGGACAGCCCAGCGCAATAGAAAAGCCACTGTATCTATAACATCTGGATGACCCATGTCTATAGGAGGTGGGTGGTCACCATCTCCAACTTGTATTGCTGGAGCCTTTATGTGCCAGGGTTTTCTGTGTCTGTCTGGATGTGATGTGGGCCTGATCAACAGCCAGTGACAAATAGTGTGGTTCTCTCCTTTTCATCAAATAGGCTTTGAAAGAGGCCACCTAGCAGATGTCTGTAATTATGGCCATGTTGGGTGTGCATTTAAAATAAAATTGTTAAGGTTGCAAAGTCAAGCTGGAATTAAGGCTGGCTGTGGAAAAACACTACATGATCACATATTTTCTCCTATTTTTTGCAAAGGGGAATTGAACTAAAATAAGGCTTATTCTGTTTTTTATCCTACGTGTGCAAATGCTTTTTTGTTTGTGCATGTAGTTAAAAATTACTTAATTCAACATTTGAATGCAAACATAGAATTTTCTTAATCAAATTACAGCATCTCCAGTCTCCTTTAAACTCTGGCCACCAGCACCCACATGATGTGTCATGTGTGTTGGTTTGACAGCAAGGGAGAACATATCTGCAGCTCTAACAGGACAAACCCGGTGCGCCGCGCACTACTTTACATGCTTGCTGCCATTGCAAGTCACCCTCAAGCGCGACCATTTTGTGTTCCATGATAATTGCAACAAGGTTTTGCAAATCAATTAAAATCCACATTGTCTCCTGGCTATACACAAACAGCACAGAAGTGCCATGTCATTTTTTTTTTCCAGCGATTCAGCCCTTCAAGTTACATTTTTGTCATCCTTTACCTCAATGCTCACATTGTCGTTGTCAAGCCAGGAAGCAGTAGTGACAGCCGCATCTTGAATAGCCATCTTTCACTCTCAAATAATCTAGTTTGCAATGGGTATCTTTACCTACTATTCTTCTATTTTCCATCTCATGAGCCGCCATGAAATTGACATTTAAAACTAATTGTACGGTAAAATCCCGCAGATTCCAGAAACTGTCTGAGATTTGTGGTGAGGCAGGAGGACCAGATTCCCCCCTGTATTAGTTTTCTGTCTGCTACATAACTGTGAATGAGTGCTAAAGGGGATTATTAGGCCCCAGTGGTGAGATAGAGTGCATATAACTAATCTGCATTGCTTATCTCAAGCAGACAGTGGTCTGTCAGGACCTGTCTACATGCCCTCCATGCTTGTCCCTTGCCTTTATTGTCTTGCCACTGCTGTTGCTGCTGGTGGCTCTCCTCTGCTCTTATAAACAACCAATTACTGCCCCAAACAGATGTCTGTGGCTATGATCAAATAATTTAGTTGGAGTGAAGAGGCCTTAAACAGGTCAATTCCATTCAGTTAGACATGGTATCTGAGCGAAGGCGAAAGGAGGCACTGCAGGGTGACCTGAACTTGTGAGTTATTGAGAGAAGGTAAACTTAGGACAGCAGATAATGAATCAGCTTTCACCAGTTAACACTGTAAAAATACATAAAATGAGAGCTGGAGAATTATTTAAAGACCATTTTGTCACTGAAAATCAAATGGTAGACTTAACAAAAAAGTATATTCCTTTACAAAGTACATTTAATGCATTTGAATTAATAAAAGACACATGCATCCCTGCAATTAGCTGTTAGTTCATAAAGCTAAAAAGCTATATATAGCATCAGCCGAGTAGTGGATAATTTTGCTGGGATATTTGTCATTAATTCTGGTACTGATGAACTGTAGTCTCCAGCAAGAAAATTTTATACATGTGCCTTTGACAAAGTAAGATTTCCATTAAAATATTGTGCTAACTTCAGGGTTTATAGCTTGCCTGTTCAATAAATTTGTATTTAGCTATTGTCTTCCTTGGTCTGCAGGGGAAACAATGCGTATCGGGCAGATGCTCAGACATCAGAACAATTAATGTAGCTTTCAAGAAGAAAAAACAAAAAGAGAACAGCTTTAAATCTTTTCTGCCTATGCAACCACCAAACACCCTACATGTGATCATAAAAATACACAGCTGTTTGACGGGTAGTTATGTCAAGCTATAACCATAACCAAAGGCCATGACCAAGGGGGTGAACAACAGAATCCTTATATTCTTTCCTTCCGATTCAAAAGTGCCTTAAACAGCAAGATTTTCTGCTCTGCAATGCTGTCATACAGCCACCCAAGCATAATGACCTTATCTGCTATAAATTCATTGGGGATTGGGCCCCACCTGTGAATTTCCACAGAAGCAAGCAGAATTCTCTTGCAAGACTCAATCAACTCCATTTGCATCATGTTTAGCTAAGAAATATAAATATTCATATGCCCAGGTAAGAGTTAGCTGGCACTAGAGGGTTCAAATACTGGAGAAATCCAAGACAGCTTCACACAATTTCCCAAAAATTTGTCAGAAAATTTCTCAAACTCCCCCACAACTAGAAGAGAATCTCTACCCAAAAGAGCTTATGATCCTTAGAGTTTGGTTATGATTTTAACATGGAGCCCCACACAGCAGGGAGTAGAAAACACAGTGCATGAGGAGTGCATGTGTAAAGGAGAAGTGAGACCTCCCTGGGCCTTCAACTGCCCTTCCACGTCAAAGCATCAATGAGTTCCACGGAAAAGGTAAGTACTGCAGTAAGGGAAAGCTTTTCAGAAGAGCAGAAGTTGAAGCAGCAACTTTAGATTCCCCCTTCATATGAGCTGAGGGCAAAACCGGAGGTGAACAAGACAGTGGGGGATAAATCCAGAATATATGAAATGAAAGAAATGAGGATACTTTGTATGCAGATGGAATAGTCAGAGAGACAGACATGAAGATGAAAAGATAGGGAAATAGGAGATAAGAGAAGGACTGAGAAGAGGAAGAAAGGCGACTGGCTCTTTGGGACTGATGAGGAGACACTGGAGAAACATAGCCAAGGCTGACCTTCACATTGAGGGCTGACTTAGGAACACTAAAGAAAAAAAATATGGTTTTTATCAGGAAAAAACTCAAAATAGGTTTAAAACTTAAATAGACAAGAAAAGAAGTGCAGTTTACCAGTAGGGAGCTAAGCCAGAGACAAAAGGAAGGATTCAGAATATTCTGTGATTCTGTGACTTTACATGAAGCCACAGTCCAATTTAGGGTTAATTCTTTGTTAATCTCAGTGTAGCTGGAGCATAGCTCTTAGCTCCAGGTATCTGAAAAGGAAGACTGTACCTGGAAACTTCAAAACATGTGATTCCAGTGCAAATTTCAAAATCAAGAAAACTGAGTAAATACCTGGCCAGACAGCCTACCTCTACCTTGTGCCATGTGCTGCTACAGCAAGGAAGCTAGCATTTACTAGCTGCCTGAAGAGGCTTGTCTAGAAAAGGATACTCAGATATATCCATACAAACATAACCCAGTTCACACTTCCAGTTCTCACAGCATAAATCCGGATCGCCTGTGATATTTACATATAGTTTCACAGACTGTTAACACATCCTGCATTTTGGACATGCTCATCTCAGCTCTCTACATTTAAGACTTCATCTTCCGATTCATTTCTGATCACAGAAATAGAATATGACATAAAATAAAAGAGATGGAACAGAAAGAGCATAAATCACGACCAGATCATGGAAAATCTGTAGTAGTTTGTTCCTACACCAAATTCTTTCTGGAAAAACTGGAGTATGAAACATGCAGTCTTTAAATGTGGGGTGCAATTAGAGACCTAAAGTGCAATTTTTAAACAGATCTGAAGTATTTTGCTATTAACTGTTTGACCTCTTTCTAAATCCACTTGTGCTATTTCCCACCCTCACTATCAACAGTGGCTCTTGCCAGCCAGGAATAGACCATTTGAGTTAAATTCAGTTTAAAAGTGAGTGCAGTGAAGACCATCTACTGGAGTTGATACACTGCATTTTGCATAACTAGTCAAACAGTAAAGTGAGACATGGACAAAAATGTAAAATATTACTAAGATATTTTGAGTCGACTGTTTTAACCCACCTCGTGAAAGCAAGTCACTGGAAAAGCTCCTCTACCTTGAGAGTTTTCCAACACCCTGGGGCAATGCAGCTCTCAGCTCGGAAACATGCCCTCTGTAGCCTACTGGCCAAATCTACACCATCTTTAGACTTGTAAGGAAGTACCATCAGCAGCACAATGTCTTATTTAAACAAGGGACTGACCTGCAACATGTGCCAGTGTTGTGCTGCATTGACCTTACCAGCGGAAACCTCCCTGCTCAAAATATTTAGGATCTCTATTAGTCACACAAGTAATCAGTGAACAACAAATTTGGTGCCTTAGAGGATGACTCATATAGCTGAAGCCACCTGCTCTGAAGTTCAAAAAGCTTCAAGAGAAGCAGAAAAAGAACAATGAAATCCTTTCCTAGTGCTTGATTTAAAGGAAAATAAAGAAAACCCTTAAGTGCAAAGTCAGTTGCTGAGCTGGTGCTCAGACATTGACTCAACTTTTGCCATGCCTTTTGCACAGAAGGCTACAAATGATGCTGACAGTTAAACTGCTTGTCCCTGGGCTCTCTTTAAAGCCCTCCTGCAGAGTCCTCAATGAGTACAGGGCTCCAACAGATCACAGCTAAATTACAGCTTCATCCCAATGACTTGCAACTCTATTATTTTTTCATACCAACAACAGTGTGTATCTACACATTGCCAGGCCAAGGTGCTGGAAAAATCAACTCTGTCTTCAACAACTGTTTCCAGCTTTGCTCACCTTTATGTTAAAACACTGACTTTTATACAACCAGACCCTGCATACATCCAACTGCTGGATTTCTCTTGGATTGCCTAAGTACAGTTTTACCAGGTCGATGTCAATAAGAATATGGGCTAATTTTTCCTTAAGGCACAAGTGAGTTCTGAGACACAGTTCACATAGAGCACTGTAATTTGGCTGTTTGGGCACTTCTGACCAAAAGTATCAAGCATTCATTAAAAAGTGTTTAAGCAAGAGAATATCCATGGGGAAAGACTAACTTCTCATGAGGCAACGCACGCCAAGTTGCAGAGCAGAGATCAACTTGGAGACGCAGGAACCAAAAAAATAAGAGTAGCAAATAGCATAAGCATAACAATAATAAGCACAATCAGAACAAGCTGATTTCTGCTCTCACCAAGACCACCATAAATCTGGTTTAGGGTTAGTCCAAGTGGGTGGAAAGAGATCCCAGGCAAGTAATGCTTGCTCATCCCTGGAAGGTTTCCAGTGTAACACCCAAGTAGGTTTGTTCTCAATCCAGATACTATTATAAATACTCATTGCACCACTGGGTACATGGTTTAGCTATTGTTTATGCTGAATAACTAATTAACTTTAGCTTCAGTCTAAAGGAGGTAAAAACCATTCAATGTACATTTAGCAGTGATAGAAATCAATCTGTAAATGAACAGATATGGCCCCTGGTTTGGCTGGGATATTTCTAAAATATTAAACAACCCTTTCCATGATATAAATAACAGGAGCGTAATTGAATTAATATTGACTAATAGTAATTGCTTCTTGTTCCTCAAGTCTGCCTTTTATTGGTGGGAGGAGTGGTGGAGGTTATTGCTTCTTAAAAAAAAATAAAAAATCCTGAGGCCCTGAAGCACCTTTTCTGCCTTATTATTATTGTAATAATGAGGGCAACTGATTTGATCTCTCCTTACACAATACTGCGGCACAGCGATGGCTAAATAAACAGCCAAAGTCCTTTTGTCCCTGTGGGCTGTTTCTTGGTAATTAAAATCAATAGGATCTTTCTCGTAGGATCTCTTTAACCTCATAGAGCTACACTGTTCTGAGCAGGCAATGTAAAACAAACAAATGAACTTGCAGTCCTTGTTGAGGAAAAAACAACAACAAAAAAAAACAACCAACAAATACATGCAACACATTATTTTATTAGAACTAAACTGGTTATGGAGAGGGGTCATGGAAGAGGCTGCATTTAAAAATTTAATTTTTTTTATTCTTTTCCACTTTTTTTGCCCCCCACCTCCCTTCCTTAAAACTAAATACTCTGGCAGCATCCTTTATTCCCAGAGGTCATGAGAGCTGCAAAAGTCCATTAATCTTCCTTCTTTCAGAAAGGGAATAAGCAACAGAGGGAAAATAAACCTCACCCACTTGAGACTTGCAATGACTCAGGACCTCTCCATGTAAGGTGCTGTACATTTAAGGTTCAAGAGGAAAGTAAGTGAAGATCCCCAGGGTTTCACTGCTGGTGGTACATGCAATTGCAGTCAAGGACAGTGTAGGCTATAGAGGCTCGCATCCCTGGGCTGCACACCTAGCTGATGGTAGGTATCACTAGCACTGCTCCCAGGGAGTTACGGTGATGATGACCAGCTCATCGTATAAAAGAGTCAGGAAGCTTTGCACAGCACCCCTCAGAAATCTTGAATCCTGAGCTGCTAATCAATGATGGGTGAAGCAATTAAGCCCTATGGCAGTTGGCAAGAGGGGGGCCCTACGCAGGTCAATACAAGCAAAAACATTTTGTCTTGGAAAACATAGCGCTGCTGAGCGCTACTGCTTAACACTTCCTCCAGACAGATCTGCTTGATGATCCCTTGCCCAGGCACACAGCAGGTTAAGCCAAGGTCTGGGACATTGCTGCCACCTGACCCAGTGGCAACTCTCCTATTTGGTTGTTCCCAGGTAGCCTTTGTGACCATGGGACTGTTCTGCACCCATGGTGGGACATGAAAACACTCAAGCAAATCCTGGACCTAAGTCAACAGGCATTATCACCAGCGAACAGCAGGAGGGAATCCATCCCTATTAGCTACCTTTCCATCCCAACACGCTGCCACCAGAAGCAACAAAAGCCCAAACACTCATAGAAGGAAGCAACATTTAGAATGAGAGGGGTTTTAGAGAGAGGCAATTATACTTGGTTAGACAGACGTTCGGGAATGGGTGGAGAGAGTAAATCTTATGCTCCATTGGCTTTACAAGGTGTTTCCAAAGGTACTAAAGCAGCATTGTAAGTGCTACAACAGGGAAACATAAGCATCAAGCTGCTTTTATTGGTATTTCTGCTCCAGGATCTAGTTTACCTGTTGACAGGGAATGGGTCCAGCAGAGGGCTACAAAGATGATCAAAGGGATGGAGCACCTCTCCTATGAAGACAGGCTGAGGGAGCTGGGCTTGTTCAGCCTAGAGAAGAGAATGCCTCCAGGGAGACCATATAGCAGCCTTCCAATATTTGAAGGGAGCATACAGGAGAGCTGGAGAAGGACACTTTGTCAGGAAGTGTAGTGACAAGGGGTAGGAAGGGGTAACAGCTTTAAATTGGAAGAGGGGAGATTCAGGTTAACTACCAGAAACTCTTTACCATGAGGCTGTTGAGGCACTGGAACAGGTTGCCCAGGGAAGTTGTGGAGGCTCCATCCCTGGAAGTGTTTAAGGCCAGGCTGGATGGGGCTTTGAGCAACCTGCTTTAGTGGGAGGTGTCCCGGCCCATGGTGGGGGCGTTGGAACTTGATGATCTTTAAGGTCCCTTCCAACTCAAACCATTCTATGATTCATAAAATATTTGGTTTACCCTGTAACATATTTTAGGGCACAGCTATGGGAAAGGTGTTTAAATGGTTCAAAATTCTTGCCCTGAAAACAAGTTCATGTATCCTTTTTTCACTATTCATAGTGCTAAAGTTCATGTGAATGGGTATGTCAGTGAATATAATGCTGAATTCTTCACCTTTTGGCAATAGAATCATAGAATCATAGAATCATTTAGGTTGGAAGAGACCCATAGAATCATTTAGGTTGGAAGAGACCCCTGGGATCATCAAGTCCAACCATCAGCCCTACTCTACAAGTTCTCCCCCACACCAGATCCCTCAACACCACGTCTAATCTACTCTTAAACACAGTCAGGGAGGGTGACTCCACCACCTCCCTGGGCAGCTGATTCCAGTGCCTGACCACTCTCTCCGTGAAAAATTTACAGGAATGGAAAGGAAACATTTTACATATTTTAAACCAAAAAAATCAGATACTAATGAAATTATGTGAAAGCTGATTAAAGATTATGGGACATATGAATAAAACTGCTTCTCATTCAACTCCATGAATGTTATAGATAGTTATAAGTTAAGTGCACAGAAAGCTGGTGCTTCTGGTTTCAGCTCAGGGAAACTGTCTTATTGCTATAATTTGCCTGAGAGAGGGGACGTGTTAAATTTCATCTCCTTTTCCATAAAAATGAATTAATTGATTGTGTTTATACTGTGCTCTGCTCAGTACACAGTATCGATTCTCTGGTTTGTGGTTCTCAGTTTGAAGACATCAAACTCAGATGAATTCAAACAGCTGGGGGTTGGGTATGAGAAACCCAGAGGTTTCAGCAAAGTGCTGTGGGGTTTAGGGCAAATTTGTTTTGGTTTTGGGGGTGGTGTGGGGTTTTATTTAAGAAGTAATCTGCTAATTAACTACTTGGAGATAAAAACATATGGATAAACTTGGTTCTAGCAATGACTCTCAGGTGGACCACACTACAATTCCCTTTCAACTCCTATATACATTTACTGAAAGGCAAGGGTAATATCATCTCTCCCGCTGTCATCAGATTGCGGTATTGCACAGGGGATGGGTTTAGTTTTAGAGCAGGAATTACATAGGCCCTTTTCTGGGATGTGGGTTTCTGGAGTTGTGTGGCTATTTCATAGTCCAAGGCTTTCTTTCATCAAGGGACCCTCACACCTGAAGTCTGAATATCAGACAGCTTTTATTACTGATCTTGGCTTATCTCTTTCTGTCTATTTGCATTATCTGAACTGGAGAAGAGTGTCAATGTTAAACATGACTGGCAGCTTTGTATTATCTAGACTGCAATTACAGCAATTGCACCTCTTTGGGTATTAATCAGTTGATTGCATATTTTAAATAAGCAAATTATTTCTTGAGCTCTGAGGCAGCTGTGAAGTCTGCCCTTTGCAGGGGGGCCAAAGCAGTGCTCCAACAACCCTGCTGGCACGATCTCTCAAGAAACTAAAACCCAGCGATGATTCCTTAATAACCCATCACATTATAACCTCTAGAATGACCATAATAAAACTAGCCCAGACAGCCCCCAAGACTGTACAACTGTAACTCTCAATCCAGCACCGCAGCCAGTCTGAAAAGTTGCAGCAAAAAATTTACTTTCCCCCCTGCTTCAGTGCACTCTTGCATCATTGATTCTGGCTCCGCTGTGCTCTGCTACTCATAAGGTCTCTGGCCATTTCTAACTCATGAAAATAATTTATCAGCCACCAGGTTGCTCAGACTGTACCTATAGATATTCAGATACGTGCAGGGTATTCCTCATCTCATGCACAGAACTCCTATGCAGGGCTGGCTGTATCAGATCATCAGAGACAAGACCAAAAAAAAAAAACGAAAGTAACTTTTTTTAAAAAAAAACAGACTATTTGTTTGTGCTACTTTGCTGCAAACCCACAATTACTCCACACAGAACAAGGCATATTTAAATTGCTACTGAGTCAGAACTCCTTACAATTTTAAACTAGAAGCAGCCCGTCATACCTAGTGCCAAAAAATGCAAGCGATCATGCAAGGTGAGGCTTTAGTCTTTGGAAGAACTACTTCTGATTTACAGTAGTGCAAGTGCAACTGAGTCCACTAAACAGTTACGGACTCTGCTCTGACCCATCTCCGTACCTGCCTGCCTCTGCAACTCGACACATCCTAAAGGACAGCATTCACTCAGTTGGTACATAAACTCACAGGGTTTTTATGAAGCAAATATCTCCTGTTCCTTCTTCAAGCCTGTATTTAAACTGTCTCACTGTATTTAAACAATCCTTCTCTTTTCAAATTACCAGTAAGGTGGTAACACTTTCATTTTCAACCTGAATTTACACCAGACAAAAAATTGCACCGAATAGAGCCTCTCTCCTTAAGCTGCCTTACACAACCTCTCCTGGCTTTTCAGCCTTAATTTTCTGCAGATTGCTTGACCACTTGAGAGAAGAAACTGGAATGCTCTCAGCCTGCCTTGCAGAGCCAGCGCCTGCAAAAAGATGTCAGGATCGTTCACCGCAGCCCCTGGATGCAAGCTTAACTGCTAGTGGCTGCTTTTAGCACGTCAATGTGAATTACTTGACTGGCGAAACTAAGCAGCAATTAAACACCTCACCACTAAGCGGAAATGAGAAATTTACTGTTTGGTCTTCAGATAAGCTAGAGCCTCCTGTGAGCCACTGTTATCAAACCCCGGGGAGGACCGGTTGGAGGCAGAACAGCCTCAGTCCGTGGCCAAAAAGGGAAATATTTCTAGTGAAACAGAAATCAATTTTTATCATTCTCCCCTTGTGGCTTTTCTTGAGTGCTGATAGCAAAGGCCATGAGAAGGGAAAGGTGTTGAGTTTTAACTGAGATTGCACCTGGAAACAACTGTTTTGTACTGCTCAGTTTTAGTTAAGGACACAAGGGATGGGTAAGCAGGCCAGGCAAAGCCCTCTCCATTTCAGCAGTCACCTTAATATGGGACAAAGAAACAAGTGAAATACCGGTTGCACACACAGAGGAGGTAACAAGAGAGAAACAGCCTTCCTCAGCCATATCAAAAATTGACAAAGCACACTAGATGGGATTTAGAGACCTTGACTTTACAGGTGTTGATTCAACTGGACAACCTGATAAAAAATTAGGTGGGGTTTTGGTTTCAGGGGATTTTTTTTATTTTATTTTCCTTTCACACAAAAACATATGGCTGGAGGTGGCAAAAAGCAGCAGCTCACAGTTCTCTCCATTTAGCTATTGCGTGAGGCCATATTCCCTTTGGCTCCTAAGGTGGGAGCAAGGCACTTGGACTTCCCACCTGCTACATGGAAGTACATACAATCTGTTTGACATAGAAACAGAGCTGCTTAGAATCCAACACTCAGCTCTCCCCTACAAAAATGGAGAAAGACTCTTTTTCCCATTCTTTGCACAATTTAGCAATTGAACTGGCAGTTCTTCATGTCAATAACAGCTCTTAATTGGTTTGTACGATGATTGGCATAAGGGGACTTCATTTCATTTTCTCATACCAGTATCAAAGAACACCTGGAGCCAGCTTAAGAAGCTAACACTACTCCAAACCAGAGTTCCACTGAAGAAATGGGCCATGACAGCTAATGCATTTCTGGGTAGTTTTGAACCAATTCTGCATGGAATTGTAAATTCCAAGTCTGACAGTCCAAAAACATGATCAATTTTCCTACATTCATTAAGGAATTTACATTCCTTCATGTTTTCAGGCAACTGACTTCACCGTGATGAGCAGGTGAGGAATTTTCTTAAAATTGCTCAAGCATCCAAATTCTTCATTAAGTAAATTCTTCATTTTCATTCACATTAACATCAGTTCCTTGATTTTACACAAGCTGTGCAGAAATCAGAAAGACACCAGGAAATAGGAGTTACCACAGCCTACCTCCAACATCTACAACATAAATGCCACCATGTGATATAGAGACAGTCTCTCTGTATTGGCAGTTTTTTTTTCTCTCTACTTTGGGGACCTGGTCCACCTCTACTATTTTAGGATAAGACAATTCATGCCATACAAGTCTGTGTTTTTCTCCCCTGTAACTGAAAAGAAAGTCGAGGGTGACAAGACCAGATGTCTCTTTTTCCTTCTGGATATAAGAATTCTGTTCCATGCATTCAACTACAATGGCTTGAATTTTAAATTTCACACACAAAATATTCTCAGCCCGGTGTCTGCAAACAATAAGTAGTTATAAATTATACCATATAGCCCAAAAAGTCAGCCAGCCATGAAGCAAAGGCAACTCTCCCTCTACAAATAACAGGGCTGACCTTTTCCACAGCAAGATCTAATGCACCATCAATGTTCAGCATCTTAAAATAATTTCTGAGCTTTGATAAGAGAGTACCCAGACCTTGGGCCCTGTCTCCAGAAACACTCAAAATCCTGAATTCCTATTCACCAAGTGCTCAGCACTTCACAGGATAAGCAACAGCAGTGACTTTTCCAAAGATGTGACTGGCCCATAATGTTTTTCCTCCATTGAAGGCACGGAGTACTTGTTGCTCTGTAACAACCTGAAATATCTAGGTGCAAATCCCAGCTGAATTCCTACCTTATTCAACTCAGAAGGTCTTTTTTACCTTTGCAGTGGAAAAAAAAAAAAAATCAGTCTGAGGGCCAAAATCATTAACATGAATGAAAGCCAGATTCTGTATCTAGAATGGTTTTCCTTGTTTGGAAAAGAGGTTCTTGTCGTATAAGCACTGTTTCTGCCTTCCTGCAGTGTCAGTAATACCCATTGGTATTATATCAATATTTCCCCAACCTAAGGCATTCCTGGAACTCAGGACTATGGTTTGTCAGGTCCATTTGAGAAAAAGTCACAAACATATCACTGCTGTGTTCCAAAAATCCTTAAGACAGAATTTCCATCAGCGCCAAACCCTTAGATTACAGATGAAGTCAGTGAAAGCTTTATCTTTCTCCTTATGTTGCATCAGCTCATGTGATATCTATGCTTTATCCCTTTTAGCTGTTGTTTCCACCCCCTGTTCAGCATCTCCCTTGCAAAACCAAACCAAGCCAAAATACAACCATGCCACATTCAGGCCTGCCTCCCACCCTGCATGGCATCTGGATAGACATCCCCTGGGATCAACACTCTGGAGCTGGTGGGATCTTCCCCCCGGCCTCCCCTCCCTCTGTGCCCAGGAATTTAGAGAAAATAGAAGAACAAACTTACAGCCCAGCAGGTTCACACAGCCAGACTTTTTTCCTATATAGCCCATGATGGGAGGATGCCTCTCCTCCCCCCTTCTCAGCGCAGCCGGCGGCCTGGAAAGCAGGGGGATGGAAAATTCAACTCCCGATTTAAAATCATTTCAGGCCGAGGTTTTGCCAGAGGAATCACAGCTGTGACATGCCCACCACTCTAACCATGGTGAATGAATCTGGCCACGAATCGTTAAGCTCCCCAAGCATCCAGCACTCTCAGACTGCTACTAATCACTCAGAAATCTGGCTCTCCAGACTATTTGTCGTAAGAAATTGCTCCAATTCAAAAAGATGATCTGGAAGTTTAATATTAATCAAAATGGGGCATGTACAAGCAGAGATGCAGTTTAAATGTAAGTGCAAGATAAAGGAAAATAATTGCATTCACTATATTCCACACTGACACAAGAAAAATGCCTCACCAGCGTCAAGGCAAAGCAGAGGCATTAACAAGTCACCTTTTCCAGCCTCACTGGGGCTGGAGCATACACAGAAGTGAAGTTTGCTGTACTTTTTCTATCCATCCAAGAGCATTGCTAGTCCACCCAGAGCACAGTTTGTTGCAGAATTGCCCACTCAAGAGTATCTTACGTGACTGCAAATGGTAGATCTCTCAATCCGGGTTGTTACCCAGGCTGCTCCCAGTGAGAAATGTGAATTCTGGGGGCATAACTCATCTCATCCTCAGGCAGCTGCCCAAAACAGATTAAGTGAAACACCTTTAGAGTTAAGAGATAAAATGACACCCGACCAGGGGGGTAGAGGTAGGAGAGAGGCAGTAACTGCAGGATGCTGCTCATCAGGGCTGGGATGTGTTGGGAAGCAGCGTCCTTCATTTACAGTCCAGCAATATCTGAGCAGCTTCATTCTCTGAAAGCCAGTGCTTGTTTCCAGCCAAACCTGCTCAGCCCATCTTTAGTTAATTAAGTTCTACTTTAAAATCAGTAGCAGCCTTACCAGGCTCTGCAATTGTCCTCCAGTGTCAAAAAAATGATACATGTGTTAATATCCTGCACATTTTAGGCTCCGAGGGGCAAACTGACCCTGTGGAACAGTCATTAGTTGTTTTTTAATTAACTGCTCCACATTTTCTCCCCAGATCTTGCAACAACCTGCAGAAATGAGACAGCAAAGCTGCTCAACAATAAACAGCAGCAGTTGTGCTCATATGCCATATACTTTTGTTCTCTCGGATGTTTGTCACAATGCTGTCTTCCTTTTACCAGTACCAAATCTACATCAAATGGAGTTTTTAAAACAATTTAATGAGAGTACTCACCATTAAATTCCCATCTTCATTAGTATCTCATTTAACTGCTGAATTTATATCCCTAAGCATCTTTAATTTATTG
This sequence comes from Jacana jacana, assembly GCA_013400555.1. Lineage (NCBI taxonomy): Eukaryota > Metazoa > Chordata > Aves > Charadriiformes > Jacanidae > Jacana > Jacana jacana. The sequence continues at coordinate 88,283 of VZTM01027467.1, forward strand.
ATTGTTTCTAGGAGGGCTTTTCTCCTGCATTATTTTTCTTTCTATTTAGTATCAATTAGTGGAATCTGGGCAATGATTTGTATTCAGGTTTTGACATAGCAGGTTACAGATGTTTAAATTATTTTACTACGTTGCCACCTGTGATCTCATAGGCAAAATATCAGAACTGAAGTCTCTGCTAAGACACAGGCACCCTTGTTTGATGACACACAAGCACACTGAGAACGAAACTCGGACCCCATCCCCTCTTTCCTCCCCTGGGCTGATGGAGCTGATCAAGAAACGGCAATCCATGGGAGACCAGGCCTTGCCTCCCAAATGCCACTCTGAGCACCACGCACAACTCACACATGCTCATGTCAGCAACCTCTTCCCATAACCCAGTCTGAGGCACATCCATTATGGTACAGCATGTGCCATTGCATACATCTGGGAAGCCTCTTGAAAAACTCTGGAAAACCTCTGCACACTGCTTAATGTTTAGTAGACAAAATACGTGAAGGAAAGATGCACTGAGAAAGGAAATAACTGTTCAGACTCCCACCAATACCAAGAACCAAGATCAGGACAACACCTTCAGCATGCATCTCGTCTACAAGCTCGCAATGCAGCTTTCCACGATGCTGCTGGTGGACCCTGACTATATCCTCTCAGAAAGGCAGGAGATCTGCCATCAGTTTCACAGCAAGCAGGATCAGGCTGTAAATAGAGCTCTAAAAATGCCTAAGTAAATGTAGTAATAATCAAGACCTCATTTGGTCACAGTCCCAGTAAACGGTTCAGAGTTGGCAACCAAAATTATGACAGAACGTCCCCTTTTCTCCAGGAACTAAATAACAAAGGGAGTAAATCCCTACAAAAAGAGAAGGACTCCACATTTTGAAAGTGAGATATAAAAAGCCTGGAAAGAGGCTAAGATTAATTAAGGTCATCTAATGACTGAGCTAATTCCCCCAAACTCAGGGACTACTGGCTCCTCTGCTAGCTCCCTGTTGCTCTTCCAGCAGCAGTTTGTGTGGGCCAATTCTTGTCGAATGGCCTTAGCATAGTGCTAAGCTTACTATCCCCATGGGTTGCAGAGTCATCTTTTTCTGTTGGATTAAGGTGAACAGGAGCATGGGCCAAAAAAATGGAAGAAAATCCCATAAAGAAAAACACTCAAACATCAATAACATCATAATACATGTGGCTTGAACAACAACTTACTTCTTTTTCATTGAGTCCATGTCCTCTTCTGCCTGATACTCAGCTCTCTCATTTCCCTCTGAGAAGGGGATGGAAAAATGGAACACCCCCATCATTCCAAACCTACCTCATTAGACCCAGCAGGTGTTTCTAGTTTCTTCCTGACCACCAGTTCAGAGCCTGATGAGAATGGAGAAAATAACTCTGGTAACGCCCTTAATTACAGCCTCCTGAGAATGCCTCCTGCTGGCACTGTCAGAGGGGAGCTGCCCTGGATGTGGGAAGCATCATTCAGGGTAAATGAGCTGCCTGCTTAGAACAAGAAGTGTCCCTGAGTCAGAATATAAGTGGGGGGAAATCAATTCAGAAATTGAGACCATTCACAAGTATCTCTTGGAAAGTCTTATGATTGGATAGTACTTGGACCTACTTTTATCTAAGTCGATTCTTAACCCATGCCCTGAAAGAGGAGGAGGAAAGAGCAGCAGAAAGCAGCTCCCCGCTCAGCACCCACAACCAAACCTGCTTTTGTTGCATTCTTGCTTCAGCAAATCTCCCTGGAGCTGTGCAGGGACAGAGAGTTTGTCAACAGTGAAAGGCATCATCCTAACCTAAATGTGGATATGAGCAGCTTTGTGGCTGTGGTCATATCACATCATGGAGAAATACACACCCAGAGGGGACAATAAAATTTCCAAATTGCCTCTTCCCTCCTTTCCCCATTCCCACAAGTTAAATTAATATCTGAGTGGCATCTGATCATGCACTGGAGCCACAGGTGTTATAAACCAGCATAATCTGCATTACTTTGGCATGGTTTTGGCCCCAGAAAATTGCAGCCTTGCCCAAGACTGGGGTACCTGATGGTTCAGAGACACAGGAGAGTCTGTGTCCAGCAACTTCCATGTACCATGTTGATTAGAAAAGGTCTGTGAAATTGAGGAGAAGAGGTTCAAGGAGTTCCCCACCACAGATGCTGCCCCATGTATTGCATGCCCTCTTCTGCTGGAAGAGGTTCATATGCCAATCATGTTGTAAATGAATTGTGGGCTGAAGTAACACCCACCCAAAAGAACTAGGGAGCCTCAAATACATAGCTATGAAACCTTGACTTGAGAAGAGCAGCAAAAGAAAGCATAAAACCAGTCAGCTGCCTGATGATAACCTTACAGAGCAACCCTGCAAATCTCCACTTGTTAATGGTAAACACAAAACATAATTTGAGGTTAGATATGGCCCCTGGGAAAAGAGTGTGTCAAAGTGCTGCAGCAGCCTGAAACATTCCCATTTCCAGTTCACAAATCCCAAGGAGCTGCCAGAAATAAAGAATTGCTCAGCGGGCCCTAAGGCATCAAACCAAACCCTAACTCCCTAGCAGGAGCGGTACAGATTATCCTTTAAGTGAGAATGGCTAGATGGAGAAGGAAAAAATACCAGGAAGTGTTTTGATGAGTTTCTATGAACTTGAAAAATCCTATCATTGGCTATAAAGTCACTGAGGAGATTGTGAATAGTGATTGTGCAGCTCTACAAGGTAATTTATCTCCCTGACCAGTACTTCGTAAACTGTCTACTGAACTGCCCTCTGTTAAAACTAAAGATATACAGACACTTGTAAACCTTATCGAGGGGAAAACAACTCAGATAATTTTACACATTTAAATGAAAACCAGGTTCTGAGCTTTTCCAGGGAAGGAAAACATCAGCTCTGCTGCTGGAGTCCGGTCACCCATGGAAAGGGGGCCAGGAGCAATAAAGCTGAAAAATTACTCAAAAAATGATGCATGTGGCTGCTCCTGCTACTCTTAGTTGTAGCAGGAAGCTGCTGACTACACTGCTAATTTTCTCTAGAACTTACCAAGGCATCTGTCCAAAAAATGCAAATTATTTTTTCTTCTGCAGCATTTTTTGAAGCATCTGACTCCATAGTCATCTGTGTCAGAAGAAAGGAGTAAAGGAATTAGTATTCTTTTAGGGAAAATAATACTGTGTTACTCGGTGGTAAACATAAACTGTTTTTCAAGATCAAAGGCCTCACCCTTCAATTATTACTTAATTTCAGGAACAGTAAGTGAATCTTCATGATGCTTAAGCTAAATAAGATAAACAGTTTCAAATCACATGCCAAACAAATTAAAAGCCAGGATTCAAATCCAAAGACCCTAATATCTTCAGAACACACACCCCCCAACTCCAAAGGGTAGAAATTTTCCTAGATTAATTGGCAGAAACTTGTGGTAACGTCACAAGTTCAAATGTTCTTGTGAAATTTCCATCCAATTGGGCACACCTGAACTGGAACCAGAAAATAGTCTTGGTAACCAACCTGGAACTAGATCAATGAAATTGGGGCAGAGCTGAAGATTAGACTCTGAAACTCCTTAAATTTGAAAGGCATTAGGTATCATTGTGAAATACCACTGAGCAGAGGGATGATAGGACACTTAGCAAAGCAATGCCACAGCCTGCTCACACAAGAACCCCTGTACTCACCCAGTCATCACACCAGGGCACTCAAACCAGGGAAAAGGGGGTTTCCTCATGCATTTTGTGGGGTTGTGAACAAGAATGGTTGGGGAGTGCTGGGACAGTGGAGAATAATTCATTCAGAGTAAGTAGTGCCATATTACACAGGGGAACCATATGATACACAACAGTTCTTCCAGCACAATCCTTTTAATATAAGCCCCAGTGTTATAGAAATTGATCAAGAAAAAACTTTCTGAGGACATCCTTTCCTTCCAGGTTGCAGACATACACTCCTCTGATGGTGAAAACCAAAAAGTCAATCAAATGATCAGAACTTTTCCCTGGGTTTGGTATTTCTGCCTCAGTTCTCTGCTCTCCCATACATTTTCCATTCAACTTTATGCAAGTCCTTTCACCAGCAGTATCCAGGTGCAGATCACAGATATCTTTATGGAATATTTCAGCAAACACTAAGTACAGATGAGCACTTGGCAGCTCTGGTTTCCTTTGAATGGGAGCCAGATTCATGGGTTCAGTGATAAACTAGAATAGTCCCTGCATTCTGGGTGACAATGTGGAGATGTGCATACCCCAAAGGGCCACCACTACCTGAGGAACCAGAGAACATTCCAGCTGGCTGCATACAAAGACTCTGGAGTTAAAACTGTGGGGCAGTGACAACACACACAACCATCCCATAATGAGGATCTTGCCAGAAATTTTCTTCCAGCTAAATCCTTCTGGGAAAATCTGATCATATTCAGGGCCTAGTGGGATATTTAGCTCTATGCATCTCACTTTCTGCACCTGTAAAACAGGCACAAGTACCTGTTAGGTATGTGTGATTTACAACTAACATTTATTTCTCAAGCACTTGGAGACAGATATCAGAACCCACATACAACACAGAGCAGAGCAGCTCCCTTGAAAGAGACCCCTGGGACTAGTCACAGCACAGAAACTGCTTTCCTCTTGTGGTAGTGGCATCAAGCAGGAAAGGAGACTGCTTCTTTAG
>VZTM01027467.1:98136-119970 GCA_013400555.1 Jacana jacana
TTCTATCACTACAGGCCCTACTTAAATGTCTGACCCTATCTGTAATATAAGCACTCTTTTAGTATTGAAAGGCCAAGTATGGTATTCCTGGAGCCTTCTCTTCTCAAGGCTGAACAATCCCAACTCTCTCAGTCTGTCCTTGTAAGAGATGTGCTCCAGCCATCTGACCATCTTCAAGACTCTCCTCTCAACCTGCTTCAACAGGTGCTTGTCTTTCTTGTGCTGAAGACTCCAGGGCTGGACACAGTACACCAGGTGAGGTCTCACCAGAGCAGAGGGAAGAACCACCTCCTTTGACCTGCTGGCCATGCTTCTTTTGAGGCAGCTCAGGATGTGTTTGGCTTTCTGTACAAGTACATATTTTTCAAGTACAAATATAAAAGAATAGAAAGTAAGCCCTGACTCTAGTCACTGCAAGAAGCAAGGTTATCCTTCTCGATACTCTGTGATTGAACCAATCATCTATCAGTCGTTACCCATTATCAAGCCTGTGGGCAGTGTTCAGGAGAAAAGGAATTTGCACAGAGATACCCAACGGCCTTCTGAAGGTGTAAGGAAGTAGATCTTCAAAGTTCAGGTTACTTGTGGAGGGTATCCAAGGAGCACATGTTGTAGCTCAAGTTTTAGGAATCACCTTGGATTCTGAACCGAATGTAGCTTAAATAATAAAAATCTTCTATGCATGACTTAAAGAGGAAACAACACAAATGTCATTTAATTTACATGACAAAGTGCTGCCATTATTTCAGTATGACAGAATGCCACTAAGGGCAATTTCTGAAAATTATTTAAACAATGTAATGAGTTAAATGTCAACGTTAGCTAATTATGTTTATGCTAATTGTTAATTAGCCCCATAATGGAGACAGTCTTAATTAACAATAGTTATGTGTTTGTATAAGTGTGTGTGAAAGAGTGTGTGTTGAGTGAGAGACTGAAAAAAAAAATGTTGTAAGCAATTTAATTTCCTGTAATCATAAGTATTTCATTTCAGACATTAACGAGAATTTCTCAATATACTTTAGAAAAGATGTGATTAACTTACAATGCATCTGTAAGCAATCCTTTCTATATAACATCTGTTCTGTCACAATAATAGCAGCATAGCAGCATCTTATTTTTTTCCTTTTTTTTAACTGTGAATTGTGAAAAGCTGGTTCCGTGTCTTTTGCTTCTGTGACAGGTTAAAACATATGCTTTGGAAATATAGGCAGGGTTATGACAGAGAGGTCAGCAAAACCGAATCGCAAGTTAAAAAGGATCACTAATTTCCAAGATAGCAGGAAATTCGTGTTATAATTGTCAGAGGAAAAGTCTTTAATGGATTGATGCTCTTATCTATGTATAGAGTTGACACTTCTATAACAACAAACCTTCTACTACGTGGTCTAATTCTAGCAGCAGTGGTCTAAGTTTAAAAAGCAGTAACTTTGTTCTTGGTTTTTTTTTTTTCCCTTATCCTGTAATGTGGGGAAAACCCACACTACAATGCCACCTGCATACTTACAGTCCATGGGCTAATAGCACACACTGGTAAACTATTTAAATGCAGGTTTTGGCTTAAAGCAGATACTTCAGCCTATTCCTAGTCTGAAAAGCAATTTGGAGTGCCTTTGCTGAGCTGAGACTTTTGTCCCAAACTTCTCACTCCAGTTTCGGCTGGGGAAGACCATTGCAAATTCTTTAAGAGTTGTGCGTGTTTTAGGGCACTCAGACTAGTCCTCAAATTTCCTAAAAGAAGTCTTAAAAGAGAAGTATATATAAGGAAGCTGGATATATCACTTGTGGAGCTTCATAGTCCCACTTGGAAGCAGCTCTCCTGACCTTCAATAGGACTTTCTGAAAGGAATCACTCTGGACAGGAGAAGGGATAGGGATGAATAAATAAGAGTAGAGGGGCACCTGCTATCTTGAAAGAGTTTCAAGAGAAAATTAACAGATTAAAGACTGTTAGACTTTTGTAACCATACACACACGTAGTGAGATGCATTGTATACCACCAGAGTGCCCCAGAGCAGGTACTGCCAGCTGCAGGCATCAGTCATAGAACCATAGAATAGACCAGGTTGGAAGACACCTTGAAATATCACCTGGTCCAAGTCCAGCCTTTCATATGAGAAGGAGCCTAGATGAGATCTCCAGCTGTTCTTTGCATTTGGTGTGAAGTATAGGCTTTCTAGTACCTGTGAGAAGATCACCAAAATGATGAAGCTGGATGCTTGGTGGGAAGATGGGAGAAAATAGGCACAAGCTGAGACAAGACAGACTGGAAACAAGCAGGAGCTTTTTCACAGACAATCAAGGAGAACAGTTACCCAGGGAGGCTGTAGAGACTCTGTCCTTGGAGGTTTTCAAAGCAAGACTGGATAAAGCCATGAGCAACCTGGTCATGACCTTGCTTTGAGCAGGAGGTTGGACTAGAGACCTTCTTATGTCCCTTCTAACCTGAATTATCCTATAATCCTATAAGTCTATATTTTGGATGCATGTTTCTAGTCCACAAGGCACCATACCCACTACTGTCCCCTAACTTAAAGCCGAGAGTGCTTTTTTAAAATCGGCATTTGCTCGGAGCTGAATGGCAAGTCACCATTTGGACATATATTGGGCCAAATTCAGCTCTGAGAACTAGAACACAAACCCACCTATCCTAGGAGAGCTTCCCAGGTGTAACAGAGAAGAGAGGCTGGTGGAGAATGCGTTTCTTAGATCCAATTAAATGTCCATGCTGCAGTTAATAATGACAGCGCTTTGATTTAAATTACACCAGCACTAAATATAGATGCAGCCAGTAGTTCAGTGGCTTGCCAAAAACTAGCAGTGGGCTATTAATGACATACTAGGTCTTCAGGGTTGAGAGAGCCCCTGGGAATAGCACTGGTACCTACAGCTACTCTCGCTGCATACTGCAAGCCTGTGTTTTTGACTGGCCCTGTGGCTCTCTCTGCCTCTCTTCAACTTCCCTGTGTCCAACCCCAAGGAAGTCAGATAGAATTTGTCCCTGAGGAGTTCAATAAGTTGATTTTATAAATAAGCACTAAATAAAACTATGGGGGAGAAAATCCTATCCAGCATGCCAAATTGTCTGCTTTGATGCCTTTATTCTATGAATGAGAACATGAGCAGATCCTGTACTTTTAATAGGCTTAATTAGTATCTGAAAAAATTACTGTTGCTTCAGAAATACAGCTCTGCGCTTCAGTTCTGCCATATTTATGCAGTAATGAGTATAAATGCAAATGATTAAACATAGAAGCCTGTAAAATTACCTTTGTAGTTAGTTGTATGCAACATAAAAGCAGCTTTCAGTCTCTGAGACATGCGTTTATAATTACATTCATAAAAATAAATTACAAACATCAATTAATTCCACATTGGTTACATAAAAGAAAGCAGACTTCTCATTCACAATCACTTATTCTACTTTTTAGCCCTTACCCAAACAGTGCAAGTTTATGTTTGTACACAAGCTTTTCTCACAGCTAACTCACAGCCTGACAAGTTGCAAGGAAGTCAATGAGAAAATTCTCTATTTCAGTGTGAGATCAAGGCTCAAAGGTGGAAAGTGAAGGAGGTAACTGTCTATTGTTAACTATTAACACACACTAGGAGTCCCACCTTCTGTGTGGCATTTCTTCATGGCACTTCCAGCTACATGGTACAGAAAAAGGATGTGCACACGCTACTGAAACTGCTGTGCTGCTGGGTAACTAGGTCCAACTCCTGTCAATTCAATGATGATCTGCTCTCCAATTAGAGACGTTATGGAACAAAGCTTGGGAGATCAGCATTTGTCTTCATTCAGACTGGGAACAAAGCCTGAAGCGTTACAATTCTCACTGAGAAAAATAATAAATAAAAAAAAAACCAACTGTGATGGAAACAAGTATTTTGGTTCAAATGAACCATTTCATTGCAGTTCCCTCTGGTTTTTATTTTACATAAGACACTATTCGCTTTTCAAAATGAAAAATAATTTTAAAAGTAAACTTACAAATTAAAAAGTTCTCTACAGGGATGGTACATTTCATCATTTCATCATTGCCAAGACAATCATTATCAGGAGGTAGCTCATGTTGATACTGTTCTGAGAAGCAGTTCACTAGCAGTCATCAGTCTCCATCAACAGAAAAATGGACGTTCCCCTATATTTCTCAATATTTTCCGATATTTCTCAGTATTCCTCACCTGGAGTAATGTGTGCAGGTATAGGGCCCTCAATATAGAAAGGACATGGACCTGATGGAGCGGGTCCAGAGGAAGGCTACAAAAACGATCAGGGAGTTGGAGCACCTTTGCTATGAGGAGAGGCTGAGGGAGCTGGAGTTGTTCAGCCAGGAGAAGAACTAAGAGCAGCCTTCCAGTAACTGAAGGCTGGGGAAGGGTCTGTTTACAAAGGTCTGCAGTGACAGAACAAGGGGCAAAGACTTCAGGGTAGAGAAGAGCAGATTTAGATTGGATATTAGGAGTAGGTTCTTTACTATGAGAATGGTGGAACACTGGAACAGGTTGCCCAGGGAGGTGGTTGAGGCCCCTTCCTTGGAGATATTCAAGGTGAGGCTTGATGAGGCCCTGGGCAGCCTGGTCTAGTTAGGGGTGTCCTTGCTGACTGTGGGAAGGTTGGACTAGATGACCCTAGAGGTCCCTTCCAGCCTGGACCATTCTATGATTCTATGGTTCTATGATTTGCTCTTCAACATATACATTAACCTATGGATCAGTTTACTCCCAACTGGAAATCATGATACTCAGCTGTTTTTTGAAGATTCACTTACAGGATCTTCTGCAGCTCTTGAACAGAAGGAACTCTTTAAGACTAAATCTAAAGGCTTTAATTAATTTGTGGATGACCAACTCCCTTTGATACTCATGTGCTTCAGTATAGTTAAGAATTGATGGCTTCATTGTAGGAATTTTGCCTGTGTTAAGGCTCAAACCCATGCTGCCTGTTCAGATACTTGACCAATTTATCCTAGTAAAGGTTCCTTACGGTGCATATCCAGGGAGTGTAGTGACAGGACAAGGGCTAATGGTATTAAACTGAGAGAGGGTAGGTTTAGATTAGACATTAGGAAGAAATTCTTTACTGTGAGAGTGGCGAGACACTGGAACAAGTTGCCCAGAGAAGCTGTGGATCCCTCATTCCTGGGAGTGTTTAAGGCCAGGCTGGATGGGGCTTTGAGCAATCTCGTCTAGTAGAAGGTGTCCCTGCCCAAGGCAAGGGGGTTGGAAATAGACGATCTTTAAAGTCCTTTACAACCTGAACTATTCCGAGTCTATGATACAACTATTCTGATTTCTGGCCCTTTGGGATCTGGCCCTTAACTTCATAGAGAAGTTGAGATGATATTTCAATTTAAATTCTTAGTGTTTAAAATATGTCACGACTACACAGTCTGTCAATTATAAGCTAAACCTAATCGGAAACAGGGAAACGAGACACTTCTCAGTCTCTCCATGTCTCCTCTGTGTCATGACACCTAGAGGCAGGCATTAGAAAGACATGCTGTGCTCCCAGTATTGCTGCGGTGGCTACACTGGGAAATAGATAGAATGGATGTGCTCTGCTCCATGAATTTCATCAAAAGCCATTGACCAAATGCAGCATGCCTACTTCAGTCCTGCTAGGTTGCTATTACAGACTCCGGGACCTCATCCACATACAGCTATGGAGCAAGGTAGAAGCAACAAAATCATGTGCACAGGCATCGTGGCAAGACTGCAGAGTGTGAAGAGTAGGCTTGTAAGCAAGTGTAAATTGACTGTCTGACTCTCACAGCAGAGGCGATACTGAATCTGGCTTTGAGGCTAGATCTTAGGGCTAGCAGCCATCCACACCATTCCCCAGCAGGGGCAAAACTTGCTTATACCACATGGCCCACACATTCACAGACCAAACAGCCCCCATTTGAGTCAAAGGCTTAAGGCAGCACATGAACAAATGGAGCAAAAAGTCCAATCCAGGAAATAAAATAATATGATACTGCACGACTTGTATCCAGCCATTCTTAGGTTTGGCCAGGAGAGCTATGACTTGCTGCTCTCCTCATGGAGTCAGACACAGCTTTTTATCGCTAGGCAGATTTATTGCTCCCATCATGAAAACATCTTGCTTGGGAAGGCCAGTGAGCCCACTGAGCTTTGTGTTTGGAGCTGAGAATGCACTGGTCCAGATGGCTCTCTGTTGTAGAGCCCCCTGCCTTGGAGACACAGGCAGAGATTTTGAAGAAGCCCACCATGCATCCGGTGCAAGGGAACTGCACATGGGGCAGTAGTGTAATACTTGCACACTCAAGACCCAGGCACTACAGTCAGCCCAGGAGGTCAGCTTCAAGAACAGGAAAAATGCAAATGAAGTGTCCACACTGAGCCAAGAAAAGGAGAAGCCCAGGACACGAGTCCCTGTGGTGGGACCCAAATCCCTGTTAGGTGTCACCCAAGCATGACCCACTGACCACAGCCTATCCAGATTATGGAAAGGCAGATCCTGGGCCCAGGCTATGGCACTAAATAAACTCCAAGTTCTCCCTTTCCAACCCAAGGCCATGCCTGAGCATCAATTTGTGTGCAGCTACATGGTAGCAGGCGATGCTGGACAACTGAGGCACATTCCCCAGGAGTGCAATCATATCTGCTGTGGGTGCTGCTGGGGAAGTTCAACATGCACCACTCCAGGTGAGGGCTGCCTAAGAAAAATAGTGGCCTTTTGTGTTCTGACACAAAGATTTAGTCTCAACTCAAGGTACTCGGAGCAGATAGGAGAAATTGGTCTTAATTAGCTAAACATACTATATGTGCTATTGCTCCACATTTATGTGGTTAAGAGAACATATGTCCAAGGAAACAATTTTGTTGTCACTTCCTTTGTACGTTAGTTTCGAAACAAGTGGATTATTGTTTTATTAAGGCAGCGAATTCCCTGATTGATGACTGCATTCACAGGATGACCTTGTCATTGTTTTCTCAACTACTTGTAATTGTTACAGTGGAGAACATTGGGCTTTAATTATCTGTGCTAAAAACTCATACACTCTGGTTACACTCTACTGATTGTATTGGATACACTACGATATTTATTTGCCGAAGAGGGAAAAATGGCAACAGCAAGTCAGTCTAAGGACTCTCACAAGAGAAAGTAATGGCAGATATTACAGGTTCCTAAAATACTGTAATAGCATATAGTAATTCAAGCAAGCCTAGTAATCAGTTGACGCTCAGTTTCAGTACAGATTACCTGCTATTATATCAGGCAGTCTCTCAATCTTAAGAAAATATCTGTTAAGGTATAAACATTTAAGCGAAAGAGGTATAGAATGTAAATACCATGGATTGGCAAACAGTGCATGCTGCACAAACGTTAGGATTTCTTCCCTTTATTTGAATATCAAGTATTCATTTCACACACCCAGCCAGTGGTTAGCATTACAAGTCTTCAATTGCCATGCATGCTCATTATAAATAATTTAATCCAGATAGCTTTTCTACAAAGTTCAATTCCTGTGAGGATTTCCCACAGTCTGAGCCCAAACTTTTGAACCAAAGTCTGTCTGCAACTACAGTAGGGGCAAAGCAAAGAGCAGGGCTACAAATCAGGGTTCCAAGACACTGAAAGCTTACAAACATACATAGAATCATATAGGTTGGAAGAGACCCTTGGGATCATCAAGTCCAACCATCAGCCCTACTCTACAAGTTCTCCCCTACACCAGATCCCTCAACACCATATCCAATCAGTCAGGGATGGTGACTCCACCACCTCCCTGGGCAGCCCATTCCACTGACTGACCACTCTTTCTGTGAAAATTTTTTTCTTAATGTCAAGCCTAAGCCTACCCTGCTGCAGCTTGCAGCCATTCCCTCTTGTTCTGTCACTAATTGCCCGTGAGAAGAGACCAGCACCAACCTCCCTACAGTGCCCTTTCAAGCAGTTGTAGAGAGTGATGAGGTCTCCCCTCAGCGTCCTCTTCCTCAAACTAAACAACCCCAACTCCCTCAATCGATCCTCATAAGCCTTATTCTCCAGGCCTCTCACCAGCTTCGTTGCCCTCCTCTGTACTCGCTCCAGCACCTCGATATCTCTCTTGTGCTGAGGTGCCCAGAACTGGACACAATACTCAAGGTGCGGCACAATACTCAAGGTACATGAAGAACATTGTATTGTCACAGAAAGACTTTGAAGAAGAAAAAGTGTGTGTCTGTATATATGCAAATCGGAGACATCTGTGCCATGACAGACCCCCATTATTATAATGGTACTAAAGTCGTAGGGTGTCTGTTGTCAGCTTACTCTAGAAAATAGCCACATAGTATAGAGGAACAATAGTGTTACATAAAATATGTCATGAAAGTAGAGCTATGAAGTATTTCTTCCACATCTATAAAAGAACAGATCAATAGGAATGCAAATACGTTGTGCATTTTTGGGTCTCTTTCCCCCCCCACCTTCCAGTGAGGGACAGTAACCCTTGGAAGGAACTGCAATGAGCAATGGTACTTCCACTACCCTTCAGGTATTCAAGGCAGGACTCAGATACTGTCATCAGAAACACACTTTAATCAAGCCCTAAAAGTCAGGCATTTGTTCAGGGACTGCTTGTCACAGAAAGTGGTATGCAGGAGACCAAACGGAAGGCAGTGTAATAACTCTATCTTGATTTCATTACTTTGAATTAATAAAGAGGATTAATTTCTTAAGAATAGTGAGCTGTGGTTGAGAGCTGGGGATTGTCTTTTAGAAAACCTGTATTTGTAACACCAGAACATAGCTCTTTTTTCCTGTAAATCCAAAGCAACATAATCCATAAATCCAAACAAATATAATAGACAGAACCAACTGAGCAACCCAGAGTTGGCCATTATTACCATTATTATTACTAAACTCAGGATGGAGAGAAGTACAGAAATATTTCCACACAGAGATATAGAGCATGTTAAAAAATACACCGGCTCACATTCAAGCTCTGAAGGAGCCACAGAAAATGTGTCTCAAAGGCAGGTGTATAGATAAAGAGATAAAGGCCACAGGTGCATGTTCCCTCCCTGATGCCTCATTATAGGTGCAGTTACTACCGTAATATTACTGGTGCTCCTGCTTGCCATTTTAATATAACTTTAAGTCCATTTTTGCCATATTCTGGTGCTTTTCTTCACTGTTGGTACTGGTATGCTCTGTAAGCATCCCAGTTGATTTCATGGAAAGAAAGAAAGGTGGTCTCATCTGCTCTTATTTAAAATGCAGAGGGGAATTCGAGACTGATTTAACCATGAGTGCTACAAAGATGTTTTATGTGAGCAGCAAACATGCACCACGCTTTGGGGCAATCTAACTCCTGCTCAGATTTCATTGTTGAGTTCATTTCTATCCTAATTCCTGATGTCTACTACCACCAGAAGATCTTTTCCGAGTTAATCTTGCAAATGTATTATATAAAAGCTTATTACTGCTTAAAGTATAAACATCTTTTTTTTTTAAATAAATATAAATTTGAAAGTCTCTTTTAAAATTGCTTCAGTCCTTAATTAATCCAGTTAAACTTGTGTACATCTACTAGGAATGACTTGTTAGCCATCATTTCAGCATTGTACAGAGAGAAATATTTGACATACAAAAACACTGATGCAAAGTGACTTCATACTTAATTCATTTCAATTCACAAAACGCACGTTCAACAGTGAGAAGTGATTTGGGAATAATTTCATTTGTTATTAAGTTTAACATAATGTGGCAGTATTAAACAAAGTACGTATATCCCAGCCAATTCTTTTCATTTTAATTCTATCAATTAAACCAAGAATGTATTACAGTGTGGACTGAGTAAAGTCACAGCAAGATACTCGTGCCTGATTCTGACCTAGAGCCCACAGAAAGATGCTGCTTTCACGTTGCCCACCTCCCTATACCAGCCTGCCACATCCAACTCTGGAAAGGAAAGAATAGCTGAAAGTTATTTAAAATGAAAAATGGGCATAGTCATTGGCAGTGTACACACTTTGGAGTGCTCTGTATTTTTCTACTAATGTGACAGACACTTAAATGAAAGAAGCGAATTCATGGCTACAATAAAACAGTGGCCAAGTCTCCCTTACCCTTATTTTATTTCTAGCAACAGTAATAAAATGGCTGTTTATTGAGCTTTCCTTCACTCTTTCTTTCCTCTTTGTTTCACAATCAAACAAAATGTTATTTTTTGAGAAAGTAAAATAACTTATTTTATTAAATTCTTTTTCCTGGGGTTTAACAGTAAATGAGGATAAGATTTTATATATGATGCTGATGACAACATTTTCTGCTTCAGGAAATACTTGGATTCACCTAAAGGGCTGATGTTTTACTCAAGCATTAAGGGGAAACCAGCTAAGGATGAAGAGTAAAACTGTGGAAACACTATAATCACTGGGCGCATGGTCACGATGACAAGGCTATGCCAGTTAGTTAAGAATACCCATGAAATATGAAATACAAACAAAATAAATGTAGTGTGCACCTGAGTGTCAGATAAAGGTTTCCTATTAGTGCTCCATCCTTGTGAAGCCACGTGAACAGTCTCAAATGAAAGACCAGTACCTGAGCACACAAAGTATATCTGTGTGTATACAATTAATTCCCTGGGGGCTGCCAGAACTCTTGTGTCACCGAGCACCCACAACTCCCTCCTCTCACCGAAGTCAGCAGTGAAAACAGACAAACACTTTTGCTTGAAAGTCATCCTCCCAGAGGAGCCAAGGCTCCTTCGAGCTCCCAGGCACTGCAAACAGAGAGTGCCAGCCCCTCCGTACAGCTCAGAGTCATTCAAGATGCAGAGAAGAAGGGTGTTAAAGAAGTCAGATCTCTGGCATTTGCAGAGTCATTCCAGCAATACATCTTGGTTCCTTAAACCTTTGTGCATTGTGGAGGAAGAATTCCAGGCACCGTTATAGGTTAGGGGCAGACCTGAAGGTTTTCAAGCACTTCTGAGGAGAAGGATCTGGGAGTCCTGGTAGATAATAAACTACCCATGAGCCAGCAATGTGCCCTTGTCACCAAGGAGGCCAATGGAATTCTGGGCTGTGCAGGGAAGAGTGTGGCCAGTAGGTCGAAAGAGGTCACTCTCCCCCTCTACTCTGCATTGGTGAGGCCACAACTGGAATACTCCATCCAGTTCTGGGCTCCCCAGTTCAAGAAATACAGGGAACTACTGGAGAGAGTCCAGTGTAGGGCAACAGAGATGAAGGGATTGGAGCACCTCCCTTATGAGGAAAGGCTGAGAGAGCTGGGACTCTTTAGCCTGGAGAAGGGAAGGATGAGGGGAGACCTTATTAATGCTTAGAAGTATCTGAAGGGTGGGTTGAAGGAGGATGGAGACAGATTCTTTTCAGTGGTTCCCAGTGACAGGACAAGGGGCAATGGGCACAAGCTGGAACACAGGAAGTTCCATTCAGATAAGAGGAAAAACTTCTTTATGGTGAGGGTGACAGCACTGGAACAGGCTGCCCCGGGAGATTGTGGAGTCCCCTTCTCTGGAGACCTTCAAGACACGCCTGGATGCCATCCTGAGTAACATACTCTGGGCAACACTGCTTTAGCAGTGGAGGTGGACTGGATGATCTCTAGAGGTCCCTTCCAAGTCTAACAATTCTGTGATTCCTCAGGTGGACCACAGAGCCTGGCTAAGCCTAGCACACCCTGATGCTGGGCCAGATGTTGCCTGTCTGCTTCTCTTGCTTACATGTGAATTCCCATTAGCCCAGCTGGGTTCTTACATGAATCAGCCATGTAGAATGTGACTCATTTCCACAACAACCCTCTTCATTTAATCCTTCTGCAGAAAGTGTCGCCTCAGATATTTGTTTCAATAAAGTTATTGATTTCATATCTTCACCACTTTTGCTACAGTATTTTAGGTCAGCAGGTCATGTGGCCCTGCCTCATCCAATAGCTGTCTGGTCGATACCTTAAAAAACCTCAGTATTGACTGCTGGAAGAATGATCATGCAAAGAAATGAACCTGACATCAGTTGAACAAATTGTGTTTGGCAACCCAAGGGGGTACGAAGTGAACCTATACTGATAACTGGATCAGTCTCATAAAGAGACATGTGTCGTCAGCTTTAAAGCAATTGATTCTCTTAAAAATGAAATGAAGGTGTGTCTGAAACAGTCTTTGGGACTGAGACAGTGTCCACTAACACTGTGATTCCCCTCAGTTTCAATGAGGCTAAAAATCAGGGCGTAGGACTCAACTGATGGATGAACAAAGAGGCACGTGTGGCTGATACGAACCCATCACCTCAGTAGTGCAGTTTGGAAATAAAAGCAGATTTAAGGAAAAAAAAAAAGAAATGGCAGAACCACCAATCTCAGCAAGGCTTCTGCCCTTCACTCAGTCTCCCAAAACACTTGAGAAACAGGTGTATTTCTACGTTTACACAGCAAAGTTGCAATCGGGAACCTAGACTGGTTTCTCCATCTGAAAAGGGCAGAAGTGCTTGTTGTGACCTGCACAATTTTTCTACGTGCCTTAGATCCTAAGGCACCCAAGACAGGTGGAATTAAATGCCCCATGGAAACATTTTATTCTATGCAATAATTAAGGTACCACCCTAGACAACTAAAGTAGAGTAGACAATTAACTTTTGGACAGCAGAATTAAAAGACAAAACTTGCTATTTGGGGAATCTTTTTCACCCTCATCTATGTTTCATAACCATTCTCATCTATTTTTCAAGCAAAGTTTATCATCAGAAATAACAGCTAGACTCTGGCAGGTTTCTTCCCATTCCTGGGTCAACCACGGGTACAGAATATTCTTTTTGCCTGTGTCTGCAATTGTTTCAATAGCCAGGAAACGTGAGTCACATTTATGAGAAAGAACCATTGTTATAGACAAACTTATATATCTATTTATGACTTTTTCTCCTTCGATGTATGATAAGCTTATCAAAGCAACATTATATATACAGCTGTTCTTAAATTTCCGTCATCCAGTGATAAAAACACATGAGTAAATGCTGCTTTCCATGAATAGATGTTAAGCTTGAGCAAAGGCTCCAGGTTTGACACACAGCTCTGCTTGGTAGAGGATGGTATCATTTACAGAATGATACTATTTTCAAAGCAAAGCCCAGTACACTTCAGTTATAAATAGCTGAGGGTGTAGGTTTGTTTGTTATTTCTGTAATTGCAATTACTATACTGGCTGACACTTGTTTTTAATGTTCTGGGTATTGACAATTCACGACAAAGGACAATAAATATTATCCTTTTAACTGCTCCCTTTTTCATCTGTAGGAACAGGGCAGGATTCTTTGCTGCTTTCAACTTTAAACTCAGTTGCTTTTATGTCTTATCTGCACACCTTTTCCCTAGTTTTCCTCAATCCTCACAAACTGATGTCCCACTGATATCAACAAGGGTGCTTTTCCAAACGTTGTAGTATTATCAACCACTGACTTATCACACTTTATGAAGATTTCCTTCACATTTAAGATTCCTGGCCGATGGAGTTCTCAAGCTTTTCGTCCTGTCATATTGGCCTTACAGTTATCACATGCCGGGTGCCCCATAGGCTTCCCTGCATACACGTCAGCCTGTGTTACTTGGATCTTTTGCAACAATCAATCAATTTGCTTGATGAATATTCCAGTTGTTAATTTAAATAATTCTAGGATTCTAAGTCAATCTGATTCAGAATCCAAGGTGCCCGGCTGAGAGTTCAGCTCCAAGTTTTCATGTTGAATATGTACCTAAAATGGGACTCCTAACTTGGCTTTGGCTTTCAAATGCTGAAATTAAGAAACATTTCTCTCTAGCACCAAGGCATACAGCATCTCTGCTGCTTCTTGCCTGGTGCGGTTTTCTTGCATCTATTCTAAGTGCACAGAAGATGGTTGCAAAATGCTCCAGTATACCCACTTTGTTTGGCTATAAATGGGAGGACATGCTTTCAATCTGCACTTAGGCAGCCTAAAAAATTACCTTCCCTCCTCCCCAGCCTGGAACTGAATAGCAAATCACCACATCTCAGCTGGGACTGCGGTATTAAGGAGAGGAGTAGCTGCATGCTGGGCATGCCTTGAAGCATACCAACCTGGTTGCAAAAAGCACATTGGGCGGTGCCTTCAATACCCTTATTCGAATACGCAGAAAGTTTCTCAGTACTGATAAGACTGGGATTTCAAGTATCACCGAGATCTTGCAATAAAGCATCAGGCAGCTTTGCATTAGATCCCCTCCCAGTGTAAATCAGTTGATGGAGCTGGCCTAATTTGCACCCGTTTGTGGAGCTGCCCTTTTGACTTAACTCTCTTGATTGCATCTAAAAGGATAATCTTTTTATTCTCTGTGTGCCTCATATCTCTATCACCTTAATTTCTAAATGCTTAAACAAAAAACAACATGATATGAGGGGATTGCATACCCATTTGAGACTGTCTTTGACAAGAGTGATTCACAGCTATAGTGTGCCTCCTCTGTCCTCTCCAAATCAAACTCATGACAAATAGCGTTGCGGGGACTTCAGTGAAGTTCCGCAGCAGAGGACAGAAGTCTGGGATGTAGTGGAAGTTGGTCAGGTTCAAACAATTGGAGAGGAAACTATGACTATGGAAACACCTTGGCACCATTGCCTGCAGCTCAGAGTATCAGTGACGCCAGCAGCTCAGAGCAGCCTGTCCACTATGGGCCAATCGTGGCACTCTTCATTGAATTCACCAGGTTTATTCTGCTGAGCAATTAAGCTAAGAAGGATGGTGTTTCAGTTTCTTGCTTTGCTCCCGAACCGAAAAACTTGGAGGCTCAGTTCCCCATCCCTCCAACTGCCCCCCACACACTTATGCTTCGCCAGCTCTGTCAGCATTTGAAAATCAAGCCACCATCAGCAGGAGTCAGAGATACTTTCACTAACCACTAAATCCTGGGAGTATTGTTAAGCTCTTAGCTGAATATAGAGGCCTTCTTGTTAACTTACCTCTTTACATTCACAAAAAAAAAGAAGTGGAAGAATCTCTTTTTCTCCCTTCCTCCTTGGTTGGTGTGACAAGGACCCTCATTTGCTCATAGGGCTGTTCTTGCCTGAGAAGGTGCTGTAAGCAGTCTTTGCAGAGTTTGTCTCCCGTGTCCATCTAGCAGCTTCTCAAGTTTGCATCTCATTGCCTTAATAATGGCCTTGATTAGGCACCAGCTGGGAAGAAGGGGGAAATACCCAGGTAGGATGTAAAGGAGGCATAGGGCAGTTGTAACCTCATCTTATTGCTGGCATCTGCAGGCTCTGCTTTGGGTTTCAGTCCCCAACAGCTGGGGAAGGAGTGACTTCTATTGAACTATAACACTTTCCCAGAAGGATTTCTGCAATTGCAAGCATTTTTTTTAATACCTCTGAGATTTCCAGATCTGAAGAAAGAAGGTCTTATAAGTAGAGCGCTGAGAAAAGTATGGCCAGGAGAGGCCTATTGAAAATGATGAAATTAAGATGTTACTTGGGAAAATAAAGGATTAATACCTTGGCTAATCTAAGCATAACTAGAAAATGTGGTTTCCATCATTCTGTACAAAAGGATGTTGTTCAACACACCCTCCTGTAACTAATAAGGGTAGAACTAATATGATAAATAATACACCCCTAGAAAAAGGATTATAGTAGCAGTGGAAGGAGCGATGTTTATAATCGATGTAAAATAGGTAAAGCCCCGAGTGTCACACCTAGAATATTGGTTAGTAACGCTGAGCAAGAAGAGAGTTCATAATTCACAGGGTCTGACTTGAAGTTTGTTTGCAGAGAAGAGAGGGGACTAAAGCCATTTTCTGTGGCTGATACACACAATGTACATAAACATTTTAAGATAGATAAACAGAGGTATTTACATATGTGCGTTAAAATGCAGTTAGTTTTTATTCTTTCACATGTGTTGTCACGTATTTTGTGTATATTCTTTATATAAACACATTTACCTACCAAAAGATGTATCCATATATGATGTATTCATGGACAGTGATATTTATGCTCGTGCACACATGCCATTACAGCATGGAT
The DNA here is from genome assembly GCA_013400555.1 of Jacana jacana. NCBI lineage: Eukaryota > Metazoa > Chordata > Aves > Charadriiformes > Jacanidae > Jacana > Jacana jacana. The sequence continues at coordinate 114,144 of VZTM01027467.1, forward strand.
GTAGGTGTACTTCTGAAACCACTGCACAACCCTGGGGCACCACAAAGGCTGCCCAGATGCCACAGCCAGTGTCAGAAACTGTACCTGCAAGGATGGGGCTACCAGTGTCCAGAGAGAGGGTTGGACTTCATGGCTGCCTAAAGAGTCTCCGCATCCTAATAACAAGAAACTTGCTTTGGTGGGGGGGCGGTGGGGGACACGACACAACAGGAGAAGGGAAACCTAATGGGGTTAATTTAGGGTTTCCCCTCCCCTTTTTAACACAAATTTGTTAATACAAGTCAAATCTTTTTTTCCTTCACCAGCTTCCCAGGGACTGTAGCACTGCAGTTAGAGCCAGGCCTCTGCTAAAGCGATGGGCACCCACAGAAAGGAGTGGGGGGAGATGTTATTGCAGGCATTCCCCCTCTGCCTGGGAGAAGACAAGAGCAGAGGTGTGTGCACCGAGTCTGCAATAACCCTTCTCCTTCCCTCTCGCTCTATCTGAAGTCTGTTGTATATTTGTTCCTTCACGGCTCCTCGTCCTTAGATTAGATTTCTCCTTTCTCATTACCAACCTTAATAGACCCTTCAGACCTCATTCCAGCCCCAGATATTATCTGACCCGTATAATTAATTAATTATAGCCCAAATATTATAGATTATTAAAAATAGCATAACTAATAGTGTAATATCTCAAGCTGTCGACTTTAATAGTCAACATTGTCTTGGTCTCTCTTATCAGGCTGGGACACCCGGTGAGAATATTGATTTCTGGTAATTTTAACCATCATCTGCCATCCTGATGGGTAATTGTCAGATTTTCACCAGAGTCAGAGCTCATTTGAAATCGTTAAACCGTCGGCAAGGCTCACAGTTGATCTTAATGTTTCCTTTTTCTCCCCCTTCAATATGTTTCAGCAACAGAGAGGAAAATAAATAGAAAGAGAAAGAGAGAGTAAGCGAGAGCTGCCTGCGTGCCGGCCACCTGATTTCTCTTTTATTTTATTTTATTTTCCTTTACATGTCCATCCCTTGCGATGCAGAGGGGCCGTGTGTGCCCCCTCCACCACCATTCTCACCCCTCTTTCAGCCTCGCGTTAGAAGTAACAATAGTAATCATAATAACAACAAAATGAATAATAACATAAATGAGTCTCTGGTCGCTGAAGCACGTGTGTGTGTCCCTGGTGCCCCTGCAAACGGGACGGTGCTGCCGTCGGTGCAGCACCCCGGCTCGGGAAATGGGGGGCAGAAAGGGAGGTGCTCTCTTCCCCCAGACAAACCGGACGCCACCACCCCAAGACTACTTCCCACGCATGTCTCGACCTTGCCAGGGGCTGGGGAACTGGGGTTGGTACCCAGTGAAGAAGGAGGGGTGGGGTGGAGGGGTGGTGTCTCCCCTTTCCCCCCCCCGTCTTGCCCAGCATCCCGGCGGGCGGCCCGGGGATGCTCTCTGCGCAGCGCCTCCAGCCTCCTGCCAGCAAAACGGATCGGCTTTCGCGAGGCGTGTGAAAAAGCCCCTGCAGAGGCGATCCCAGCGGCGATAAGTGACAACAAGACACTTTATTAGTATTTTATATAAACTCCCGGGTGCTGGGAGATAAGCGCCCAAATTAGGAGGCGGGGGGGGAGCGGCTGTTTAAACGGGGATCCGCCGAGCTGAACCTTGAAGGGCGATGAGGGACCGTGAGTGTCGCTGCCCCTCTCTCTGTCCCCGTTCCCCCTCGGGTGACACTCAGGAGCATCTCTCCCTCTGTCCTGTCCTCGTGCCCCCCAGCAGCACCCACCCCCAGCCGCCCCCGGGGCTGCCCTCAAGCTGACGGGAAGCTGGGAAGGAGCCGACGAGAGAGAAGGGAACTGTTTAATAGATCCTCCGAGGATTCCCCTAGAGCATTATTTAAACTTCTAATTATGATTCATGTGTGTGATAATATTAATTTAATAATCAAGGAGCTGTGCAGGAAGCATTAACCTCAATTAAGCTCATTACTAACCTAACCTGGAATCCCCAGGGCTTTTAAATCTTCTACTATGAGGACCTGACACCGCATTGATAGAGGGCGAGATCTGCTTCAGAATCTTTTTTTGCCCTAAATCATTTGCCTTCGTGGGTAGAGTTAATTAATTCCCCGATTTCGGCTCGGGGGGGGAGGGGGGGGAGTTGTCCCCACCTCTCCGGAAAGAGCCTGGCATCCCGAGGTGAACCTCTGTCCCCACTCCTCAGAGACGCTCCCGGGGCACAAAATACCAATGAGACCAAGAACCGTCTTGTCCGAGGCAGGGGTTGGCAGGGCCCTGCTTGCGGCCACAGAAGCTAGGGAATAATAATAATAATAATAATAATACGCGAGGAACCCACTCAGAGCAGGACGAAATGAGCTATGGAGCCCGATTGCGCTCGGAAACAGAATGGGGAAGGTGAGAAGCCCAAGGGACCTCCCGGATCCTCCCAGCACAGCGGTTGTGGCCCCGCGTCGCCGGGACTTCGCTGTGCCGGAGCTGCGAGCAGCGCGGAGGGACGCGGAGGCTCCGCACCTGGTGCAGCCACCGGAGTGACCTTCCCGGCGCAGCCAGGACTGCTAAATTATTTTTTACCGCCGCGATAAATGCCCTTAATTACCCAGAGCTTCACAGTCCCCGGGGACTGGGATGAATGGGGAACCGTCAAAAAAAAAAAAATCTTTTGTTGATCTGGAGTTTGCTGATATCTAATTTGAAATTCAGTATTAACTAATTAAGTTCGAGGAGGAAAACCGCTCGTAGCCGTGGGAGGGAGAGGGACCTCCCCTCCGACCCCTCGTCCAGCCAGAGGCCTGGGTTTCGGGGGCTGGAGAGCAGGGGGGGGCATCCCCGGTTCCCGCAGGGTGCTCGGCCTGTCCTTCTTGAAGGCTGAATGGTGACCGAGCATCGGCGGGTCTGGAGCAGAGTCCTCTGTGGGGCCCTCCTTACCCTGCCCTTGTAATACCAGGGCGTCGGATCCCGCCCTTAAACGCGGCATCCCGAGGGGAACCCTTCGCCTCCGGCAGAGCAGAAGCCTCCTTCCCTCCTCCCCGGGTCACACGGGGCTCTCCGGGGACCTCCCGGGGTGGCGGAGGGGCCGGCCGCTCCCGGGAGATGCTCTGGCCACCGGCACCTTCAGGCTTTGGAAATATCACCTCCCCGCAGGTATAATTCAGCCCGACTACAGAGATAACTATCTCTGCGGCCAGGAGGCTTGTCAAAACGCGAGGGTGTTTCGTGTGTTTCTCTATTTATTTCGGAAAAGGAAACGTCTCCGTGGGAGCATTCCCCAGCGGGGCGAGGGGTCCGGGTCCAAATATAGGGACCTGGCTCTGCGTGGCTTCGATAATGCCCTTCTGGGGGTCCCTTGCCGGCCACTCACCCCCCAGCACCCCTTCCAGCTAGTTCCGAAAGACAGCCTTCCCCCCGGCTCGCTCTCCCCGGAAGGGCTGTTGCTTGTCCCTCCTGCAAGGAAAATGGAAAGGACTGTCTTCCTGGAGAGCAAAACGGGACCGGTCACCCGGCCCGATCACGGGAGAGATATTACATGTCACAACTCATCTAGGGCCCCATAATCAGCGCTAACTTTCTGGTGAACAGATAACCAGAGATGGCAGATGGATGGAGATTGCACAAATGAGGCTCTAATTGACAATCAATTGTGATTAGGAGCAATAGAACATCTTTATAACACTCCCTTTAAACCGCCAACAAACAAAAGCGCTGGGCGGGCTGGGGACACCATTGGGATGGGGCCCGGCCGTGTCTCCCCAGCATCCCTGCTGCCCTCCCCGGCATTCCTGCTGCCCTCCCCAGCCCTGTCCTGCTCCTCTCTCCGCCCCGGGAGGGCCGGGGGGCTGTGTCCGCCGGTGCCTTCCGGGCCGGTGGTGGCTGTGAGCAGGTCGGAGTGAACAGGAGGTGCCTCTGTTTGGGGGTGCTCCCCGGGGATGCGGCTGTTTTTCCTCCAAGCAACCAACGCGAATCCGGGAATTTGTGCTAATTTAGCCCCCGTGTATTCTGCACGCTTGGGGACTGTCCCTGCACAGATTTAATTATAATTAGAATATTTTTTTTTTTCTAAGATGTACTGAGCCAGGGAATAAAAAGTATCCCTACCGCCACCCCCCCACCTCCCCCCAAAACCGTATTGTCTGTGATAAAGGTACAAATCCAGGCGACTACCACAGGAAATCCGATAAAGCCAAACCTAAACTGCCATCTACTTTTCATAAATAATGTCCCAGAACTGCGGGCAGAAGTAATGGTAGGAAAAAAAAATATCCGAAAGAAAAGATGAGATCAGAGGAGGAGGGAAAGAGGAGCTGCTAACAAACAAACAAACAAACAAACAAACAAACAGGGGGTGTTGGTGTAAGTATGTGTACATGTAGATTTAAACTTCGCTCTCGCTGTGTTTTCCTGGCAGCCCCGTCGGTAAGGTCAGGAAAAGGGGGAGAGGTAATTACCTACCCGTGATCAGAGATTATACATACCATTTCAACCCAGGAGGTGATTTATAATTTAAAGATAAAGCATAATAAAGTCATAAAAGGGAAAGGACACTGTTGTGGTGTCTGATTAAAATCTAAAGGCTGGTGTATAATATATGAGCGGGGGCTGTTGTGGGCTCCCGCTCAGCGGGACTCCCCTGGGCCCAGCCCGCTGATGGACTAATCATGTCCAAGCCCTACCAAAATTACAAGCTGATTGTTTTACCCATTATTTCTCCCAACTTTTAATTTCTGCTTTCTAAAGGATCATTGCCCGCGGTAATTGCAAAGGACCTGTCCTTGTATGTGTCACCAGCCTCAAAGACAAAAAAAAATCTAATTTTCCTTTTATGCTTTCTCTATTTTCCTACACCACCCCCCACCCCTTTTTTTTTCCTGGCAGCTAATTCAAACCCAGTAGCGACTGGAGCGTCCAAAACAAGAATGAAATTGATATGTTCTAAGCTCACACGAATATACACGAAAGAGAAGGAAATTCGAGAGGGGAAGAAATTTGGGGTTTATAATTCACAGATAACTTTTATTCGTATCTCTTAATTTTCAGTAATTAAAGCTATTTTAAATAAGGGGGGGGGGGGGGTGTTTTGGTGGTTGTTTGTTTTTTTTTTTCTTGAAAGTGGAAGTTAGGTCTTGTTATTGCTTTACTCCTGCATGGGAGGGAGCAGAGTTTTTCTCCCAGTTACTTAGAATTTATCGATCGCCGTGTTTTGTCTTGTGCCTTTTAAACGTGTTAATTTTCTCCCAGCGCTTTGGTGGCACTCACATTTGATATTTAATTTTAATTAATTAGCTAAGGGAGAGAGAGAGAGGGACGTGTGAGTGTGTGTGTCCGCGGACACAAGCCCGGCTCCCATCACTAAACCTCCGTCCATAATTTTCTCCTTTTGTTCTAATTTAATAAAACCAGCAGGGAAGGGAAACAGGTGCTGGGGGCTGACACCTCTGAGCCCACACACGCACATAATCCCCTTTTGATCATCTAACTCCACTATTAGGGATGGAAGACCTTAAGTTCCCATTTTGTGTGTATAATATCTTCTTTATATTGATCCCGCAATTATTTAAAAGAAAGCGTCATCTCCTCCCACTTCTCCAAATAAGGCTATTTAGATGCTTTCCAGATGAGTGGAGGTGTGCTGAAACAGAGCTGACAGCCAAGTATATCACAGCCAACACCATCCTTCATTCGCTCTCTGCCTCTCTGCCCCCCTCCCCCCGGCACACACTTTCCCCGTGTCTCTCCTCCAGTGATGAAGATTGCAGACTGTTATGGGCAAGGGATTAATTTGTAGCCAATTACAATCCAGTGCTAAATATGAATGCATAAATAAGAT